>WBNO01023405.1:471702-504275 GCA_013400575.1 Peucedramus taeniatus | reverse complement strand
CATCCAGCTGTGCCCAGCTGTGCCCCAGAGCAGCTCCCACTGCCCTCAGGCACCCGGCTCACCCTTCACCCGCATTGTCCGAGCACCTGGAAAGTTCTGGAAAGATCCTCCCCCTGCGGAGCAAACCAGTGCCAGCTCTCCGGGTCCAGAGTGTCACAGGAACAGGCACCTCAGGATGGGCCACCTGTGTCCCTGCCAGCACTGCCAGGACTGCAGGAGTGCCTGGGACTGTTTTATAAAAACATTGCACTGCTTCTATAGGTTATATATATACACAGACACATATATAACATATAACTGCTTTATATTTTTATTGAGATATATATATAAATAAAACATATATACAAAATTAAGGCAACAAAATACAAATATAAAAAGAGTGTCTTAACTGAAACTTTTAAGTGAGAACACACTCGATCATGTCAGCTTGTAAGACAGGCATGTAAGAAGAGATTGCAGAAACTAGAAGTGACCATGAAGAGGTCAGTTGTGACCTCTTCATACCAGATGGATAGTGGCAAAGCATGTGATTCTGACAAAACTGGCATCTTTTCATGTAATAAAGTTAAGTAAAATCAAGTGAGTATTCTACTCCTGGGAAGGCATAACATAACTGTCTTCACAGGTGATCTGGTTTTGCTGTTTTCTTGAATGAAAGGATTTTCAGTTGAAATGTAATTTGATTGAAAATTGTGTCTTGTTGCTTATATAAACAGGCTCTCTTAATGACCTGATTAAATCTACAGATGAAGCTTATGACTTCATGTTATCAGATTCCTTCCCAATGTGGTATTAAGAACAGCAAGATTAGTCTAGAATCAATCCACTGGTTGTTTGGAAGTCATTGGAAAAAGTGCACAGCAGGTGTAATTAATGCACAGTGTGATCTGTATTTTAGTGAGCAGATGTTCTGTTGTATGTGGAGTTAACAGCAGAAAAGGAAGCCTGCTGTGGCAGCCCTGCTAGAAGGGAATTCCAGTGTTCAAACTGGAGCCATAAATCTGATTTCAATAAGGACTAACCAGTACAAGATGTGCAGATGAAATATTCCCCATCCAATACATCATTCTCCCTCATAATACCTTCCTTCCTGAAAATAAGAACACACAAACCAGGGCGTTCTTACACAGAAAACTGTTCTTGGTGTTACCTTGGTGAAAGCAAGACAGATAGGTTTGACCCAGGTTGTGTTTTTATCCAAACATGCCTTCAGACCAAAAGAAATAGGCAAGTAAAATGAATGGTATGTGTATTTATCAATCAACATGCTGTTCTGATGAGACTCTGAGCTGTAGTAGGTCAGTAAGGGAGTCAGTTGTGAAGCATGACATAGTAAGAAAATACATAATAGCTGCAGAATTATCACCCCAGTAGTCAGACACTCTTGTCCCTTTAGAACAACAGAAAAATTGTTCTAAAACACAAATAGAATCTCTCTGATTGTTAAAAATATCACTTTTATCAAAAGTTATAGTCAGAACAAATATCCCCAATTTAACATGTAACTCATGACTCTGACAGGATAGTCTTAAATACAAATATTTGTATTTAAATAAAACAAATTTCTAAATAAATTTCTAATTTTCTAAATAAGATACATTTCTCTCTCTAAATCTTGACTAAAACTTCTCCTGGTTATCATTTTAACTTCACTAAAAGCATAAAATCACAGCCTTCAGCTAGCTTAAAAAACATCTGGTGGTGGGCAGGCTCTGCAGCAGAAAGATCTTGAAGCTGGTTTAATACAGTGAATATTTCCCAGTCACCTCATGACAACAGTCCTGTGGCCTCTGTTAGAATGGGTTGGAATCTCAACCCACTAAGCCAAGAAAAAATCAAGCTGATGACATTTGGAGGCTAATAAGAGTGCTTATATTCTTTAAAAAGCTGTAAAAAAAAGGAAAAATGTGAAATTCCTGTATTTCTAGGTGGATTCACAGCTTTTTTAATGTATTACAGAACCTATTTGAAGTTCATATAGCAGCATTTTAAACAATGAAAAACTGCTTGTGTAAACTTGCATGAATGACACTCGGTCTCTGTTTTCACTGAGGATGTTGCCTGTTTAGGGGTTCCTTGTTCTGCACAGACTAAGTCTGAAAAGGGCTAAGACTTCCATGATTCTATTAAGAAGTGTCAAGAACTTGGTTTTAGTCTTAGCACTGGATTAAAAAAATGTCTAATACTTTGATCACCTTAAATTCTAGTGTCTGTGTGCCTCCATCTGAATTGTGCACGCATAACCTGAGTGTCAGCTCCAAAGGAATTCGTACCAAATTTTTATGAACCAAACATTATGGAACTTAATTTGCAATGATATGTATTTAGTTGCCTCTGATAAGATGTTACACATTGGTGCATCTTTGAGATTACAGACTTAAATAGGCAAAACCAGGGTAGTTTGTAGTCCCTAAGCATGCAGAGTTAGGCAGATTACTTGTACTTTATGCTGGAGGATTTAGTTTGTTTAAACTAAGTATATTATCACTGGGGACTGTCATCAAAGGTGTCACAGTTTGCAGTGTCTGGCTCTTGTTTTGGCTAGCAGTCTCAGTTTCTAGAATATCTCAGTATCATAATTGATAGACTTTCTTGTGGTTTTCTTAGAGATTTCATGAAAAATCACTAAAAGGTCCCCAATTTTACACATCTAATTTCACTTTAACAAAAGGGGAACATGACATTCTTTTATTCCATGTTTCTTCAGTGCATGTGGACTCACTCCTATTTGGAATTGCCTTTGGGGTGTTTTTGTTTTGATCCATAAATAGATTATAGCAAGACCTGTGAGAGATGTTGAGTATTCTGTAAGTGATAATGGTCTAAAGCCCACTTTTTAGAAACCCAGGCTGTTACATCAGCAGTTAGCTTTAATTCTGTTCTACAACAAGACTTTTATAATTAAGATAATTTTTTCTAGAGGCAGTCCCTGTTATTCTGCGATAAAATTCCAATTCCACTTTCGATAAATTAAATGGCAGCACTGGAATTTATTGAAACTTAGGTCAAATATTGTGTTTTAAATCATGTGGGTAAGCACATAAGCAGTTGCAGGTTTATACCTTTTAGAAGCAGTGGATAAAATTGAGTCTCCAAAAGATTTTGAGTTATTCTACTGGACAATGATTTTAATCCGTGTTTCTTGTTTTGTCTTTTTTGGGGTTCTTTTTAGGGTTCTTTGTGCAAATATTTGAGTCTCCACACAAGTGACTGGGTGAGCTCTTGTCATTTGGCTCACTCCATAACTCGGGGCTTGGCGTACCTGCACACGGAGCTGCCTCGAGGAGGTAAGGCCAGGAATGGATGCAAAGATCTCCAGTATATTCTTATTTTCATCAGTCAGCAGATTCCAGCCTTTCTTTTATCCTACTGTGAGTAGGAATCGATGAATGCAAATAGGGATTGCTCAGAACTTCTGATACATTCCCTCCTCCTGAACAATGCCATGCTGTGGGCTCTGTGACCCTTGTGTGACAGCACTGAGTCCGAGGTGGGAGAGGCAGGAGGAGGCAGAGCTGTGCAGTGCTGCTGTCTCATGGCAACAGAGCACTGAAGACCTGAAGCACTGGCTGCCTCTCTGGCAGAGGGTAAACAGATGAAGTGTTGTGTCTATTTTTGCAGTTCAGAAACAAATCACCAAAGCAATTTTTAGTTTGTGTGTGAACTGTATACTATAAGATTAAATCTTCTGACCCCATTGTAGTTTTATTTATCACGTCTCCGGATTTTTGTTTGAGAGTTTGGGCCTAGTCTTTGCTGTGTACAAACAATACTGCTGGACTTCTGGTACTTTTTTAGAGTACTGGCTGTGACAATGTGTTGATTGGGATCTTTCTATCTCTGCGTGCATGCTTCACCCAGTATTTCAGCAGCTGAAGTATCATATATAAAGTAGATATTCTGAGATCTCTGATATATCAGCTGCAGAATATGGCCTGGCAATGAAACGTTGGGTTTTTGGCAGTAAATAAAAGGCTGGTTTCGTTATATCTACATTAAGGTGCTAATGTTTGGATTAAAATTTCAAACTATATATCTCAAATGTTAAGCATGAGCACTAGCAAAGAATGACAACTAAAGATGCTATTAGAAGTGCTGAAAATACCCAAATCAGTATTCCTATGTGCCATTGAAACTGCAGCTATCACCTTAACTTCATCATTTTGAGATGTGCAGACAGGTGTGTCCATTAGCAACCAGAAAATGTGTAAGCTTTCCATCATAAAGGAGAGACAGCCACAGTCTGTGAATGCTAGGAAGGAACACATGGAGTAGAATAAATTCCCCACTAAAACAAGCTCTGTACTGCTGGCTGCTTTACTAATAAAATAAGTCAAAACTGGGAACAGCTGAGATTATTCTTTGGAAAAGGTCAGATCCCTTGCAAGATGAACATGTTCAGACTCTCTGGAATAGTATTGTCTGCTTACCTTCTGAGTAAGTGCCAATGGTAGTTCCAATTATACTGTAAATAATTGGTGCTGCATTTGATACAGGAGTGTGGAAGTGACAGAGAGTATTTGGAATGGCTGTTAGGGCTGTGCAGCAGGTCTGTGTTTAAGTGTACAATGTCTCCACTGCCAAAGTCAGGCTGAAATATCCCTTGGGAAGAAGATTGTTGGTGAACATTAGAACAGTATATGGCAGTAGCCTAATATATCATATAGATACAGTGAAACTCTGGATGCCAGTCAGTTTTCTCTGGGTAGCTTCCTCTGGAGTTCATTGTAAAGAAGCAAAAATGTTAGCTTTCTAAAAAATGAGCTGATTCTCTGTTCATAATAGCTGAGCAGACGTAATGAGGTTCTCTCATTTTGCCAAACAGTAAAATTGCTCAAATAGTAGCAAGCACTTTTGTGTGTCCAAACAGACCATTACAAACCTGCAATATCCCATCGTGACTTGAACAGCCGCAATGTGCTGGTGAAGAATGATGGCACGTGTGTAATCAGTGATTTTGGACTCTCCATGAAGTTAACTGGGAACAGACTGGTACGACCGGGTGAGGAAGACAATGCAGCCATTAGTGAGGTAAGTACAAGTGGCTGGATGAATGTTCAGGTGGTACCATTTCTGTAATGGGGAATGACTGCAGTATGGGTGAGAAGTGGCTGAAGCCTCCATAGGAAGAAACTGGTTTTATTCTCAAAATACTCATCACAAACCTGCCATTTTGAAAGGAGATAGATTGGCAGACTGAACTTTCTGTGGGAGATAGGAGAAGACACAAGGTAAGTTTGGTTGCCATGTTCACTGTGATTATGTGGTACAGGTCCCTTCCATTTTGTACTGCACATGCTAACCGAAGACCAAACAGTCTTTGGTTTTGGTTTTAATTTTTGGTTTTGATGTTAATTTTTCTGAAATGGTGACATACCACATTCTGCACGTTTTGTTTGACATCTAATACAGGCTACTGAAATACAGTGAGACTGTTTTAAATAAAGAGTGCCTAATAGTTCAGTGTAGTTGTTGTCTGGGCTTTTACAGAAAAACTTCATATGTCATTCAAAAAACATGCTACACAGTGCTAATCACCCTTCCTTAGAAAGCAAGTGCTAAATTGAAAATACCTAGTGCAGAAGAGCTCCATCTAGATCTTTCCATACTGAACAAACAGGGAAACTGCTGGTTGAAATGTAGGCATGTGGAATAGTCCTTTGACAAAATACTGTCCTACAAGTACTGATGAGTAAGTGCTCTAATCTAACACATGTCCTAGTGAAAATGAATAGGTATCTTCCAAGACTGTTAATAACCTTTGACTATGGAAGATGTAGGGTGGAACCTTGCTGACAGTCCAGGAATAGAGAACAAGTTTCCTATTCAGCAGGGTCCTCTTCTGTTATGATACATACCTTAGTGTTTAACAGAGTGACTTGGGAAAAGAAGCACTTCAGCTGTATCGTATTTCATTTGAGAACATTAAGTAAGGGACAAAATCATTTTGTTTTGGTACATACAAAGCAGTGACAGAGAAGGGGAGGGGTTTTGTTATGACTAGACTGGTAAGAATCTAGAAGCTGAGGACATTGATTAGGAAGGAGCTGTGTTTTCCTTAACTGTAGAGAATACCAAGCAGAATAGGACATTAAAAAAACATCATTGAATTTGGAAATTCGTTCCTGATGTGAAGCCTTGATGTGATGTTTTCCCAGGTCGGTACCATCCGCTATATGGCCCCAGAGGTGCTTGAAGGAGCAGTGAACTTGAGGGACTGTGAATCTGCTTTGAAACAAGTAGATATGTATGCACTGGGCTTGATCTACTGGGAGATATTCATGAGATGTACAGACCTCTTCCCAGGTAATGCTGCAGAAAAACATAACAGTAACATAACAGCAACCAAATCTAGTCCTGAGCCCGAGCTTTTGAAAGTGGAGAGGGGAAGCAGTTCCCTCAAATGCTTCTGCCATTGAGTCGGTGCCATCTAGTGTTCGAGGCGGTGCTTGTCAGGACGGAGCATCTGGGGCGAGGTGCCCAAAGGCTCCTGCCCAAAGGCTCGGTGTGACCTGGTCAGGCAGTCTGCAGGCCTCATGCTAAGTGCCATTTGAGCCTTGTTATTGTTGTTGTTATTACTGCCCAGAGTTTAAAAACATTGAGAGTTAGGCTGATGGCAAAGGCAGTGTTTCCAGTTCTGAGAACTGATAGAAGTGCTTGAAATTTCTTTCAGACTTTTCACAATGAAGAAATGCTATGACTTAATGTAGCTTTTAGTCAGTTGTACTTTTATTTATGATAGGACATTGAAAATTGGGGGAAATCCTCCCTACCTGTAACAAAAACGAAAAGGAAGTAGACTTAAAATTGTCACGTGAGATTGTGCCACATCCATCATCTTCTGCCCAAGCTACAGCATATAAAACGACTCCAAAATGCAGCATACTCTCTACAGTCAAAGAGCTGTAGTTTGTGTGCAGAGTCTGTGTAATCTTTCTGGGCTTCCTCCTGAATTAAATACATTAATATAATCAGTCAGTGGCGTTTCACAGAAAGTAGGTGTCATCTTCAGGCTCCAAGACATTCCAGTTGTGCCACTGAACCAGCAAAGTCTGAGGATGCTATCCTTTGAAAGGTTGCTGAACAGCACATAATTCATTTGCAGTTAATTCAGCTTTTTTTGGAAGTTAGACTTTGGGGAAAATGGGGAACATCTCAATAGACAGCAACTTTGATAATGCCTTTCATCCACTGAAAGCCTTTGCTCTGCCTTTTAATCTGTGATTGATTTTTTTCCTTTCTCTCTTTTGCTAACAGGGGAATCTGTGCCAGAGTACCAGATGGCTTTCCAGACTGAAGTCGGAAACCATCCCACTTTTGAAGATATGCAAGTCTTGGTGTCTAGAGAGAAGCAAAGACCAAAATTCCCAGAAGCATGGAAGGAGAACAGCCTGGTAAGAGAGAATATTTTCAAAGAAACAGTGATTTATCCAGCTTTAGGGTGTACTCATTTCTTAAAAGCAATTTTTTAGGTTTTGGGGTTTTTTCCTCTTTGTTAGTATTTAAGGGTTGGGAGCTGTTTCTGCATGGATTTCTTAAATACTGAATTCAGTTTTTTTTTAAGTTATTGACATGAAGGTCAGATTTCTTTAAAGAAAAAATACTGTTATTGTTGTTGTTGGATGCTGCAGTATGATATTCCAAAGATAGCCTGTTACATTAATTTTAGACACTATCTGTAGTATTGTGCATGAAGTGCCCATGTGTTCTCTGTGTGCTGAATGAGAAACATGAAGCCATTTTTTGCCTTTTGACATATTATAAACTAATAAAACTGAACTAAAATACCAACTAAAATAGCTGGCAAAAACATCAATATACTCTTCCAAAACTAAAATTGGTAAACATTGTAATAAACTTTTTTGAACTTGTGTAGTCCTCAGGATTTGCAGAGGCTAAAGCTTCTAGAAGTAATTTCATTTTAACTACATAAAAGGTTTTATATGGCTTCATTTGATCTGTAATTTTTTTCCAAGACTATAAACATTATAATATTGCTTGTTTTGAATGAGTGTAGCTATGGCTTAGAACCTTGCTGCTGTGGGCCAACAAGTTAGAGCAAGTCAGCTGAACTCTAGTGAGAGTCTGTGCTTGCTTTCATCTGCAGCAGAGTTCAGGTGATGTGAATCCCCTTGGCTTAGAGGGGGCTATTTGTCATTTATTACAGGCAAAGTGCAGTGCAGTACTGATACAAGGTAGTACAGCTTAATCACAAGTATGAAAATGGCATATCTGACTGTTATTTAGAAAGATATTTCTTGTTATTCCCATATTGAAATGATGCCCTTCAGTCTTTAGAGACTTTGGTGGTTGATAAGTTTGTAGCTACTTTGCAGACAAGGAGGAGCCCAAGGCCTCACCTGGTCCTGGTACTTGCAGATATGTAGGAACCTGCATTCAGACAGAAGCATAGCCTGCAGTGGTACACTCCAGTAAAACATGTTGTAACCGAGCTGAGAGCTTCCAGGAGAGGTGCTTTTATTACATACTTTTGGCCACCCAGTCTCGGGGGCAAAGGGGGAAGAGGAAAAAAGAGAAGAAATCAGTGCCCAAATATATAGGAAATCAAGCAACAGCTGTTTTAACTATAGCCACGTTAGCAATTGCAGTGCTGGAAGAACCAAGCTTGACAGCTGTTTCTGAAGACAGTTAAAACTGAAACAGTTGAAGGTTTGTTTTGTTTTGCAGACTACCATTTTAAATGTTAATTATGTTGTAGCAAGCTGAAAGACTCCAGCAATTATTAGATGATCCCCGTATTTTAAATGCCTAACACATTCTTTGTGGTGTTACTAATTTTTTTTTCTGAATAATCAAAATGGTGATGATAACTCCAGCTCTAAGAATTGATCTACACCATTGCTTTAAGAGAAAAGTAGAATAATCACAGGTGTCAAACAACTTCCTCCACCCTATGTCAGTCTAGGATAAAATCTGAATGAGCACTCTAGGGCAGATAATGTAGAAAATTAAGCTCCAGATAACCTCACTCTGGATCTATGTCCTAGCCTCCTGTATCTAATGCATGGGATAAAAGACTTTTTTCCATTATTTAAAGCTCTGCTCTTATGTTGGGTTATAACACCTTCATGCAAGTTCCTCTATGAAACAAATGCATTTGTCCTTTTCATTTAAGAAATACAAATAAAAAATAATGCTTTATTTTTTAATCACATAATTAAGGTACTCAAAATATGTGGAATTTTCATTTGTGATTACCTATGCAGTCTTAGTCTGCTTCTGGAAGCATCTATGTTATGTTACAGACCTGGATTAGCAGTATTGTTTCTCGCAGTATAAAGCAACAACCTGAGCAGAGGATGTACATAGAATAATTAAAAGGCTTTAAGCTGTGTTGAGATGTTACTGTATTCTTGTCTCACTTGCCAAAGTGGGGTCCACGCTTGACTTCAGATGTCAACACTGAAGGATATTAACAGAATAATAGAATAATGCAGATTTCTGGTCCCTTTTTTCTTTTTGATGAGTGCTATTACTTGTAAATAATTTTAGCATAGTTGTTTTTTAACTTGAAATTAATAGAAAACACCTAATTGTGGTAAATGTGACGCTGAAGAACTTCAGTGTTGATTAATGTCTGTACAGTCACTAGTGTCCTTTAATGATCTTTAACACATCAAAAGGAAAGGATCTGCTACAGGACAGACTGTATTAAATTAAACACTGGTTGAATTTGCTGCTGGTGAAACCTGTAGAGAGAGTCTTGCAAAGAGGAAAGGCGGGAGATTAGGGTGTCCATTGACTTCATCTAAATGGTGACAAAATCAAGTCCTAAAAGCTGAATGAAGGCATTTTATTGTGGGAGAGAAAATGGATCCAGCACCTTATCTTGTCCTTGTCCCTGAGGGTGTTTTTAGACTCATGTCCCTCAGCTAAGGGGAGGGTATTGGCTTATCCCCTGTGGGATCTGCTGTGGGAAGGGAGATGAAAGGTTTGCTTGTGGGGGAGCTCATCCCCACCTGTGCAGCCAGAGCTGCATCACCAAGCAGCAGTGATTGCCAGATGCAAGCGAAGCCAAGAGCCCGCTCCGTGGGCGAGGAGCTCTTGGCTCGTACTCAGACCTAGTCCCGGCTTCCACTGCCAGAAGGGCACAAGGCAGTTCTGGCACAGAGACACTCAGCAGGACTCACTGAATGTCTTAGTGCCCAGCTGGGATTATGCACAGTCCTCAGTGCTGGAGAGGTTAAAGCTGGGCTGTAGATGTGAGCTGTGCTGGCAAACCAGATCCTCTCCATGGCCATAGGCTGGCAGCTGGGGCCCATTAATGTCTGCCTGGCTTTTGTACTCCAGATAGAGTGGAAATAGAAGTGTTCAGTGCTTGTAATTTCAGTTGTTTCCTCTCCAGTTCCCTGAACATATGGCAGCACGTTTTGGAGGTCTTGAGCTCTAATCCTGACTGTACAGTTCATCCCACAGTGTGATGCCAGGAACACGTGTGTGTTTCTGTTTCTCCACCTGTAAAACAAGTGCAACCAAAATCTCCTCCCTTGGCGCAGACAGATTCATTGATACTTAGGAGACATTTGGATGTCACTGTGGTAAACAGGAAGACAAGGATGATGAAGTGAGCATGGCTGTTATTTGCATACAGTGCAGGGGAGCAAGGCAATGGCCATTAGCAGAACTGTGAGGATAACCATGGCAGCATTTCCAGAATATCAGCAATCCTTAGTACACAGCTCCCATAAGGCAAGGAGAGTGAGCAGAGCATACATCCATCAGAGGGCTGGCTGAAGGTTGTATGGACATGGATGAATGTAGCTTTTCCTAAGTGTCTTCCTAGCTGATGTGTGTATGTGGGGTGTGATAATATTAAATTGCATATTGCTAGTGTTAGGTTAAATTAGCTTTGAATGAAATAGTGATCTTCCGTTTCTCTTTTTCACCAGTTTGTGACTGTTTTCAGACATGCATAATGCTGCCATAAAACAGTAAATTCGAAGCACAATATAAAGATAAAGTAACTTAAAGGGGTTTTGTCTCCTGGCAGGCTGTGAGGTCACTTAAAGAAACAATTGAAGACTGTTGGGATCAAGATGCGGAAGCTCGACTAACAGCACAGTGTGCAGAGGAGAGAATGGCAGAGCTCATGATGATTTGGGAGAGAAATAAATCAGTTAGTCCAACAGTCAATCCTATGTCAACTGCCATGCAAAATGAGAGGTAAGAAGAGAACACATTTGGGTTTAGTCAGCAGGAAATGCCTAATGCAGCGCTCGGCTCACTCCAGGACAGAAGCTACAGCTTGCTGCACCCATTAAGTGATGTGTGTTATGTGACCTGGTCTGCATATGGATATTGCATGACAAAATCCAAATTGCTTGTGCTCTTAAGATCTCCTATGTGTCCCCAGAATTCAGGCACTTTTTATGTATACAACTGTGTTTCTCACAGAGGGGCCTTTTAAACTGAGATTAGGCAAACTGTCTCAGCAGGCTTGCCATGATGTGAAGTGACAAAGTGAATTGTCTTTAAGTACACTTGCTAAATGATGCATCAAACTTCTGTTTGAAGTGTTCTGCTAAAAACTGTGAATTTGCAGTCAGTATGAGTACAGGAAATTGCCAAGTCTCAAACCTGCAGTTTTTCAGTTAACAAACTGCAGGACCATTGTTTAAGTCGTTGTTATTCTGACCCAGGCAAGAGAAGTGCTGCATGTTCTCTGCTTATATATGATCCAGAGGGAATGAGAATTTGCAGAACTGACTTTGGTGCTTAATAGTATACTCTAGAAATCCAGATTTGAGAGAAGAATAATGTTGCTGTATATGACAGTTTATTGTAATGAAAAAATTCTATGTTCAAATCATAGAATACCTGAATTGTCAAAATAGTAGAGTTTTCATCGGTTAGGACCTTGTGACATTTTCCCAGAATCACTTTCTTGATTTAGTCTGTTGGGTTTTTGTTGACCTTCTTCAGCATCACTTCCCTGCATCTAGAGCAGAACCATAGCAGTACCTTGCCAACTGGACAAACATCATATTGGACAAATAGAAGGTTACTGTTCTATTAGGAAATAACATCCATGATGAAATTTTGCCCTAGTAAAACCAATTTTCTATTCAGCACTTTTCAAGGAAGTTGCTGAAATACCTCAGTTTGTACTGTATCTATCCTTAGTTTATGCATTAAAATTAACAGAAGGACACTCAGCTCTCTTAAATGAGAGGTGTTATAGTATGAGGTGATTTTTACATATATGATCCTAATACCGGTTATTTTTTCTTAAAGGAATCTGTCACATCATAGACGTGTATCAAAGATAAGGCCATATCCAGATTATTCTTCCTCTTCCTACATTGAGGATTCAATCCACCACACTGACAGCATAGTAAAGAACATTTCTTCTGAACATTCAATGTCCACTACACCATTGACTTCAGGGGAAAAGAACAGAAATTCCATTAACTACGAGCGGCAGCAAGCACAAGCTCGCATCCCTAGTCCTGAAACAAGTGTCACCAGTTTGTCCACCACCAATACAACTGGCCTCACTCCCAGCACTGGCATGACCACCATATCCGAAATGCCTTATTCGGATGAAACAAACTTACACACTACAAATGTCATGCAGCCAGGTGGGCCCACCCCTGTTTGTCTGCAGCTAACAGAGGAGGACTTGGAGACAAATAAATTGGATCCAAAAGAAGTGGATAAGAACCTGAAAGAAAGCTCTGATGAGAATCTGATGGAACATTCACTTAAGCAGTTTAGTGGGCCAGATCCCCTCAGCAGCACTAGTTCCAGCTTGCTTTATCCACTGATAAAACTTGCAGTAGAGGTGACAGGGCAGCAGGACTTCACACAAGCTACCAATGGTCAGGCGTGTTTGATTCCAGATGTCCCATCTGCTCAGGTCTATCCTCTGCCCAAGCAACAGAACCTTCCGAAGAGGCCTACTAGCCTCCCTCTAAACACCAAAAACTCAACAAAGGAGCCACGATTAAAATTTGGTGGCAAGCACAAATCAAACTTGAAGCAAGTGGAAACGGGCGTTGCCAAGATGAACACTATCAATGCTGCAGAACCTCATGTCGTGACAGTTACCATGAATGGAGTGGCTGGGAGGAGCCACGGCATAAACTCTCACGCTGGCACAGCCCAGTATGCCAATGGCACGGTGCCCTCTGGCCAGACCGGCAGCTCGGTAGCGCAGAGGGCCCAGGAGATGCTTCAGAACCAGTTCAGTGGGGAGGACAGTCGGCTGAACATCAACTCCAGTCCCGACGAGCACGAGCCCTTGCTGAGGCGGGAGCAGCAGGTTGGCCACGATGAAGGTGTTCTGGACCGCCTGGTAGACAGGAGGGAGCGACCGCTGGATAACGGCCGAACGAACGCCAACAACAACAACAGTAACCCCTGTCCAGACACAGCTGCAGCCAGTGTCCAGAGTGTAGTGAGGAATCCTGGGCAGACCCAGACCAGAAGAGCACAGAGGCCTAATTCGCTGGATCTGTCAGCCACAAGTAGTTTGGATAGCAGTAGTATGCAGTGTAAGTGCCTGCAGGGCTGAACAGCTTCCCTGACACCTTTCTACCTAATAACTGCTTATATTTGCTTGAATAGAAATTATTTCCTTCTCCCATTTCTCCTCAAAGTATGCTTATTAAATCTCATATAAATGTAATTTCCCTCAGCACGATTTCAGTCTTTTTGATAAAGTCCTGTCTCCATCATTTCCAGTATATTAGATCACTATCATCCTTCTACATACACAGAATAAATCTCTCTAACCCATCCACTCTGTCTCTTGGTTAACTTTGATTATTCCTTGCAAGGCTCCTACCTTTGGTAGCTGCAAAGCATATTGAAAAAGTGTCCTATTTTTTTTCTGCAGGGGCATCTTACACCTTTTTTTTCCTTACTTTTCCTCATTCTCTCAAGAGTAGCTGTCTCTAAAATGCATTAATTAAAATAATTTATTATAGTAACTACTTATATGCTTCATGATTTTAAAGCAACTGATTTTACTGTATTAGCCCAGCCTAAATGGAGGGTCAGGCGTTTTCTGTTTTGCTGTCCTAGTTCCAACAATTAGAGCAATTCTTCATCAATTTGCTATGAACATAAAAATTAATACAAGTAATTAGAGAAGGAATTGATTTTAATATTTTATTTCAGAATAACTTCCTTGAGAGTTTTATGGCCAGAGGTCTAAGAGGTTACAATGGGGCTCTCCTTTTTACAGTAAGAGTGTAATCATGTAATCAGTTATAGTTAAATTAGGTACATCCTCTGGATTTGAGGCTGCTTGAGCTATTGGAAAGACTTCCTGATGTGCATTTTAAAGAAAATATATTTCCAGAAGTCATGGTAGTTTTGAAAGTGCTTGCAAATCTCATTACTTGTTTAGGAAGATGCTGTGATACTAGTGAAGTAAACTGGGATGCCAGGCATCTTTGGAAATAAAAGGTTTAAAACCAAACGAGAACATATCTTTCAAGAAATGTAGTTGAATATTCAGCAATGGAATGTTTAAGCCTTCCTTTCAAGTAGGAAACCTTAATTTTTGTCTTAACATGTTGATGTGAGTTGAAATCTTACCAAGATAAAGAAAAAATATTAACTTTCTTTAATTGAAGGTTAAGTTAAAAGAAGAGGTTGTGTAAAGTTTTTTTAACAATCAGATTTCGACTGCAGAAATTTTATCACAGTTAAAGTTGGTTTTGCCAGTTTCACAACCCAGCATTCCAATCCTGACTTAATATCTTAACAGAGAATGGACTATTTTGTTTTCAGGTGAAATGCTTTGCCAGGTGGAGTAGGATTAGGGCACCTAACATTGCACTATTTAAGTTTAGCCTTTGCTATCCTATAGTAGCGATGTTCTTTTGTACCTCCCATTACAGGTAATATAAGATACTAGGATTGCAAAAGCCCCTCAAATGTCAAATGCTGATTCTCCTGTTTGATGCCAATGTGCATTCCAGGTAACACAAATTACTTCACTGAAGTAATTTCTGACAGAGAACAGAATCTAACCCCTTGTTTTAGTGGCAGCTGTTGTAGTTGATACACCTCTCATGCCTCTGCCACACAGTTGCTTTTGGGTTTATAGATTTTGTTCTTCTTTTTTCTGTTTTACATAAATAACAACCCTGCACTCCAGTCTAATCTCGCCTTCCTCATAATACTATTTTCTGTTCTGTTTTCTTGTTTTGGTTTGGTTTTTTTCAGTAGGTGACTCCTCACAGGATGGCAAATCAGGCTCAGGAGAGAAGATCAAGAAACGTGTGAAAACCCCGTACTCGCTCAAGCGGTGGCGTCCGTCCACGTGGGTCATCTCCACAGAGCCGCTGCACTGCGAGGTCAACAACAACGGCAGCGAGCAGGCAGTGCCCCCCAAATCCAGCACTGCTGTGTACCTTGCAGAGGGGGGCACTGCCACCACCATGGTCTCTAAGGACACAGGGGTGAACTGCCTGTGAAACGCTTCAAAAGCCGACCTTTGTTTTGCATTATTTGAAACAAACATGCAGAAGACATTTTAAAAAACTGCTTTCTCCTCCTGTCAGCAACCCCTACCAAGGACTCGCTTTATCTAGATTTCAGCTATGCAGAAAATTTTTAGCTTATGCTTCCATATTTTTTTATTTTGTTTTATTTTTTGAACGTTTTTGCACTTTTATTTAGTATCGCTAAAGTTAAGTCTGTCTGTTTTGACCACAGAATATATATATGTGTATCAAAGATGTGGTCTCAAAATATTTTTTTAAAAAAAAGTAACAAAAAAAAGTATTGCTGATAATCAGTTTGGACCAGTTTCTTAAGGTCACTAAGAACATAAGCAGACTATAAGACAGGTTTGACTGCAGTGGTGTCTCGTAACCATGTTTTGATTTCTGTGCACAAGCTAGTCTGTATATTTCTATGTTACAAAGTGTATTCTCTTTTGAACCCCTTATTTTCCTTGTGTCATGTTGAAATGTGCAATAGTCTATAGTTCACAGTAGGCTTTATTGAAAAGTGTGTTTCTAAAACTGCCACATGTTCCCATTTTTGTATTTGTTAATTTTTCCTTGACAGTTGAGCAGTCAGCCGGTCATGACAGTGAACTTTGCACATCGTAGACAGCTTGAAGCAGCTGCCAATATCACATTGTGCTCAGAGGTGACAATGCATGAATTTTTCCCAACTTGAAAGGGCTTTAAAAAAGGAACAAAAAAAAAAATCTGAGCTCCGTACCTTTCTTTTGATCCTCCTTAATCAAAATGTGTTTCCTTTATAGTAGTAGATGCCAGCCTGTGAAGTTGAGTAACAAAATGTTGAACGAATGTAAGGAAACAGTGTCAGCCATTTTTTCCATTTTATTTTGTGTGCAGTTTCACCCCCTGTATTTATGTAAAACCTTATTTAGATCACTAATGATGTACATTGAAAAATACATTTTATTCAGAAATATTAATAATTGTCATACTTTAAACTTTGAGTGAAGAGAGGTTGTGAACGGATTTTGTTTACACAGAGGAAAAAAACATTAATCTTACTTGGCACAAAACAGTTTTGTGATGAGTCACAAGTCTTTCTTGATGTACCTCCTTACAGACAGTATGGGGTAAAAATCAGCCTGATTACTTATGCAGGTAGGTGCATCCTAATTGATTGTTGTTGCCAAGTTGAGTTGAAACTCATCCTCCCTTCAGAGTTCTTAGAGGCCCTCATTCATCTTGTTAAAGTTTATTGCATGCTTTTCAAATTCATGGGTGTTTGTGGGGGAGGGTTGGGGATTTTCTTTCCCCCCTGCTTAGTCCCTTCTTTCAGTCTGTGTGCACATTGATTTTAGCTGTCAGTGAATGTGAATGTAATAAGTATTGAGATAAATTGTTTTTTCAGTATCTCAAGTAAACCCTTCCTTTTTTTGGAATGATTGGTTTTACTGTCTGCTGAAAGAAAATAATTTTCTTATTAGTTAGAACCTCCTTCCACCTAAGAAATAGCCTTCCACCTGAGAAACATTCTTTCCAATTGAAAACACTTCAGTAAAAACTATTTGGATATAAAAAGGTATAACACATCAGTCTTTGGTAACAAGCAAAGATTTATCACTTCATCTGAAAACTGGTGATGTTCAAAGAAAGAAAATCAATTCAGTCAGCCTGCCAGACTCCTGTGGCAGGATACTGGCAGCAAACAATTGCCTCCCCCAGCCTGTCTCCTTTCAGCTGACTGAAGCAGATGCTCTCTGCTTTTAAGCTCATTTGTTTCCTTGCCGTTTTACCATTTTTTTCTCCCGAGGTAAACTTTGCCAACCCTGTTCTTCTTTATCTGTTAATACAGCTAACCTAATACATGCCTTGCTTACATCTGATTCTTGCTGTTCTCCAAAATTCCTTGCTTGTTCTTGATTGCTATGATTTTCTCTTGTAATGCTTCTTAACATTTCTTAGATTCTCTTAGATATCTCCAAGAGATAGCACTATAAATGCAGGCTTTGATTACGTGTAGTTGTAGAAATACAAGTCATGAGGCACATTTTGAGCTCCCTATGTTCTTTAAGCACCAGTTCAAATAGTACCTCTCATCTCTGAGGCATAATTATGCTTTTCCCCTGTATAATACAGTTATATCACCCCTTTTTAAAAACACAGCCTTCTTCTCGTTTGACTTTTAATTCACTCTCTGGCTTCCCATCTGCTGCATTCTCACGTCCCAGATGTTGAAAACCTGCCAGTTGCTCAGCTGGGTTTCAAGACCTGAATCAGAATTTCTGGCATTCTATTCATATTGCTCACTGTGGCTCTCTTCTCCTCTGGCCTCCTTTGAGTCTCGTTTGGAGTGCGCGGTGTTGTTTCTTGGTGAGCCCTGATTGTGGTGTTGAGGATTCTTCACTCCTTTCCCAATGACTTTTGCTTTGCCTTGCATGTATCATCCATCAGCATTTCAGAATGTGGGCTGAAAACAATATTTAGGACTCTTACTAATGCAGAGTACTCTGGGGAGAGAAAAGTTACTTCTCTGACTACTGCTTCTTTCTGCTGAGACAGAATTGCACCAGTCTTTTAGCCTTTCTTTGCAGGCCATGCCTTTGTAAGAAATCCAACTTTTCTGTGATCAATGCAATCAAAATAACTTTAATACCAGGTGAAGATGTTGTTCTGCAGTTCTCCTTCAACAGTCTTAAAAAATACTTTTTTTCTTTCCTTTGTCTATTTCTATTACTTGCGGGAGGGCCTTTGGAATTAATTATAATTAGTAGCCAGATTGGCTGTGCAATCTACCATGGATAAATATAATTTGTAAGATGATAGAAAATTGTACTTTATCACAAATTACCCTATAAATTAAACAGAAAAAAATCTATGATTTTTTAAAGGTCAGTCAAAGCAAACTCTTAAGTAGTTACCAAAATACTGTAATTCTGCACAGCTAAATGAAATCAAACTAGCAGTTTGGTTTTATTGTTTAATTTAGTAGTGCTATTATTTTCCTGAGAGCACATAATGCAGTGCCCATAGAATGCTATCTCTGTAAGTTAAATGATATTGAATTTTCATGCCGCAGGGAAACATCCTTAACCAAACAAAATACATGTAAGACTAAGAATTCTACAAATCAAACACAGGGGTAGTTGATACTGTACAATAAACAAGGAAAACAAATGTGATTTATTTCCTTGTGAGTTATGATTTTGCTTATTTCCTTTGATTTTCAAAAAAAAAAAAAGGAAAATTATGAAAGTTGATAATTTCTATCAATTTCTCATGTATATTGCAGACAAGATAAATATAGCAAAATTAAAATAGAATGGTAGTGTAAGTACCTGTTAATTGTGCCACAGTCAGATAGGCAATAGTAGAGTATTTGTTACGGTAATTTATAATGGGTAATTCGAGTAAAATGATAGAGCAAACAGTTTTGATGTTTGTCTGTATAAGACAAAATCCAAAATCTTGCTGGGTATAGAAAATGGTTTACTAGTAGATGCCAAGAGAGTTGCTTAGGTTAATGCATTGTCTCTTTTTCTGTTTTCTGTAATAGAGATACCAACATGACATGGTTTTTAGACTGTGAATTCTAACCCTTTGAATAGACATGTCTCATAGTCTCTAAAATTGGTATTTACAGGTCAGATTATCTGCAACACTTCCCTGAATTTGCTTATAATGCTTTACAGCTTCATATGCTAGCCAATTAGTGTTACCAAGGCCTTTCTTGAAACTCCAAGATGCACTTAGGCTGCTCAGCTAAAGTAAAGGTATTCCTAATTTTAAAGAAAACCATCTGATAGTATCATAATTAGAATATTTTCAGAAACAACATTTCCGTTCTTGTTTTGCTTTCTTGGTGCCACTTGTTTGTCTCTTGTTTTCATATAGAAAATTACCTAATTTTCAAATGCAACACATTTTGATTTTTTTCAGTGCACTGGGCACAAAACAATGCAAGATAGATGCTGGCAATTTTCAGGAAAAAAGCAACAAAGAACTCCCACCTCATAAATATGTTCAGAAAGTTCACATCCTCCTACCTGTCAGCTTTCTCTAAAGGAAATCTGGAATCCTGCCTGCCTCAGAGAGGAGAATAAGTTTTTTAATTGTATGGAATAAATTATTGGCTCCAAACTTAATAGTAATGAATTGTTACTTTAAAATATATATATATACATTGTATATGCCCTAGTTCCAGTGTTCAGTGCATTTTGGTCTAATGATACTCCTTTTTTAAATGTTAAAAAATATACGCTAATATAACATTACTGTGTCAATGTTCAGATTATAATTTTATTTAATGAAAAATACAGAAGTTCATAGCCATTCTGCCATTGAAATGTTACTGTGGACATTTCTTGCCTAATTAGGGAGAATTTTTTAATTGACATATTTAGTCTATACATTAGAAATTAATTATGCTGTAATTTTTGCTTGTATAAAAATGATGGCTGGTCCCATTGCTGAAATAGGCTGGGTTTAAGCCATAAAAATAATAATTGGCAAGCACAGTAGCATATAAATGACCTCATGTCTAATTGGAAGATTTGTAGCAGCTCATCAAAGTAAATTGAAATTGGATTGATTGGTCTTTGAAGGTTGGATCATAGACTGGACAACGTAGTATTTTGCATAAATTGGTATTATTTGAAATTTTTTGTCTAGTCTCCCAGTACCCAGTATATTAACCTTCTTTTTAAAACATGCTTACTAATTTTTGTTCAACCTCAAGCCTTTCTTCAGTGAAAAAACTATACATATTGCAGTGAAGCCAGATATATATATATATATTTTTATGTAAACTCTGTGTGTATTTAGATGCATATGTATGTTGTGTGTAAGTTCCAGGATTAAATTCTGTGAGTTACAGCATCAGATGGTAGCACTGGTAGAAAGTATAATGTGGGTTTTTTTTTTTTCATATGCCATTTTAGAATTGTCTGTAGTGCATCACAGTAAAGCTGGGATCAGACTGTGACACACAGTCCAGTAGCTCGAGATCTCCTGTGACAGACTTGTCACTGATTGTTTGGGTGGAGTGGATTTATGAGAAAGAGGGAAGCCTAGGAATGCACATGACAGGCTTTATCTGAAGCTGAGTAATTTAAGATACCTCTCTCAAAGATCAAAAAATAACCCAAAACACTTAAAACATGATGATTTTTTCAAGGCTTTTTTTATGTAGTAACTATAGTTATATGTGTGGTTGCCATTTAAACATAGTATTTTAGTCCATTAAATCCAATTACATTTTAGGCTTCTATATTGTCATATGAAACTGTAGCTATAGAAATACATCCCTTTTTGATCTCACCCATTCCCCAGGTAGGTTCAGTTTTGACATGAAAGAATAAAAAATCAGATTTCTCATTTGGGGTTTCTTCTGTACTGAGTAAAATTGGAGGCAGAACTTCCCTTTCTGCAATAACAGATTTGTGCTCCTGCAAATCCAAATGGATGTTATGTTCAGTGCTTGTGTTTCTGAGAGAATGGGCACCTCAAGGGCTCATGGCTGAGCCCAGCGCTCTTGGAATCCAACAGGAGGAGTCTGCCTTTGATTGTGGGCAAAGGAGGGGTGGGTTCTGCTGGCTGTGGTGTTAAACGTTTCTGGGGAGGATTAGCCCTAGGAACGCTGATGTGGAGTGTGGGACTGCAGGGGCAGCCCTGGCTCCTGAGCCTTGCTGGGTGTTGCTGATGGGGGATTCAGGCTGCGGAGCTGGGTCAGCACAGGGCAGCTGTGGCTTTGTCAAGAAGTGCAACTGCATTGGGGGAGTGGGAGTGGAAGGGTTCAAGATAAATCCTCATTTACACCAAGGCCCTTTAATGTTGATCTGGGCTCCATGCAGGTCTGTGTTAGCAGTGCATTAATAATCCAAATTACTTCTTATGGCCGATTCTGTTTATTTCACTGTGGTTTAATATACACGTGTGCATAATAAGCAGGAACTAGTTGGAGTTATGCTCATTCACAGTGTAATCATCAGCTATTTTTCAAAGCCTATTGCTGTTTTCCTCAGCAATTGTTTGAATTTGCAAGTCATTCAGTTGGTTAACTTCAATGCGTACACCATGCTTCCACAGCACAGGAAGGAAGGATTTCTTCCCAGTCCTTACAGGCTTCTGCAGATGTATCACTGGAGTGTGTCCATCGAGGCACAGCATCTTGCCTGGTAACTATTTTAAAGCAGAAATAATTAGCCTTTATAACTTTCTAGTTCCGAGGTCTCGCAAACCTCCACTTTTGTAGCCCATTCACCTGGTTTTAAGACAGCAAATGTGTGAGGTTTATTTCTAGAGCACTTGATTCACTTTCTTTTTTGTGCTTCAGAACTGTATCATGAAGTTTCACACTTCAGTCTTGTTCATTCAGAAAACAGTTAATGTTTCTGGTCTTTGTAGTTTGTAAGAAGTCACAAGAACAAACGGGCAAGTCCAAGTTATAGCTGACTCATTTGTCACTTTTGAATTTCCTGATTGGTGACTCTTCTCTCTCTTTCACACTGTTGAAACGTATTTAAAACGGTTTGTATGTATATGTTTCTTGTCTGCTTTTTGTCTCTAGAGGAAAGCGTGCTCTATTGACATTTATATAAGCTGGAATAATGTTTTACAATCGCTGTTGGTTATTTTCCCCCCCAAATGCAGTATAAGAGGAAAATAAACATGGCAAGAATGAATTTCTAGGGTTTGGTCTTCTGTAAAAGCTGAAGTAAGAAGATGTGAAACTGCCATTTTCCTTATGAAAGACTGTAAAGAGAGCATTACTTTCTAAGCGAGCTTTTTTGGGGGAAGAGGGGGAGAAATCCTAGAATATGGAGTCTCATCAGAACCCTTTTGTTAACGGGTATTTTTGGTTTTCCTCTCAAACGACTGAGGAAATATCGTGTATGAATTTATAAATAATTGCTTTCAGTTATTTCTTTTGTATAAGCTGCGCAATACCCTTGCTATGCTGTATAAGTTGTGTTTCATGGAACAGTGTGAGTATGAAATAAAAAGCTAATTTTTGGTTTTTAATCATCTGTGGATGCCACTATGAAAGCTGACATTGTTAAAGCCACTACAGAGTTTTCTATGAATACTTGTAAGAATTGCTTTGTTATATATAAACCTAAATAAAGAGATTGTATTGATACAGAGACATTGGATAAGAACATTTAAAAGGCTATTCTTTAGGCCTGAGAGAAAAGGCTTGCTGTAAAAATGGTGCATTATTCCATTTATTAAAGATCATATTAATGACAAAAAGCATAGTCTTTTGTTGGTGGTTCATACTGTTACTGGCCACGAGTATTAACACGCTCCAGGAATGAGAGGAAGAGGAAACCCCAGATGCAGCTGCGTGGGTTGGTTGCTTGATTGGAGGATAAGGAATTCCTTGATTGCTAAGGGCTGAGTAGAACTTCCAGACACCTTTGGCATGACCAGGTTCCACCCCCCTTGTTCCCAGGTGGTCCCGTGTGTTAGGAATCTCTGGGGCTTGCCCCTGCTGGGGTAGTGCAGTGCTCTGCTCCCTTCTGCCCCCTTTCTCACTGGCCAGCCATGTCAGGTGCTTGTGTTGGAGCTGAACACGGGTTTGCAGACATTTCAGAGCAGCAGGCCTTGCATGACCTCTTGTCACACTTTGTCTGCTTGGTAAGTGTAAATGCAGAAAAACAGAAAAAGAAAACAGGAGAAAGAGGTATTAAACTACATGCTTTTCTCCTTCAGTTTTGGTTGGCACTGGGGGAGAGCAGAGGATTGATGGCAACCAGGCATGTGGGGGAACACAGCAAGCAACAACCTCTGCAGCTGGGACAGGAATTAAAAGAGCAACCCCTTACCCTTCCCATACAAACTGTTGCACTTCCCCTCCCCATGAAGAGACAATATCCCAGCATTCTTACAAGCAGAAGCTTTCCAAGCCCAGAGCTACTGTCCTATCCAGCAGAACTGAAAAAGATAGATTAAATTATCGTAGAAGGATGCTGCAAATTTCCACTGACCGACACTTTTCCACTATACACAGATTGGTGGCATCCATCCTGCAGCTCGGTTGTTTTGTCTCTTCTCAATTTTTGATAATTTATTTTTCTCTATTCACAGTGATGATTTTTGCAAGCAAGTAAGTGATGCAAGTCTTTGGCCAAAGAACTAACTCCAAAATTCAAAGAAAGAAGGTAGACAGAATGAGGAGCTTCATTTCTTGCTGTCATAAATAAGGAGGAAGCAACAAACTGAGGCAAGTAGTGTATGGTTCAGTATCTGCCTATATGGTAAATCATCTCGGCCCCACAAGTGAACTTAGAAACCTTTGGCTACAGGAAGGGACCATGGCAGGCCTTGCTTTCCCTGGAAGCAGGAAGCACACTGGGAGTGGAGGCCAGCATGACAAAAGTAGCTGTGTCCCCAAAAGCAATTCTCACTTTTGGCTTGGCTGACAATAAGAGCAGCCAAGTCCTGCCTTACCCCAGCAGGTGTGGCTGAGCCTTACCCTCAGGGCATCTGAGAAGCCTGACTCAGCCCTGCAGGAACAGAGTGTGAATGGTGAATTTTACTGATAGATTTTTGGGTGCATGAGCTACTCAGACTTAAGAAAGTCTCCTCATGATTTCCCTGTGTGACCTCACACACTCTCCACTGCCAGCTCTTCCCTGCAGAAATAACCACTTTTATTTGCTTTTGCTTTGCTAATGGGAATTGAAAGTAAAACAACAATAATTATATTCCCCTTTGTTCCAGAGCAGTGATGCAGCTGCAGAACGTACTTTGTGGAACACAGCCATGTCAGTCTTCCATTTGTTTCCATTCAGGGTTTTTTTCCCTATTTACTTCTTGCTAATTCTGATGTTATGGAAATTCTCCACGTGCGGGAGATTATACACATCTGCTCACTGCCATGACCCAAAACACATTCTATTGGATAAGAAGGTTAATTTTCCACAGGCAGGAAAACTCAGCTCTACCAAAATATTTGTATAAATTCAGCTTTTCATGTTAACCTGAAACATTGTCATTCTCCATCCAGGGAAGAGTTGAAATGTTTTGATTCCTGGAATTTAAATGGCACACTTGGGTATTCTGCTTTTATGTCAGGGGATCTTCTTTCAGCTCTTAGCACCATGGAGAAAGTCTGTGAGAAATCCACAAATGGTGATCTGAGCTGAAGTCATGCTTTGGGGATCACTGATGCCTCTTTTACAAAGACAACAAATGAGGCTGCCTGAGGACAGCTGGTCTGTGGGAGGTGATTAAGGAAAGCAAGTCTGTATTTACTATGCAGTGTCTGAGCAAATGGCATTTCTAGACAGGGCTCACATGAGCACTGGAAAAATGCTAAGGATGCAAATTTTGAGAAATGTTGGAAACAACTGATCCAGGTGCATTTCAATTCACAGGACAGGAGCTTTCCAGCACCCTCTATCATGGTCCATCAAGTCCTTTTGAGAGCAAGGACATACAGTCAGTAGAGAGCAGGCAGGTGGCTTGGGCAGATAATGGACAAAAGCCAGTGGGCAGCACCTCAAGTACACAAGGTGGATTTGAGGAAGGAGAAAGCATGAAGGGAGGCCAGGGAGACTTGTTTCAGGCATCAGCAGCGCTGTAGAACTCAGCATTTTTCTTTGGCCCAATTTCTTTGTTGTTGCTGCCAAGTGCAAACAGGAAAGGATAGTGTAGGGCGTTGTGATAAAAAGGGGACAGAGGTTGTACAGCTCGTTTTGCCCGTGCCACTTAGTGTAACAGGCCTGCAAGCAGCTCCTAGGAAAGGTACAGGCCTGTTTGCTTTCCCCTGTCACCTATTGCAGCCTTTGTTTGGGAGAAGTTCATGCCACAAGCTATCAGATTTCCTAATCAGAATGACTAGAAGTACAGTTTTCTTAAGGTGCTTTTCTGCACATGGGACTGTGTGCATGGGGAGCGAGATTGGCTTGTGCTCTGTTCCTGCTTTTGTTCTGACAGTCTGGGTGCTTTGCAGTGACTCGTATTTTGCCAGTCTGTTGTAATATTGAAATTACAGCTGTTTTCTCCATCTCCTTCCCTTTCTTTCCTTTGTCCCCCTCCCTCTTTCCTCTTATTGGAAAGGTGATAATTGATCCCTGCAGATATGTTGTAAAGAGTAACTTCTAGCACCTCCAGGTCTCTGGATTGGTTAAAAAGTTATATCTGGCACAACTCACTGCAGCAGGGTATAGGTCTGACTAACCCAGGAAGTGGGCATTGCTGATGCACACATCAGCTGTACTGGTGCAGCCAACATGTGTATGGGTGATCTGAGAATTTCCTGCAGACTGATCTCTGCAGAGGTGGAAATACTTTGTTGGGAACCTGTATTTCTTTTGCCACTCCAAGAATTTTCTTGCAGGACCAATAACAATTCTGAATCAGGCCTCAGAAGTGGCTGGCTAAAAACCACTATTAAGCAGGCTAACTCTATTTATTGTTTGCTTCTGAAAAACCAAAATGCAACTAAATCATGTGTTTGAGCTTCACCCTGTGATCATGAGGGATGGAAATGTGCTTTTAAGGCACAGACAGACAGAAGTTCCCATCTATTTACATAAGCTGTGAACTGAGACTGAAAGTGACACGAGAAGTATTTGCAGCCAGGCAGAAGCAAGCAGCAGTATCAAGGCTTGATCTGGGCACTGTGTTAACCCCAGCTCAGCAGCCAGCCACAGGAGGGGCTCACAGGTTCTCCTGTGGCAAACCAGTAGCCTCAGGAATCCTTCCCCTGTCCTGCCTTGAGGTGCAGGAGGCAGGCAGAGGAACTGGACTCTGCTGGGGAAGCGAGGACGGGAAGCAGGAGGAAGGGCAGAGTTGTTTCAGGATGAGCCCCTGGTGGGATGCCAGCTGGAAGAGCTGTGGCTCCGTGCTGGTGTATGGCAGAGCTGAGAGCAGCTCTTGCAGGCTGAGCTCTTGCTCAGCAGGCAGCCATGAGGCAGGTGCCCCTCCTTGGGGGAGGTGGGACAGCCCAGCATGCAGCCCGGGGGGGCTCAAGGAGGAGACACCCTGCAGGCTCGCCATGATGAAGCACCAGCTTAGCCATGCCAGCCACAACTGCTGGAGATGTCTGCCTGCTCCTGCTGAGCAGAATCAGCCTGACACCTTGGCTGAGCACTTGGCTGTGAACAGCAGCAGAGTTGGGGCTTTGCCACCTTTGCTTTCTTCCTCTCCAAGATGACATCCTCTCTCCCAGTGATGGCTCTCTGGCTCTCCTGGAGGCACTCAGGCTGAATGGGAGGTGCAGTGCCTGAGGACAGGATGGTACCACAGAGACAAACTGATGTCTGGTTCAGATGTGACCAAACAAGTTAAAAGCTCCCCTGCTGCCCATGGCTGAGTGCAAGGGAGGATTCAGGACTCTGCTTGGTCCATTCTTTCCCAGTAAGGGTTTTCCCAGATTGGAGAATCACATGCTCATGCTTCATCACACGCTCTGCTCAAGTTAATTAGTTTAACTACAGAGCTAGTATATGTCTGTGGAAAGAGAAGAAAAATCACTTGGTCACTGCCTCTCAGTGCATGAATAAACCATGCCAACATGCTCCCCACCAACTCTTTACCTTGTCTAAATGTTATATGAACAAGTAGAAGCAAAAGAAGATTTTAGGCCTGATTCAGAAAGAGTGAACTCTCTTCTCTGCTCTCTTAAATGTCTGTAGTTATATGCCTATTCATCACTCACATAGTTTATCATCCTACAACATGGTCATAAAATCTACAGCACTGAAATAGTCACCAAATTAATTTATAGTGTCAACATTTGAAACAAATATTTTGTAGTGTGTAATTATTGTCCTCACAGTACAGAAATTGTGCTGGTACCTTGCCGGAGCAATCAGTATTTAATGTTTGTAAATGAAGAATTTCCTTCTGTAATTTGCACATGTCCTCTAACATGAGACTAGAAATACAGAAATGCTTTACATGTCTAAACACAACACAAATATAGACAAATCTATTATATTTGCAAGCTCTGTAAATATGAGCTAAAAATGCTAGGTTTTAGAATGATTGAAAAAAAATCATTGCTTCCTAAAAGGTAGGAAAGTTTTATTATTGGATGGGAGGAATCACGTGCAAATTATCATTCAGCATCTTGTAGGATACCTGGTGGAGATTATACTGTCTCTTATTATATTACTCTTATTTAAGTGAACTAGGCCACTTCTCTCAATGTTACTGAAAAAAAGATTCTGGAATGTGGTGGATGACATGCTTTTCCTGCTGCTCATTCTACTCCCTCATCCCCATCAGAGAACAGTTTCAGGTCTCATCACTGAAGAAAGTGAGTCTCCAGTTGCTCCATCAGCAGCTGGACACTCACCACAGGGTTATTGCTTAGTGCTGCTGCTGCTGGCTTTTAACACATGCTCAGAAAATAGATCTGTATGCATGGAAAAACATGTCACATGTAGGTGAGCTTAGCACTGGCTTCTAAAGAAATTAACCTCGTGCTTCTCCCAGGTAATTAAGTGTGCCAGGAATGTGCACTGAGAGCATCTCCCAAGCCTGCATGTAAGTGTTGCATTGAGAACTGAGTTTCTTTGTCAAAAATGTGTTATCTTAATGCCAGTGAGGCACTGAAGCCTCTGAATGTTATTTCTGTGACAACTTTTCTTAGAGATTGTACCTTATAAAATGTGACAGAAGTGCATTTTGCATTTTTCTTATTGCAGGGAGTTTGATTTATGTCCAAGGTCCCATCTGTTGTTTTTTATTGTTTTAATCTTAATACCTTATTTCAATCTGTTTGCCTTCTCAAATCCCCACAGATATTCTGGAATATTAACTAGGCTCTTACAGGTTTTGTGTGAAGCAAATTCTATTATATTTGTCCTATTTTTAAATGTCTTTTTCTCCAGTTGATGTTCAACACCCACATAAACAAGCAAAACAAACTCACTCTGCAGGAGAGAGATGAGAAATGCAATGAAATATCCTGAGGCATAATCCAATGTTTAGAGTAGACTCCCAGAATCTTTAGTCTTTCAACCTTCAATATTGCTTACATTAACTGTAGGTTAAAAAAAAAAAACAAAACAATTTCAGGCAGTAGATTGCTCCTCTACATATGCTGCTTTGCCTTTATTTAATTTTGGAATAAGACAATAGTGTATTTGAAGCTGCTTGAAGTAGTCATTTTCTGTAAGGTTTACTATTATTACTATTATTTTAAGAGAACAGTTCTCTTATATATTATTATGAGCAGTGAGCAGTACTACTCACACATTTTCTGTCTGTAGTACCAGAAAACTCCCTAAGTATTATCTGTTTTATTAGCTGTACAGTGGATTTGGGCCTCTCAGTTTAGTTAAACCTCTTTGACCCTTATTTCTCTGCTTTTCATTTGGTGTTAGCAGTTGAACAGTTCCCTCACTTGTTTACATCCCTGCTTTCAGCAGGTTCCAGATTTGTTCATGCAGCTCTGTGTGTTTGATCAGTCTGCCCTTGAGGGCATTCAATATGCTTCAGCCTTTGGATTGATTTGTTTGTATCTGCAGCATTTTCCACAGGCTGTATTTTAAGAAAGAGCCAACAGCTTGCGCATGAGGGGCCGGCTGCCGTGCCTAGGCTTCATCTCCCAGCACTGAGTACAGAGCAGCACATTTTGGCAGGACTTGGGATGGGTGCCGAGGGCCTCCAAGCCAGTGGGATGTGGGAGTGCTTACCACCTCCTGGGGTGGCACTGCAGCCTGGGGTCTGAGCACAGCACTATCTGCTGAGCTCCCAGGGCCAGTGGGTTGATAAAAATTCCAGGCAGGGAGGAGCTGGAGACATGGAGATGGGCCCTGTGTACGTGGGGTCACATATGACTCTAGGGCTTTTGGAGTCACTGAAGTGACTGTGGTCACTAAAAGGCAGATTCACACGCTGCTGGTAGAAGGCTCACAGCCTCTGTGGTGATGAGGAGTTTCATTCCTATTTTTTGGATCGCTGTTGGCAACATTACATTAGGTGTTAAGGCCAGAGTAAGAGTATCACAGATTTGAAGAAACCCCAGCCTAGAGGTTTTACAAGAAACCATAAGAAATGTGTTGCTCAGAGGTGGCCTGGGCAGCATTTGGCAAAGTGTGCAGGCAGAAAGGAAAGTGACAGCTGAAAAAAAAACAGAGCTTGAGAGGTGTGAATTGCAAGGAGAGTCTGGGGGATCTGAATCCAAGTTGTTTGGGGCTAGGGTTTTGTTTTGAGGGTTTGGTTATTTTGTAATTGAAAACGAGTTTTAAAACTATTTTCAAGTTCATAATCCTGCTTTAGCTCTTTCCATTATTTCCATAAGGTGTAGGAGTGAGATCCTGTTGTAACACATTTGTTACAGTTTAAACAAATGAACGTGAGAAGTACACGGTGTTTGAGTAGGTCTGAGTACATGACTTTACATGTCGAGCTCTCACGTCTGCTGCGTGCAGAGCAACACAACTGATGATGAGCAGTGCACATAAATGCTTTGCTTTATATTCTCACAGCTACTCTGTGGAGCAGTGTCATCTCTGCAGTGTGACAATAATGTGGGAAGTACTATCTATAATTGTAACAGGTATCTTCTGCAATCAGAGTCGTGACTTGGCTCCGCAGCATGCAGCATGAAAATAAATATGAATCAGTACCTGTCACTTTGGCCTCTTCAAAACAGTAACAGGAATAAGAATGCGTTCAGAATATTTTGTGCCTTAGAAGTATCTTCATGGCACACTGCTTACAAGTGTTGGGAAATACTGCTTCCCAATATTTCTGATGAGCCTAAACTGGGATGAAAGTCTGCTGCACACCTGTGCAAGTGCTGGGAGTGGGTGCTGTCACAGTGGGAAGAACTGCATCTTCTGCTCTTGACTGAAGACTGCAACAAAGAAGTGAAACAAATGTTGCATAAATTAACCTTCTTTAGGATAACTGTGCTGTTCTGGGCTGCTGTTGTGGTTTAACCTGTCAGGCAGCTGACAGGTTAACCCCACACAGCTGCTCTCTCACTTGCTTTTTCCCAGTGGGTGGGGGAAGTGAACTGGGGGGGGGAAAGAAGTAAAATTTGTGGGTTGAGATACAGTTCAATAGGGCATATTATGATGATAATAGATATTATTATAATAGTGTACATTTTTAATATATATTATATAGAATATATAATAACAATAATAGAAGAATATGGAAAGCAAGGGATGCAGACTGCAATTGCCCAGCCAGTCCCTGAGCAGCACCCCCAGCCAGCTTTCCCCCTCATTCACACGCTGAGCTCGCTGCTGTGTGGCTCACAACATCCTTTGGCCCCTTGGGGTCAGCTGTCCTGCCTGTGTCCCCACAGCTTCTTGTGCCCCCAAGCCTCCTTGCTGGTGGGACAGGGTGAGAAGCTGAAAAGTCCACGTTTCCCCTGGTGCTTTCTGCCAGCAGCTCCAGGTAGGGCTGTTCTCTAGCTGTGGTGTTTCACTAGTTGGTGAAAACATAGCTGTTACTTGTTGATTACATCCCTTGGGTTCTGTGGATGTCATCTTGCCATTTAGTTCCTAAAAACTTGTTATCCTTGTCCATTGACCTTACTTCGTGTTATGGCAAAACTGGCTTTCAGAAGGATTCAGACTATTTTCTTCCCCTTCTCAAAAAATTTATTTTGCTGTGTTGCCCCACAGATGAGTCACAGAAACTACTGAAGGACAAAGCAGCAGACAGGTTCCATTTATTCCTCTGAACATGCTGGGTGCTGGTTTTCTGCCTCCTGGGTGTTTGCTTTGTTTTAAAGCTGAGGTTCTCTTTTTCAATATATACATGGAGTCACTGAGGGAATTACAAGATCCCTTTGTCCCCAATGACAGCAGTACACAGCCTATACTGTTCTCTGCCTCTCAGCCATTCCCAGTGAGGAGAACACTCTCTCCCAGATATTTCATTAATTATTGGTTACCTGGGATTTTGATGCCTTGCCACGTTGTACCAGCAGTGCCGGTGATGGCTACAGGAAGATGACTGGGAAGTGTCCCCATGTGTAATTTACAAGGTAACAAGTACATTGCACGGTTGAAGGAAGGAATACAGTAGGGCTGATGGTGACTCGCCGGGCTCCTGGTGCCTTCCCGTGGCAGCCACTTTCAGGAAGAGCACAGGGTAATTCTTGAGACTGGGCACAGCCTCTCGCAGTAGGTTTTGATTGCCCCATGCAGCTCTCCTTCAGGCCATGTTACTAGCATTTACAGTACCTGTGACAGAGCATAATGCCTTTCAAAATAATGTAATTAATCCACAATGCAAGAGCTTACTCCACAGCAATCTCATCACTACATCTGTCCTGTCCTCTTTTGCCAGTCTGATTCCTCACAAAAAGCTCTCAACTCTAGCAAGAGCTTTACCTCTCAAGGCTTTAGGTAGGCCAGTATCCAGGCACCCTAAAGAAGGGCCTGTGCACAAAGTCTTGCTTTTCAGGTTTGTTTAACTTGTCAGCCACAAGGACAGAGCTTTTCAAAGGGGAAATAGGGCTTTTTGAGTGAAGTGAGCTTCAATCAGGAACAGCAAAGGAGAGAGGAAAAAATAAACTAACAGAGAGCAGTATGTAAATTGTTGTCACACCATTTGTATCATAGCAATGCTTTTCAATTGCAACATGCAGCTTGTAGAGCAGTATTGTAAAGAATTTGTGTAAGTACTGGTAGCTTAGAAGGCATTTGCAATAAAGACAGAAAAAAGGTTTATCGATTCTTTCTCGTGTTGAGGGTACTAACATGTGTTTACCTTGCATCTAAATAACCAAACACATGAACTAAGGCCTGTTCCATGCATTTATTCACCGCTCTGATGTATAAATTTGGTTAAGAGGATACCAGCAGTTAACAAATATTATTAAAAGATTACGATGAAGATGCAACTAATCTGACCTAACGGAGGAGAGCAAACACAGCAGTTACGGGAAAAGGGGGTCAAGTCTGCCTGGATATTGCCCACGTCTCTGGTGCCATCATCGGTAACATCAAGCTGGTGGCAAAGCGATTGGATAAACCGCTGTGGAGCCCCGTCCCCTCCTGGAGAGCACCTCGGGCTAGGAATGATGGAGTAGGATAATGGTCCCTCAGAACAGGACCGAGGGGCAGGGGAGCCGCCGCCGGCTCGCAGCTCTGCCCGTGGCGGTGGCGGCCCGGCGTGAGGGGGAGCCGTGAGGGGGAG
>WBNO01023405.1:414095-470974 GCA_013400575.1 Peucedramus taeniatus | reverse complement strand
TCCCGGGCGGCCGGGCCAGGCGCGGGGTGCAGGGCTGGGGCTGGCGGTGCCTTCGGGCGCGCCGTGGCCCGGGGCAGAGGTAGGGACAGGGCTGTGCCCGGGCTGGTGCTCGCCCTGCCCCTTCTCTGGCTGGCGGCAGGGTTTGCCGGGTGTGTGTGCGTGGAAGGGCTCGTTGCTTTTGTTGCTGCTCTGTTGCGCCCTGGCTTTCAGAAGAGGAATAGAGAGCCAAGCGTGCCATGTGGGGGTTGTGACCGCTTCTGTAGTACCGCGAGTACTGCCTCGAATTCAGGAGGGTGGATGTACTTGAGGTGCTTGGGCGCAAACTTAAGGTGAATTTGGTGTTTGGGGGCTGTTGTGAAGCCTTCACATCTACCATTTTTGCACAACTCGTGCCAGATGGTGTATGTGGTTGTGATCCAAGGCTTGCAATTAAAGACTTAACTAGTGCTGTCGGCATGGCATATAGGTGTAGAACAAAAGTATTCAATATCTCTCGTAGTAGTTGCTTTCAACATCGACCCTGCAGAAGGACGTGTGTGCTTGAGAGTGATGACAAGCTTGTGCTACAGTGAAGATAGAAAATAGCGTGGCGATAGCACACGATTTGTAATAAGCTGCATTTTAACTTTTTGAATAGTTAAATCTTACTGGGAATGCTAGAATATAAGTAATATATGGCATCAGGTTGAGGATAATAGAGGCTGACACATGCCATTCCTTTTGTTTTTGGGTTAAAAGCTTACTCAAACATGCATCAGTGAGGCTTTGTGTTCATGTACTCAAATCTGTTACTTTTAAGATACCAAAGCTTGCAGCTACTCATTTCCATGAAATTGCTTGTGGTAATCTAAAGAGTAAAGCTGACTAATATGCAGAAGTGTACATGTGGAAATCTAGCCCTTCCTTTAACACTTCTGCTTCTCCTAATACTCCTCCCCCTTTCTAAAATAATGATTGTAACCAGACTACCACGTTGTGTGTTTTTCTTTTTTCCTGTCTTGGCTTTTGAGGAGTCGTACTGCCAAGTGAGACAGTCATAACCAGTTGGTACAAGATGACTGTGCCTCCTAGTCTGCGAGTGTAAGAGAGGACTGATAAGGTCCTGAGTTAAATTTTCCACTTTCCAGATAAGAGTAATGAGCATTTTATTAAGGCTGTATTGTATTAAAGGCTTTGGATCGAGGAATGTGTGTATTCTTCATTTGAGACTCTTGTTAATCAGTAATCTGAAAGACTGTATACACATCACAAAATCCTGTGTTCTTCCTCTGAACTTCATGAAACTCTTGCCTAAGGTGCAATCTGCTGGCCTGGAGAATGAGGAAGAGTGTGGTTAGCCTTGAGGTCCAGGTTCAAGAACTATTTGTAAAGGCATGTGTCGGACCACTTAGGGTGGAAGAGTTGCACTGTCTTTTAGTCACTGTGGAGAAGCCTGCTGAAGCCATGCTGGCCTCTTTAGTGCTTTGAAGAATTAACATGTATAAGGAAACAAGTAATTTGATCATTCTACTGTGTTAAGATAACTCCACTAGCTTTTTACAAGATGTGTGAAAACAGAAGAGTGGTGTCCATTTAATTGCTTTCACATGTTCCAGTTCTTGAGCAGTACTTGTACTGGCCCCAAATGCAAGCTAAACCTCTTTCATATTGCTTAACATTTGTATTGTGTAGTCCAGTGCTTGATAGAGGCTGAGTTAACTTCACGTTTTTTCTTCATCTAAATGAGTAAACAGTGTTAGCTGAGAACATGGAGGTGGAACTTTTTTACTAATGAGACAGTGGTTGTGCAGACTCACAGGACACTTGAGGGTATTGGTGAGAATCTGCTGCAGAGTAACTTGGGTTTTTCTGTTCCTTGCTTTCAGTTAATGATGGCTTTTGTTCATTCCTACAGCTGCAGGGGTATTTCTTTAGATAAAAATGAACCTTGAGGTTAGACAAATTATGGCTTTTTCAGAGCTTAGATACTGGTTGTATCTAAGTTTAAGTTGTATCTAAATATAAGTTGTATACGTCAGACTCAGTTTCATATTTTTCAGATTTTCTTTCCTGGGAAACAGTTGAATAGTTTTGAACTTAGTTTTCATGAACCTGCTTTACACTTGAGAACCCTAACTTGTGAATTTACAAATGTGACTATTGTGGGTTTTGGGTGTGGTTTCTGGAGGGATTCGTTAGCCCTTGTTTTCTGATCTGAATTGCAATTAAATGTTGGAAATACTCAGCTGAATTTTCTGTTGACTATGGGATAATTACAAATGGAAGATTCTGTCATACAACTTCTAATTTTCCATGCTTTTCTTGCCACTTCTCTTCCTCCATCCTAAATATCACCTGAAATGTAGATTTTGTTACTACCTGTTTTTCTTTTTATTTTCCCTTTCTGCAGTCTCTAGCACTTCTTTCCCAGAATTCAGCTTCTGATTGTCTGTTAATGTGTTCTGCCCTTCCCATCACTGTTGAGGCCTCATTTCTACACTGCAATGTCTGCCCTGCAATCTCCAGTGTTGGTTCAGTTTTCCCAATATGCCTCTTCAGCTGTCTGCAAACCTCCCGTTAGAGGCCATTGTTTAACCTACTAGTACACTGTTGCAACAGGCGATAGACAGTACACATTTCTCTATCTTCATTGGTTTTGCCTTGTTTTATTCACTGAGTAAACATCTAATGGGATCTTGTTATTTGTGTTCTTATATGAAACACATCTTAGAGGAGTTGAGCTGCTCAGCTGCAAGAATGTTACAGTGTACCAGGCTGAGTACACAAGAAGGTCAGGACCAGAGCCATAGCAGTTGTTTACTTTCAGGTGCCTTGAAGTAGTGAGGGAGTTCTTTACTGGGTGCTGGACATTCTGGTATATTCCAGTTGACTGTATTGGATGTATAAACTCATTCTGAAAATTAAGGAGAAAAATTGGTTAGTTTTATTTGGAGGAAAGCTTTAGTTGTTTTGTCCATGGAAGGGTAATATTAAAGCCTACTTGTGTGAATGGAAATTATGAAAATATTATATGAAGTCTTAAAGAAGTCAGATGTGAACCTTTCCTTGGAGATAGAGAGGAAGAAATGGAACTCCCTTAGACTCTTAAATTTCACCACAGAATTTATTAATTTTAATAATCTGGTGTGTGGCACAATAATAGCTGCAGACCTGACAGCTTTAATGACCAAGGTTTTGCAGTAGTTTTGGAAAATATTACTGTAGGATAAGGGAGAGGACTTTGTGTACCATTACATTCCTGCTCTGCTTACCTAAGCTGTTTGACTAATGGTAGGTGTAAAGAAAGTTAATTCATTTTTGCAGCATCCTACTGTACAGTTCTTGTGATAAGCACTTCAGGAAAGTGGACTTATTTGGATTAAAAATATTTTCATTTACTAGAGTTAAGAAGCTTGAACATCTTGGGCTTTCTGAGGTTTGGTTTTGTAAAACACCACAAATTCTGTCATTCTTCTACAGTGGAAAAATTTTGAATTACTAGTGATTAGTCCTCTTTAAATTTATGTGAGGATGATAGGCAGGATTGTCTTGTGAAGGGAATATACACAGTTGGGTGGTGTGTCTGTTCTTAGTGCACTGAGTCTGTTCAGTTCTTTTAATGAAACATGAAAAGCAGGTGAAGCCCCAGAGATCAGTTGCAGTTTTGGAAAAGATGACTGTGCTAGCTGTGTATGGGAGAGATCCAATGAATGTCCTTTCTGGGGAAAAGCCTGACCAAAACAGAACAAAAAATTCAGCTGTATGCCTTGATGCCAGAGGAGTTAGTTGGGTCTCACCCCTTCTCACTACTTTGGGTAGCCCACTTGTATAAAAAAAAGCCTCAAGTGGAACTGTCAGGGAATTTTGTGATTTTGGTGACATCCTAGGATTTTCTGCTGCTTGTTTTCTCACAGTATGTGTTAGAAAATATTTCTTTGGTTTCTTTCATACCTTTCAGTTAGTTATTGGTAAGCATCTATATTTGTTCAGTTTTGCTCTTCAGTCCCACTGTTACAGTACCTGAACTTATGCTGCCTTTGGAGGTGCCTTTACTCTGCAAGAGGTGGTGTGTGTGATACCAGGTCACCTGTAGCAACTTCTGTTGGTCACCTGTACAGCAATGACTGGTGAAGACATGGCAACTTGCTTGTTATTTCCCCACATTATGGACTTCATTGATTTGTGCTGTGTATGTTCTCTTTGGTTTTGTTTTATTATTTTGCTTTGCTTGAGACCAGATTGCAGAAAGACTTTCATTTCTAAATAAACCTATACTAGTGGTGGATGGATAGGAGAGTTGATATTTATCACAAATACTGGTTTAGAGAGATAATCAGGCCAATTAAAAGAGATCTAATATTTAAGAAGCGTCTATTTGATGAAACAGCTCCATTGTTTTTCATCAGCCACAGCTGTTGTAACTGTTATCTCTATGGAGGCAGATCTCTTGTTATGTAGGTCACATCAAGGAAAAATAGCAGCTGAACACTTGCTTCAAGTATTGTAGGGGAAAGTGCAATGAAAACATTGTGCATGTTCCCATTGAAATGTTTTGAAACAGTAAGAATTGTGTAGTAGACTTTGCCAATTTTTATAAAGACAGGTTGTGAAGGTGGAAAAGTAAAAACATATCCAAACATCATTCCCCCATCTAAAGAGAAATCATTTGAAAACAGAATTTCTTAAAGGGGGTTTTTAAATCAGAGGAAAAGAGAGTATTTACAGGCTTTGTGCCTTGAAATGAGCAGCTTCCCTTGAACTTCAATAGTAAACAGGCTCTTCAGTTCTCATTCTCTCTGTTTGTTCAGCAAAATAGTATTCCAGTTGCTTTTTGTTTTGTTTATGGTGGAGAGGAGTGATAGATTCTGCTTCTCCAGTTTTGAAGCTGTCTGCTGCAGTGGCTTTTGCAGATGATGTGGCTGACTACGTACACTTCCTGATTTATTTTTTTTCACATCCTTTCTGTTTCCCCTTGGTAAGAAGAGAGAAGCTTCTTGAAGAGGAAGAATAATAACTGAGAAGAAAAACAAACAGGGAGGATATGGCAGCTAGTTCTAAGACAAATAACATGTTTGATTTAACTTTGGAAGCCAGTCTTATTTTTAAGGAATGACACCTTGTGTTAGCATGCCACGTTGTCCTGTAGTATACACAAAGGGAATAATTTAGAAATCATCTGATACTAACAGACCCTTCAATGTGCTCTGTGGTGGTAGTAGTAGTCAGAGAATTTCTTTGATACAGGAGTCTTAAGTGCAAACTCCAAAACACGTTTGCTGCTACACCCTGAGAGCAAATCTGCTATGAGCTCAGTAGTAAGGTTGTATCATTGTTTGTACTTGTAGAAATAATAAAGCAGATGAAGTTTCCTGACTGCTTTGTGTGAGTGTGGCTGATTATAGTGCCGATAATTGTTTCCTTATCATTGAATTGAAATATTTCCCACATTTTTAGTGTGTACATTTCTAATAAATTTGCATGAGGCTATTTAGTGTAGAATGTCACTAGACTTAGATTCTGTCCACTCCACTAAAATCTATACTTAACAGATTTTATTAGTATTTAATACATATTTTATATCATACATATTTTAGTAGGTTGCAACAGCTTAGAAATTGAATTTTGGACTTCTGGTGTCAGTGGTTTTATTTCCTGACTAGCAGTCAGCCACTAATCAGGCACAATTTTCTTTGCCTGTAAATGAGTTTATGTATAATACAAATACTTTTAGTGCAGAATTAATCCTAAGGCACAGTGAGAGAGGACAGATGACTGAGTTTTTCCAGTGCCCTTTTATAAAGCTTCCATCTGATTTCTGTATCATGCTTGCTGTGTTGTAGCCATGTATTTTAGAACTTTATTCATTATAGGTAAGATTGATGCACAATTCTTTCAAATATAATTGAAATTCTTTTTGTGGGGAGTAGATGAGATGAAAGTAAGCTTAGATCATTGTGATCTCAGGATTTGCATTTTTCACTTCAAGATGTGTGAGCACATATGTATATCTAAGCCCTGGGTCTTTGCTGCTTATCAGTCTCTTAAATTTACCAACCTCAGTTACTGTTTTGAGGAAACTTTCTTCAGTGTTTATTCTTCATAGCTTGTGGTATAGTCCTTTACTGCCACTTTACTTAAGACATCATTGACAGATGGGATAGATACAAACTTTTATTTTTAACAGTAGTCTTCCTTCTCATATTAGTTCCAATGTTGTTGTATTTAACCATTTTTAGTAAGGATTCCTCTTCGTATCTAAATTGTTCTGAAATAGAATGCCAGTATATACACTATGGAAGAGGTGTTGCAGAAGATACAGGACCAGGCAAATATGAATGTAGCATGTAAAGGGAGGAGATGTCTCAATTAGCCTGTAAAATGTAAATCATTACCTTATCCAAGTTGACTTCTGAATCTAAGGGTTATGCCATATGTCATGTGCTGGGTGATTAAACATGCAGGTTTATAGTGTCCCGTGAAGGACTAGTGGGACAAACTGTAAGCTCAGCATTAATAAAAGTTCAACCCAGTTTTTCTTCATTAACCTTTATTTATGTGTAAACATAGCTATTTTTATTTCTTCGACACCTTTATCGTTTAAGAGTCAAACAACTGTCAGACTTTTAAAGGAGTAAATAGTGGTGCGTAAGCACTAATGCAACATTTGTGGCATAAGAATTTTTTTAAGGAAACCATGAAAACAGATTTCAAGCTTATGCAAACAGAATAGAGCCTGGAAAAGCAAACTTAATTTCCATATTAAAACTTTCTTGTTGTGTACGTAGTAACATAGTTCCAATTTGATATGATTTCTTGTAGACTGTTAAAATGGATAAGCCCTCTCTCTTGATTTCTTTGTAATCAAATGTTCTTGCTCTAACAGACAAATCAAGACCACCTTCATCAAGCCCTTCCAGTATTGTTCGCCGCACGTCTTCACTGGATACGCTCGCTGCTCCGTACCTTGCTGGACAGTGGCCTCGGGATAATCACGGACAAGCTGCTCCCTCTATGAGAGACAAAGCCACTCAGGTAGGATAGAGTTTTTTTCATCTTTGGAGCATTTAAGTGTGAAGACAGGATTGAAATGTAAGAAGCTTTTCCCTTGAAAACATTCACTTTAGCTTTCTTGCTCACAAGTTCCTATTCACTTTCAAATTGCAGGAATCCTACCTCTGCTATTGCATGTGTGAATTATTTGCATTCTTTAAGTAAAGACTGAGAACTGTAGTATCTTTTAGGTGTTCCACTTCCTTCTTACCTCAGGAAAACACTAGTGCATTGTACATCTGTATTCTTATTGTTCTTACAGGGTGCAGTATACTAGATAGCACTGGAATTAAGTACTGTTTACTTTGGATTTATACAAAGAACTTTGTGAGGTATCCTTATATGTATGTCTGTCTCCAGCTCTTCATCCTCTGTTTGTAAAAGCCCCATAATGTTCACTTGGTTTTGTGCAGCAAGTATAGAATTATATGCATTGAAGAACTGCCTCGTTTAATCGTGAATGGTGTTGAAATCTAGCTCAACTGGAAAGTGTTAAATACATGATTTGCCAATAAGCATCAACTGCTTAACTGAATTTCACAAGCTCTAAAGGTTCAGTCCCAGCCACCTGTAAAAATGGAACCAACAAACAATTGAATGAAATCTCTATTCCTGGAACATGGTTTCAACAAGAAGTCTCCACTAATTCCAAAGAACATAAGCAGAATGCAGTTGGAAAAGGACCTCACAGCATATGGGACATTCTTGTGTTTGAACCTCTGTTAGGTTTGGTAGCAGTAGAAAAAATGTGTTCATGTAGTTTTCAGTGTGTAAGGATGTGTAAAGTGTTGAGCAGATGAGGTCTGCAGTGTTACTGTGGGGCCTTTTGAAGATCCACAGCCTTTTGTGAGTAGGACCACAATTCAAAGAGCAGATCAGTAGAGAAGGAAGATGTTTTGTAGGGAAATATGCTCATGTGGATAGGGTGGAATTAGGAGCTGGTGAAGAAGAAAGGACTTGAGGAACAAGTTTTCTGTGCAGGAAAATGAATTGGAAAAACAGTTAGAAGATGGGGTGAAAAAAGTAAGCAAATTGAAGTAAGAGGAGGAGGATGAAGGAAGGTATGTGATCTGAGTGGCTGTTCGTGCCTAGTTATTAAAAGGCATCATTAAAGGGCAGAGCTAAACCCATATGGGTGTCCTAACAATTCTCGTATTTGATTTCTTAGAATGATACTTTTTACAAAATGATTGTATTTCTGTACTGCTGCCAAAGTATTTGCTATGTTCAGTTGATCTCATTCAGGTTAGTTTTGATACAATCTGAATCATGGTTGGGCTTTTATAATCTGTATTTGCCAGATATCTTCCTTTTTGGCTTGCATTTTGCTTTTGGCTTTTTCTTCCAATTCTGACACATCTAACTGCTGTGGTAGTGGGGCTTTTGTAGAGGAAATGTATTTGAAAGGTTAATGAGAAGACTGTAAAGGGCATTAGATATTTCTGCAGAATGAGTACATTTAGTGGTGATTTATGGTAGTGTATTTCTGAGGGAACTAGAATGACCTGTTTGCACTTCCTAATTTAAAATTTATCAAACCAGTAGAAAATTAGGACTACAGACATACATCTGTATGTCCAAAGCTGATGTTGATTTGACACTGATGAGGTATCACTGCTTTTAATCTTCCAGTGGGCCTGAGGGCAGCCACTGGAGCTAGGGACAAGTTTAAAATATGACTTACAGTGGTTGATTTCCTAAGATAATACAGGCTTCCCATTTGTACTGTTCAGCTTTTCTGAAAATGTCATATTTGGATGAAGTTTCACTGGTGAGATACTCTGATTCCAGTGTGTATAACTTCAGATTTCACAAAGTCTGACAATAAATGAATGTGTTTTGATTCCAGGCCTTTAGAGAACAGGCTTTGAATTGGCAAAGTTCTAAACAGTTTTCAAGTTGAGTAAGCAGGGTATCTTGATTGTGTGGAGTTATGGCACAGGGAGTAGAGTCATTCAGGAAGCAGACTGGGAAGAGATGGCAATTAGTGGCACACTGCAGCTTGCAGGCCTTTCTAGAGATGCCCATGGGTCATAGCTGAGAGGTGTGTAAGAGAACCCAGGTCATGCAGAGTCTGTCTCTCTATCAGTCTCCTCTGCAACTGAATATTTTGAAATCTCTCTATAAAACTAGAATGAGTTATGTACGTAAAGAATATTTGTTGGATGATGAATAGGTGTATTATTGAGCATCCAAGGGTCTGGCTGGAATTCATACCTGCACTTAAGTGCTCATAAAGCAGGTGTTAATAATTGTCTTTTTTGCTTTGAATTAAACATGTTTGTTTTACAAGTTAAAATGAGACAATTACTTTGTATTTTTTTAATTCTTAAATAATTCATTTTGACTGGAAAGTTTTTGCCTCATAAGACTTGTTTTTTTCTGAAGCGTTCTACTGTCTATAATAAATTCAGCCTTAAACTAATTTTTTTGATAATTCTAGAAAACGGGGAGGACGTTGTGCATGGTAACAACTAAAATGCAAGTAGTAGTACTTTAAGGAACCAGAGAAATATAAATCCCACTTTTCCTATTGGTTATTTGGTCTATTTCTTGATAATAAATATTGCAATCAAAATTTGGAGAATAAATAGGAGGCTTGCTAAAATAGTATTTTATTTCTGTTTTGATGTACAGGTTTTGTATAGTTGAATCTGAAAAGATTTCTATTTGTTTTGAGGATGAGCATCAAAGCAACTTTAATGCTTTAAAATGAGTCAGATACTAATTTATTAAATAATTCTTGAATCTTGAGTCAAAGTCTTGAATATAAATTAGAGGCAAAGACTAATTAGAGTGTTAATTATTCTCCTGTAGGCAAGTGTAATGGTTGTGCTGTGTTGGGAAGCTAGAATTAGTAGTTAAAGCTTACTGTTCCAGGAGCTAGAGGATAGGATGATACTCCTGACTGAAATTTGAGAATTGACTAGACAAAGATTGGTACTTGGGAATGGGGGTTATCAATTATTCTATTTTATGATAAAGATCTGTGGATGCTTTTCTAGAAAAACAGATTGTAATGGATTCTGGTTTTGCTATGAAATAGGAATTTCAAAGCAACCCTATTAACTTTATTATTCAGATTTGTCCTAGTTAGTTTTTGATTTGGAATTATGAAGATTAAAAAGTACTGATAATGAAGGTTTCATTTATATGAAACTTGTGTCTGTAGCTGAAACTGGTGGGGGTGCAACCTGTATAATTGGCATTAATGCTCCCTATTCCCTGCAAAATAGGGATTAATACCACAAAAGACTTGAGTTTCTATTATACAAGTGCAGCTGGGCTAAGAAAGGTCAGCATGTGGCTTCTGCAAGCTGTTAGTCTCACCTGTAAGAACAACCATGGCACACTGTAGATGTGAAGACTTTGAAGCAGTCAAAGTTCTTCTTTATAGGAGAAAGTGAGATATCCAGAAAATAAGGTTAGCTAGATCAGCACTGTGTGCTAAGAACTGCTTGGTGGCAAGAGTGAATTTCGTTCAATTTGCTATTTCTTTCAGTGTGTAAAATGCTTCCAGAAATTCTTCCCCTTGCTTCATTAGGTTCTTCCCCTTCCTTCCTGTGACTGCTCAGAGAATCCTGATAGATGCTACTGTCTGTCCTCTTAGAGCCTTTACAGTTCACTGTGTTTGAAGACGTTTCTGGACGTGGCTAGGTGGAAATACAAACTGCCCATAAAGCATGCAGTATTATCACAGGCTTGCCTGTGCATTTTCTCACGTGAAATACCGTGTGTCTTAATGGTACTTTGCATTTCTCAAAACTCCTTCACACAATATGTTTGTGAGATTTTTTTATTAAACAATAATGGTTCTGCTGGTTCAGTGAAATCAGCTTAGTATTATCTGGGTTGCTTTCTGCTTGGCCTGGATCAACTGTGAACCTAGAACCCTTTGAGGCATTAATAAATTTATTCCCTGCTATGCAATAGCTCTAGTGGTGCTTATATGCCTTGCTTTCCTTTTTCTCATTCTTGAGAGCAAGAACGTGATTTTGAAGCTGTGCTGGTGCAGGCTTTCACAGCGCTTACACCAAGCCACCCTTGCTAATGCTTCAGAAATAACAAGGTCAGCATCTGTGCAGGAAATTAAATACTCCATCTCCCCCCAGTTCAGCACCCTCACACTGGTTCTTCAGAGCTCTGTAGCAGCCTGTGGTGTATCTGGCTGTGAGTACTGCCTTGTGCTCTGTCATTTTGAAGAGAAACTAGCACATCCCTATATTACACTAGGTCTGAAAGTTGTGGGTTTGGGGTTTTTTTATTTATATAGTTTCACTCTGCTTTTTCATACTTTACCTGTGAGAAAGGCTTCTAGTTGGTTACCGTTCACTTTCAGTTCTGAATCTAGCATATCTTAAATGTCCTCTTTTCTAATTTGTAAAAAATATTCTGCCAGAAAGTAGCAATTACCGTTTTTAATCAATCCTGTAATCTTCTTCCTACAGACAGAAAGTGCCTGGGCTGAAGAATATTTAGAAAAGAAGAGAAGCTCCCACAAACGTTCATCATCATGGGGCAGCAATGAACAACTCAAGGAGGTCAGAAATTACTTGAGAACTTTGGATTAAATGGTTTTTTTTTTGGTATGCACTGATACCATGATGCTTCAGGAAGGCAGGGGTATTTTACTACTTTGTTTGATTGTACAGATGGTGGGCTTGGTAAAAAATATGAAATTGCTTTTCATTTGCTATTGGTTTAATATAAAAATGCAGGTCAATTAGTATTCTCAATCTGAATGTGTGGAAAAGAAAATGTTAAATGCAAGTGACATTTTTTTATCAAAGAAGGAAATAACAGCAATGACCTCACTACTTTCAAATTTTAAATTCCATGTATTTCAAGTTCTTTCACTAAACCCTAGAGGTGTCTTCTGAGTGTCAGCTGAACTGGGTTTGCAAGTTCAGCTTGCAAACTAGGTTTGCAAGAACTTGAGTATAATCTAGTGCTGGCAGTAATTATGAATGTTATGGTAGTAAATAATTTTAACAAAGTGATGGAATAAATGGATTAAATTACCTGTGTACCTGAATACACCTGTTGAAATCTGATGTGAATTTTTCCTTTGTTAGATTGCAAAATTGCGTCAACAGCTGCAGAGAAGCAAACACAGCAGCAGGCATCATCGGGACAAGGAAAGACAGTCCCCTTTTCATGGCAACCATGCAGCCATTAACCACAGTCAGGTAAGGCTGTGTGCTTTATGCCCGTATTGTGTAGCTAATACTACTTTTAGGTCCTTTCAAGGTTGTGATTTGTCTTAGAGGGAACTTAGAAATACCACAGACTGCTAAATATGTTGTAGCTATAGGTGAATTCTATGAAATAGAGCTCTTTCTTTTACCTGCTTGAGTGTATAGGGGCCCAGATCTTTTTGTTACTTGGATCAGCTGGCTTTGAACTCCCACTTTCAAATAATTTCAAGTAGCTAAATACATCCTTAAAGCAAGGTTTTTAAAGTGCATTCTGCCGGTTCTACAAAAGGATGACAGATAAGTTTAGTCTAAAACTATAGACCTTCTTCATTACGTGTTGCTTTAACAATTATGATTTTGTACATAGAGTATGGCATGGAGCAAACTGCTGGTAAAACTGTGTGCTCAAATAAAAGGTAGGCTTTTTGAGCACATTTTGTTGTCTTGCCAAGCACTCATCTAATACTCTGATGAGATTTAGAGAGCTTACCTGAAAAAAGGCTACTCAATAAGATTTAAGTGTTTGCACACTTCATAACTTCATTCAGCCTTTTTAACACATTTATCGTGCCTTGAGACTTAAAATAATAACTACAAAAGTTGTGATGGTTAGGCCACCACATGTTCTGTGTGCAGTTTCAGTTTTATTTCAAGGCTTCTAATGAGGTCAGGTTGATAGAGGTGTAATATTTTTAGCTGAATTGATAGCAGGTGTAAAAAAAAATAGGCTTTCAAAAACACAGATCCTTTTTCAAGCGTGTTTTTGTTGAGTAACTTTAAGAAAACCGATAGAAAAGTTTGGTGATTTTTTTCAGAAGTTTTTTTTTCTCTCCCGACTGATATCTCATGAATGCATGTTTGATACACACAATTTTTTTAACAGTTACAAAAAAACCAAATCCCTCACAGTAGCCTTGGCAAGGCAATGTATTTGAAAGAAACTAGGAAACTGTCAGTGTTGTGAATTGAGAAAGTAGTTTAGCCGTGAAGCTTCTCTGAAAATCTAATTATATTCCCAATTATTCCTGGAATGCCATTAATTATTCCAGTAAATATCTTAATCTGACAACAGTTAATAAAAATTTTCATTTCTCTCATTCTGTCCTTCTGGAAATAATTTAGACCAGGTTCTTTCATTCTTTCTTTCAAAGTCAGGTGTCTGAGTGAATGTGTTCTCCTTGAAGAATGAAAATAAGAAAATAGAGTGTTTTGAATTTTTTCTACTCTGTTCTTCTTAACTTCTACTTTATATAAAAGTCATGAGCATGGTTTGTCTCAAACCCTAACTTCTTATCCTTGCTGTAGGACATTTAGTTAGGAGTCATGACTTTTCAGGATTTGAGTGCCTCTTGAATTCAGTTTGTCGGTCATTTAAATTTTCTGCTACTGGAAATATTTAGGAATTTTTTTTAGAATTATATTTCTTGACATAGCAATTTAGGAATTACTGAAGTGTGGATGCAGTCTATTGTGCTGCTGATTTTACTGACTGCTCGAGTCAGAACAGTCCAAAATTATGAACGAAGAAAGACAACTGACCCAATACCTTTCTAGGAGGTTTTGAGAAAGTTCATGAAAATCAACATACAAAATGTGTCAAACTTTTGGTTAAAAAAACCAAACCAAACCAAAAGACTGATCAGCATACTTGATTAAGGTGTTTTATCTGAATTTGTAGCACTTGAGGATATTTTCAACCAAAAGGTATACTGAAGAAATTATGATGTAGGCCCTTTAGTACACTGGAGAATTACATGCATTTTAACAGGTTGGTTTGGCATTCTACAAACCTGTGGGTTTCTGAATGCTAAGGTATTGCCACTTTAGCACAGATGATCTTAGTGAGTTTTAATTTTAAAAATGAACAACAATGCTGCTATTCTGAAAAATATCTCCCCAAATTATGTATATAGCTTTTTAAAATTCATAATAGTTTTATTGTTTTGTTTCTGCTATGGATGTCTTTACATTCTGCCAAATTTTATAGTACATGAATAAAATATTGTGCAATGGATAATTAGTTTTTAGGCTTGTGAAACAAACTATAAAATATAAATTGAAGCAAAGCAGCTTTTCCAGGACTGTGTTACAAAACAAAACATTGTTTTTCTTGGTGAATTTTGTGCCAGCTGTGCAAAGCTACTTGCGAAGGGAAGAAGTTAAAGAAGGATTCAAAGAGTAAGTGAAGAGTTTAGATTAATGGCATTTAGCAGCTGTTTTTTAACTCAGAGTGAAAATCTGTAACTGTAGTCATCAAGGGCAAAGTTTTCCTGTGTTTTCTCGTTCCTTTTTTTGAGAACTGCTAAACTAGAATTTCTGGCAACAGCTCTGTTCCTTCAGGATTTGTGGGAAGGCCTGTGTGGAAACCAGAATTTAGTAATTAGAATATATAGAAATTTTTTTCACATTCCTAGCTTGAAGGAAACTTTTGTGTTTGTTGACTCTAAAGGGTCATGTAAAGATTTCTGAGCTCCAGGAGTTGGATTCCTGACAAGATGAGAAAAAGTGTTAGGAAATTGTGTCAGTAGTTCCTTCACAGAGACCAGGCAAACTGTTCAACATTTGGAAAATAGCATACTCTTCTAGTTAAAAGAAGAAATTTTAGTGGATTTATTTCCTCTTGTCTTCCCTCATTTCTTCTTTTCTTCCCTACTTAAACTTTACCACAATTCTTGAATTATAGCAAAATTGTTAGTGGTTCTTGCCAGCTAAGCTTTCAATTGGTTGTTTACTTGTGCTTCTTTACAATATGATTTTTGTTTGAAGAAAGAAATCCACACAATCTCTATAGAATAATCCTGTTAGCTGTTCCTGACCCTCTGCTTAGGAAATAGTTGGGGAGGATCTTGATCAAGTCCTTGATTGACTACGTTTTTTTTCAGAGCCAATGACTGGGGGTTTTTTTTGTGTTGTTTTTTTTATTATGCCAGATATGTTCCTTTCTGTCTCCTTTAACTGGAAGAGGAGTTTGCAGAAAGGTTATAGCCTACTCAGGTGATCTCAGGATGCTTCTGAGAACATTTTGAGTTAATTGCATGGTACTAAATCTGTGAACAGGAGTCAAAACAATGGGATCTTTTTATATTCTCAGTGTTGGTATAACAGAGAAACTAGAATTAAAGCCAGAGCTGAAACCAGATGGAAGAATAAATGGGTTATTTTTTTCCAACATAATGTTTTTTTCCTCAGTGCACTTGGCTGATATTACATTTTTACTTGGCGCTCTGAACCATCAAGGCCCCTGCTCCTTTTTTTTTCCTGGGAACCCTGTGTCCCTAATGTCTGACCAATTGATTGATGCTGAGATCAGGCTTGGGGGCTTGGGTTTTTTTGGTGTCACTCTTATCACCTCATTAGGTGGAACATTTCATTTTTAGAGCAGAATTACCATGATACATTCAGCCTAGAGTTGGCTTGATGTAAAAGCATCACAAGTCCTGGGATTCTGTTTAAAGTTTTGTTACTTGTGAAAAATTGAAAGAGCTTAGAGCATTTTTCCTGAAATGCCTGTGAACAATTTAGATTTGTCATCACCCCTTTTTCCTGCCTTGTGAGTTTATGCTGTACCTGTAAGTTTCAGAACTGAAAACTCTGTGCCAGTGTGTTACTGTGTGAGCACAGTAATTATTATCCTGTGGTTGGCGCCTTGCCTCCTTGTAAGTATCCCCAGGTATTCAGATGAGTAGTCAAAAGTTGGTAGCCTATTCATGCATGTCCATGCAGACCTCTGTGAAGAAAGTATTTTTAATAAAAAGTTTCTTGTATTGAGGCTGATTGTTCCACCTGTGTCACGATACATCCTTCCTTTTCCACCCTCTAGCACCCTGGGCTAAGAAATCATCCTCAGAATATTATTTTTCTTGGAAGTGAAAGATGCTGTACTGAACTATATTGAACTCTACTGAATCTACTTTGAACTCTTCAAATAGTAGCATGAACCTAAGAATTTTTGTGATAGGCAATCATATTTAAAGGTGAAGAATTCCCACATTTTGCTAATGGCTGCTGAAATTTTAAAGCGTACTTGTGTTCTACTTTTTAACAAGCTCAGTTTGTCCTGAGAATGTGTATATTGAATAACTGGGTGCGTAAAGAGCCTTTAGTGCCTGAAGTTGTGCTGATATATCTATATTGTGACTGAATATCAACCTGTATTAGTTTCCTGGATTGTTGATCCAAGGCCTTGCTTGGAACAGAATTAGCAGGGTTACTTTCTCAGACTTTTTTGTGCTCTTCTCCAGTGTTTTTTTTTTCATCTTCAGGCAAGACTTCAGAAACTCTTTACAAGTTTGGCCACTATTAGAATGTTTCATTTTTGTTGACAGAAACAGAGTGACAAGCATTTCCTGAACAGAAGCTTTTGTAGTTCTTGTGCAAGTCTTTTTAAAGTTGTTTGGTTTTTGGGTTTTTTTTATGGCTAACCTAATATTTCAGGAAAGCAGAACCAATATAATTCATGAGTTCTGCTGCTGTAGAGATTTGTGATTGTGACAAGAAGTCTCCATTATGATCTGTGCTTAAAATATCTTGTTTACATTAATTTTTCTGAGGTAGATTTTCTGCCAGACAAGCTTTGTGTGGTTTTTGAGAATATACACAGGAAATTAAAATGCTTTGGTGTCTGTCTATGTAGTCTTGTTACTTAAAGAAAAAATTAAAATAAAACCTCCTCACAAAAATACACTTTGAAGACCAGATAATTCTGGTCCTTCAGTCATTAGAGGAGTTGCTCTCACTCATGGCACACTAGGCCATAGAATCCAGGAGTTTTACATGGGAATTCTACTGTAGTTTAAGTGTGTTGTGCTGTTCTTTGAGTTGAACTAATTGTTTGCAGGAATTATTATGTTACCTGTAGTACACCACTGCTTAATGAGTACAGGATCTTCTAATATTCTGGTAGGGAGACTTTTTTTAACAGGAGGGCAGATGCTAATGGAGGGACTGGGAAATCTCAAGTTGTGGTGTGCCAAAGGGAGCTTTGGGAAATTTCAGTAATGTATTTTCTGAGAATGAAGTTTTTGTGCATATTTTGAAACACTGGATTTTTAAACTGTTAATCTTCCTTCTGAAGCAAATAAATATTAACATTTGGGTTTGGGATTTTATTCTTTCTGTGGAAGTCTCTCTAAGTTGTTTTGTCAATGTTTTATTCTGCCTTAATACAGTTAAAAAATTGGTCCTAATTTTTAACATAGCGCAACCTCGCATTTGTGGAATAACTTTCCCTCTGCGTGTGTCATGTTATTGCAGGTGGCCACAGATTTCCATTAAAATACAATTTTAATGTGGTTACCATCCAACAGTGAGTGATGTGACATTGTGGTATAGCTCACTTTAGGAGAAATATGAATGTATTTTAAAGACTTTAAAATTACTTACATTTAAATGTTTACTGTTTCATTTTCACTTGTAAAGCTATGTCAAGCTAGAGGCAGACCATATCAAGGGAGATTTTGAGACTACGTTATATAGCTTTTCCTGCTAGAAATTGGATTTGAAACAAAATTCAGGATGTCTGCCTTCAGTTCAAGCATCCATTTGAACACAATCACTATGGTTTCATGTAAATCCTTGCTACTGAAGTGGAGAACTGTTCAGTTTCAAGGGTCACTTTTGGGTAGAAATAGTAACTTTGTTTTGTACATAAATCTACATTGTTTTCTTATTGTCTCTGGTTCTTTAGGCTCCCATCCCAAAGAGTGCTCTCGTTCCTGTGATACCTATTACCAAATCAACCGGGTCACGCTTCCGAAACAGTGTAGAAGGATTGAATCAAGAGATTGAGATAATAATTAAGGAGACAGGAGACAAAGAGGAACAACTTGTTGTATGTATCTGCCACCATATTGGCTCTATATAATTATTTTTGTCTTGCTTTGAGATCAAGTCATGAACTTTATTTTGCACCGTTTTTGAATTAAATTTGTCTGGAATTAATTTTTTTTTTTTTTTTAATAAGGTTATTATTAAATTATGCTACTCTTGGAAAGCAAAAGGAATAAAAGAGTTAAAGCTTAAATCTGAACCTTTTCCTCTAAATAAGAAATCTCAGTAAAATGTGAAAAAGCAAAATGTCTGTTTTGAGAGTTTCGTAGTAACTCTTTTTTGACCATGCCAAACTGTCCCCATCCTAGGTGAACCATAATTTGCCCATTTTTAATGTTCATTTTATTTTAATGGGTTTTAGAGGTGAATTTAGTAATAAGGTATCAGAAATACAGACTGTGAAGATGATTAAGGAACCAGAATGTCTTTGATATGAAGAGAAGCTGAGAGAGATGGGAGTGTTCAGCCTTGAGGAGAGACAGCTCTGGGGATCTTATCAATGTGCATAAATATCTCATGTGCAGAAATGGAGGGAGCTGGTCTCTTCTCAGTAGTGCCCAGTGATGGGGAAAGGGGCAGTGGGCATAAATTTAAAAATGTTAAGTTTTTTGTTTGGTTGTTTTTTAATGTATGAGGGTGTGTAAAACGCGGAGCAAGTTGCCCAGAGAAGTTGTGGAATCATTGTCTGTGGCGATATTAAAAACTTGACTGGGCAGAGTCCTGTATACATTGTTCTACCTGAGTCTGCTTGAGTAGAGATGTTAAACTTGATAATCTCAAGAGGTTCCTTCCAGCCTCAGGAATTCTGTGATGATGTGAAATCTTAGAAATTGTCCTTAGTTTCTGAACCTGACATTTTAATTTCTTTTGGAATTGCATGTAATTAATAAAATTGTCTACCTCAAATGATTTTATGAAACCCAAAAAGACCCTCGCCATTACTGGATTTAAAGAAATTGCTGTCCAGACAAGAGCAACTGTCTGATGCCTTTAATTTTAACAGCCTCAAGATATTCCAGACGGGCACCGTGCCCCGCCTCCGTTGGTGCAGCGCAGCAGCAGCACTCGCAGCATTGATACCCAAACACCCGGTGGAGCAGACAAGGGCAGTAACAACAGCAGCCGCTCCCAGTCGGTGTCTCCAACCTCATTTCTTACCATCTGTAATGAAGGCAGTGAGGAAAGTCCGTGCACTGCAGATGATCTGCTTGGTGATTCCAGAGATAAAGGTACTGTGTCACTTTAAAAGTTCAACAATGCTGAACTTATGTGATGTGCATAACTACATCAGTTAAAGAGAGGGTTTGTTCCCCGCATCCATGGAGAAATGGTAGAATTTGGGGCTTTTTGTACTTTTTTTGTATGTTTCAGGTTTTTTCCAAATTGCTCCAAATACTGTGTGTGCACATATTAATTAAAGCTGGATATATGTGACTGAGGAATGTGCTTCCCAAAAAGCTTTTCTTTTAAATAATAGATTCTTTGAGTATTTTAAGCAGACTGAATAAGCAAGAATGTACAATATCAGGTGAAACAGCACAGTAGTCCTGTTGCTTGTGTTGGGTACTTTTTATGATCTTGGCCAAAATCTGCAACCTCATAGCATTTGATACACATAACCATAGAAGTTTAAGTGTTTAGGGTTTATTTAATTATTCTTTTTTTATCTGGAGTCTTTCAAGAGATCCTAGGAGAATTTTATAATTCAACATAAACCTGTTCTGTTTTTTTAAAGAATATGGCTTCTGCCCATTTCTTTTGGGTAGATGGTGACAGTACAGAACCATATGTTTAGGTTTGCAGTTAAAAATTGAAAATGTCCAGGAATGATCAGAGATTGCAGAGGAGCCTGAAAATGTTATAAGGAGAAACAGAAAGAAGGAAAGGAATTGAAATAAGAAAGCTTTTTTGCAAATGAGGGCTTTGAAGGCAAATGAAAATGTTTTTGAATTTTGTAGCATTGGTAATGAAGTGGCTTTAAATTTGGCGGGGGCATTTAAAGGTAGCTCTTGTGGTTTTTTATGGTGTGTCACATTTACGTAATGAGAAACTCTGTTCCTGCAGAAAATGGGAATAATTCTCCCTTGCCAAAATACGCTACCTCGCCAAAACCCAACAACAGCTACATGTTCAAGCGTGAACCTCCTGAGGGCTGTGAAAAAGTGAAAGTCTTTGAGGAAAACTTGTAAGTTGATTTTTGCTACATAAGAAATAACATCGAAGAATCAGATTAATTTTTGCTTTATTGATTTTGTGTTACATAGAAGTTACTAATTGCTAAAGCCGTGCTAACAGCCTGATCTGTTTTTTTGGTGTGACTGTATACTGGCATATCTGTATATATTTTACTGCTGGAATTTAGTATTAAAATCTTGAGTGATGTTTTTTAAAAACCAGCATAATTTGAGAGGAGTCTCTTTCCTGGCAGATAGTGGGAAAAGAACTCAAATAATCAGATAGGGGAAGAGGTAATAACAGGCTGTAACATCAGCTAATGTGTGTCACAGCTTGACAGGCACATCCAATAATCTAGACTCTGAAGACTATATTCTTTTCAGCTAAATCAATGTAGTTGTGAGACTTCTAGTGACAGAGGAGTGGACTTGACCCTGAGTATTTGATGCTTTGATTATTCTAAAAAAGCCAATTTTTGTCATTTGGTAATATTCTGGGAGGTTATGTTTTATTATTATTTTGTAGGAGTTTTTATACCCATATGTCACTTGTATGCTAGAATCTTAACCTAGAGTTAAAAATTCCATCTTGTCACTTGAGGAGTATAGGTTGGTTACAATTCTCTTATATTATCTTAAGAATGCCATCTAGTATAAATGTTAGTTGAAAAGAAAATTAACTTGGCTGACCTGTGCAAATAGATTTTGAGAGATCTCTACAGCCTGTCCCATAGCAATGTGGGAAGGGTTACAGTACCTGAAGTTACTTGTCTGTATTTTAGTGTGTGTAAACTATGTTGCCAACAGATGGATAGTTAAGATTCACTTGCTACAGGAACATACACTATTGCAGTTTGACTTGTATTTGTATTTCTTTTCAGAAGTCCTCTCTGTGTAACTGTAGGACTGTTCTGCTGTAGGGTGAAACAGCCTTCTACAGAAGTTTCTACCTAGCTATAGCAGTCCTCAGACACTGCAGTCTCATGAAAAAACATCTTTTCACATCTCTTACTTGAATTCCATGCTTATATGGAATACATGAGTGTAAAGTGTATTTAAAGCTCAACCTTTGTTTAACATAATTTCTATTTAAAAATCCTATACAGGATTTTCATTTGTGAAGAAAATTTACAAGTGGGGTTGAATTTTCTGCACATTGGGAAGAATCAGCTGGCATGGAAATGTGCTCTTATTTCATGAACAGGATTACTTTTCAGAATAAAGTATCTCTACAAAAATTTTCTGGAAGATTGGCTTGTTTGGCTTAGTGAAACAAAGACAGAAGTGAACATGGCTCTTTTACAAACACAAGGAAGGGAGGGAGAGGTTATAGGCTAAAGGACAATGCTGGCAACAACAAAAAGTGAATAAAAATTTCTGGTGGCTATTTTCAAGCAGTAAAGAGAGACTTTAAAGCAGATTTCTATAGTTCTGTCTTGAAGTAGGCTTTGGCTACTGTAAGTAGATTTACATTGCAGCATTAGAACACAGAAGTGAACACAGAAGGCATTCCTAAGCTCTCCATGATTTCCATTCTAGCTCAGTTTTTCTTAAGGCATGTCTTGGGCTGAGTTCTGTGGTGAGATGGAAAAACTGTAAGTCAGGATGTAAATTTGTGTTCCACACTTCCGTCCCAGATTATAGGTACTTGATCATGAAAACTACATGTTACTTTCTGCATTTAGATTTTTATTAAGATTGGGGTCATCTTCTGTGGAGAGTCAGGGCACACTGCTGTGAACATACAAAGAGGGCAAAAGTATAGAAAAGGGGATCCCCAGATGATTATGAACCCCTTTGAGATATGCAGCATTAGGATCATTGCTATGCCGGCTTTCCTTCACAGGGCTTGCTGTATAAATAGTGTCTGTATGTGGGGCAGAACTGGTTGGGTTATGAAAATTTCTGGAGATCTGGAGAACATGATTGAAAATACTTTCTCATATAATTAATGTGTTAATTCATGGATGGGGTTTGTGATCAAGCATGAAGTTGGTTGGGTTCCTTAGGTTTGGAAACAGTCTGTCCTAAGAACATGCTGTTGCCTTGCAGCATGTGTAAACAAGCGGTTTAAACTATCTTGTCATTTGCTGTGTGCTGTGAGTGTCACTAAGGCATTATTGAGTAGCTGAAATACTTCAGATTGAAACCTCAATTTGTTTCTGATGATGTGTTCAGCAATACATCCCTGCCATTGGCAGAATTTGATTGTTCCATAAAACTATTGTGTGTATTTTATTTCCAGGCCAAAGCCATTGCATGAAATTCCAGCCTTCTATTGCCCTGACAAGAACAAAGTGAATTTCATTCCGAAAAGTGGCTCTGCTTTCTGTCTTGTCAGCATCCTCAAGCCACTTCTTCCCACACAGGATCTCACGCTTAAGGGCACTACACACAGCCTGACTGTCTCCTCCAGCATGACGCCTGGTTTGTTACAGCCCATTTCTATGGCCTCCTTGACTACAAACACAGATCAAGACAGGATCTCTCGCGGAACAAGTACAGTAATACCACAGACCTCTCTGCTCCAGCAGTCAGGATGTATTGAGGAAGCTGAAGAATAATTTAGATTGTCTTGACATTTTTCTGGGCAACTCCTGGGAAAAAAAATGGAACCAGTTGACCGGACCTTTCTGATCACATACATGCATTGTTTTAACAATTTATGGTACTGCCGTAATCAAACTGTTTGTATAATTGACAGTTTGGTAGCACATTGAGAAGTTCAGGAGGATGCAGCAGCTGATATGCTGTTGTACTTTCTGCTTTTGAAGATTCTGGTTCTGTTTCTCTTCTGCTTTTTTTAAACACTGGTGAAAACAAAGACTATCATAATCCTTTGACATTTAAAGGACCAGTTGTTGTGATGGTGTGTGTCCTCTGACTTTTTTTTTCCCATTAAACGAAGTCTCAAGACCAGCCAGCTGATCCCATTTACCATTGTAATCTGCAGAGGGAAGGGCAATCAGATGGTTTTGCAAGAGGTCTTTTGTATGAAAATGTGTATTTTGTAACAAAATTTTGCCTTTCTGGTTTGTAGCAGATGATGTTTCCTGGTGATGATCCCCCTACCCTTTTTTTTTTTTTTCCTTTGGTAGGGAAGGTTCTTTTATACTTGGCTGGATTACAGCTGATGGGACCAAAGGATTGCTGAACTATTGCAGCAGTCTCAAATTATGTGACCTTGCTGAACAGCCTCAGACCTAAACAAAGCAAGACAAGTGAATACATTTGAAACTTTTAAAACAGAAGAGTATGCAAAAACAGTGTTAGTATATAGTCTACATTTTTTTGATATCAAAAATTTGTGCTTCTGGTAACTCACATTCTTAAAATTCCTTCCTTCACAGAATTCCTACTAGTGTTGGTTTAATGGCTGGAAAATTGCATTTTAAAGCACTTGCCCTGCTATTGTTCTATTTGTCCATAGAATTTTTGTGCAGATGTAGGGAAGAGACATATTATCCTCTTACTCTGTATTCTTTCTTCCAAAAAATACTTGGCTCTTACAGGCTTGCTTAGATTCTTATGAGTCAGCCTGAACCATTAATCACTCTTGGTACAAATTTGCTCTGATGTGACTCATCACTGTATTATAGACCCTGGCCACATAATACTGAAATACCTGTGCATGGTTTCCTCCCTTTGTCATAGTGGTGTTTGTGTGTCCGTTGAAGGTGATGGTTTGTCAGGCATGATGTCTGTTATGTAGAAGTTTACAGCAGCAGATACGTTCTCTCTTTTTGACTAGCAGCTTAGGCTGGCATGTAAAACAGAGGATTTTTTTAATACTTGGTTTGTCCTGATAATGTGGCAGTTAATGGTTGCTTTGGAATTACAATAAAAGGAAAAATGGTGGGGGGAAAGGCAACTGCAAACAAAAACTGTTCAGGAACTTCACTGAGGTTTCTCATGTGTTCCTGGAGTGCATTACTTGGGTTTGAGTTAATATAATTATAGATACGCAGAAAACTGCAATGACCTGAATACCAGTGTCATAGTCACTTATAAAACAAGTTGATCTTGTACCTCTTTAACAGAGTTAGACTCAGTAATTTCAAAGTGTCATTGTGGGCAGTCTCTGGGTCTGAATATTGGTCTGTTACACATAAGCAGGTCTCACTGGCTTGCATATACACAACTTCCATTGACATAGTTTCCATGGATCAGTTGTATTCTCAGGTCTCCTCATAATGGCAACTATTTAAAGATGATACTGCAAATATAACAGTCTTGTTCAGTGCTTAATATTATGAAGTTGCTTGCAAACATTTCGATTGAGGGGAAAAAAACCCTGCATATGTGTGCAAATAATCATAATTTTGATGCATATTTGCTGTTCCTTTAAGTCCTGTATTAGTAACTGTGATTGCAGTGTACTTCATTCAGCAAGTAAGTGTAAATCATACTAGAATGCAAGTTCTCTATTTATAATATTTTAAAAACATTATGCAAAAAAATTAGTAAAATAAAATTGTACCAGGAGGTATGAAATTATTTCACCTGTTAAATTAGCAAACAAGCATAATTTGGCTTTCTATCTATCTTCCCATGAAAATGGACAGGATTGTTTTGAAGTAACAGTTTTAATTTGTGCTGACATTGTCAGTCACCTGGAGTTGTTGAGGAACAAAGCTTTAAAAATAAGCAGCTTTGTGCATCAAACTTGTGTAATTTTGCCAGCTGATAGTTCTTTTCTAGGCTTTGTGGATATTAATTTGTTTCTTCTGAAACACTACAGTGCAATTTGAAGTCTAAAATTTACTGCTTTAGATAGGTTTGTTTAAACCTTGTGTGACTGAATCCAGATCATATTCAGGTGAAGGAAGTGCTTTTAAGTCTGTTTTCTATTTCTGTAACAGTAGCATGTAAAGAACTTCATTGTTGCCAAACTGCCTAGTGCTTTATTAGGAGATCTTAACTGAATGGTTAAGAACCATTAAGAAGGGCTAAAGTTAACAAATAGCCTTTATTACAGCCTTGACACTTAACTGACTTCACCAAAATGCATTCTGATGTTTGTTTTCATCGCATTGTGACTCTCCCAAACAGCAGTGGGCTTTCTTACCGTAGGACCTTCTTTTGCACCTGTTGTTGTAGGACTCGAGTATCTCTCTGGTAGCTTACCTTGTATGTTATTGGACAATGTACTGTACAAATTAGTGAGCTGCTCTGATAAAAACCAAATGTAAATGTGTGAAGTTTTCGCTTTTTATAAAAGAACTGCATTCAGGACAACATTCAGTCTATTTTGTATGCAGGACAACTCTACTATTGCTGTGGCAGCTCAAGTTTATTATGAATCTGTACTAAAGACTCAGAGTTAAAAAAATATGACAGCTCTTGTTCTGAGACCAGCTTTGATGTGTGCAGACAAAAATTAGCCTTAAATTTTTAATGTGCTGTCTTGTGCCATAGCATAGCTGTTAGCTGAAGTATTTAAATCGATTTGCAAATAGCTTTGAGAGTGCATGGAGCTTTTTAAAAATTCTTTTATGTATAGAGTGGGATGTTAATTTTTGGAGGGAGCTGACCACCTGTGCATTACACAAGCACAGTTTTACTGAAAGAATTCAAATTCTCTTGACTTTCTTAAAAACCTAACTATGCATAGACCTAGTCAGTTCCCTGATTGCCTACTTTGTAGCTTAAGAAGAAGTAAAGGTCTATTTTTATGCACAATTTGATGCATTTGATATTCTTGTTTTCTTGCTGTTCTACACTTCTAGCCATGCTTAAAGGCTGGTGGTTGTGTTCAATAACACTGGCAGTTGATTTTGAGATATACTAAATGCTGTTACTCCAGTTGTAAATTCTACTTAAATCACAAGAGAGGAGTTCACTGTAACAAAGTCCATAGAGACAGTTCTGATTATTAGAATTGTTTTTTCAAAAAACTCAAGGCACAGGGGAAGAGGGCTCCTTTAGTAAAGTTTGACCTGCATCAGCTATTCTTTCCTTGCTTGGTGCCATAATCCTTTAAGTACTTGGAAAAGTAACAGACAAAGTAACAGTGCTTGAGTACATATATCTTGGGAAGAAATTCTTGGTTTCAGGTATGTATCCCAAGTGAGCAAAAAAGGGAGTGAAAATTAAATATTGCTTACTGTGGCAGTAAATGATTGCTGTGTTTGATTTATGTAAAGCAATAGCAGCTCTTATAAAGTATGTTTAGTCTCAGGGCTATTTTTTGATTTGTTCTAAAATACAATTTCCTGGAATTCAGAGTCTGAGACTGTTGAAAAACATTGAGGCTGAGCTTTTTGGGAAGAAGGAAACAAAGTCATATCCATTAACCTTTCCTCTGCCTCAGGCCAAACTTCTTGTTGCTTATTAAGGGAATTCAATGGTACCACAGTAATTCCTTGCTGAAGTATTATCTGTTCTCTCTCCCTCCTATCTCTGAAATGCTGACTGATGCCTTCACAGAAACTCAGTGCCAGTGATGTCCATATTTCCTTGCTAGATGTTTTCTTGCTGAGTACTTGACACCTTCTCCATCAAGCTGAGAGGGCAAAGGAAGGATGCATAGGAAGTCACCAGAGACTTGCAGTTACAGAGATTATTCCTGCAGGATGACTTCTTGGGTATCTTGATTTCCATTTGACTTATTGTGTGCATGCACACAGGTCTGCTGCTTTTATCTGTGTGGTTGGAGGCAGAGCTGGTATTTTTGAGAACATTTTATTATTTTTTCCTATGTACAGATGTGCAGAGCTGTTCTCTTCCAGAAGTGCTGCACACTTACATGCATCTCCAAAGCAAAGCTTGTGTGTTGTTCTTACTTGTCCTCATGAGATTTATATAACCTGATAAAAGGAAATAAAAGCACCCAAACATTCGAGAACATCAGGACTGTGCTTTCTCAATATAATTCCATAGTTGAGGTGTGTGCCCTTCATCAGATGATTTAGACCCGAGCCAAGTTAATATATATTAAACCAAAAATGTTTGTTCTTAGGAAAGGCAATAGAAGGTAAGCCCTTCATAACCTAGGGAGGTGAAAAGCACTGGGAAACAATTGGTTTTACTGTGATCAAAGAGTTATTTTAAAATTGTTTTTCTGAATATGGGTATACAGGAAAACAAAGTTACCAATCACTGCAAGATGTACCTGTGTATTTTCTTGATGTGAGTTTGTGAGCATTCAGCATCTCTGAAAATCAGTTCCTCTCTTAGCGCTCTGTTTATACAAAGAATGACTTAGATGCATTATTTGGAAACTATTACTTTGCACATCAAGTGGGAAGATAATGTTAACTATTCACAAGTGTTCTGTGAAATTCCAGTCCTGTACCCCAGCTGATCTACAACAGTCTCTTTCTGAATGCTCCAAACGGAAATGGAGTCCCATTACTGCTTGCTTGGTTTCATTGCATGTTGTCAGTAAATACTTAAGGTATGGTCTTTGTTTAATAGTTCTTCACTGGGATTTGTATTTGACTACAGAGACTTCTGTAGTGTTGACAGGTCTATCTGAATAGCAGAGAGGACTTGGCCTGATAACACTGCAAATTAACGTTTTTTTACGCAAACTTTTGGAACAACTCTCTTTGGAAAATCTACGAAGCTAAAAAAAGAAAACAAACCCCATCATCCATCCTAATTGTCAATGTACTGATAGTTAAGAACATAGCTTGGCTTCATTCTAAATTATTTCTTATATTGAAATGTGCAATTTTTGAGGGTAGCAGTCAAGGGATGTTCAAAACTGCCATTAGATTTGCCTTTGTATGAAATTGGCTGACATGTTTTCCTCTGTTACACTGTGATAACTTGTGGAGATGTTCTTGCTTATGTTGTACTGATAGGTTACTTGTTGCATGTAAAGCAATTTTTGTAAGCAAGAGGAATTCCAGGGATGTTCCGTAAAAAAGGGCCTATTCTGAGGTGATGTACACTGTTGTAAAACTGGAGCAGCTCAACTAATTTCAATGGAATTCTTGATTCACACTAGTCTTTTTGCTATGTGTAGTTATGCCAGTACAATTTTGCACAACGTTATTTGAATATTGCGTTCTGACTTGTGAACTGTTTCTACTGAAAACAGTGAAAATTTTACAAACTGCAATAGCGGAATGTTTTTGGCCTTTTTTTTGTTTTTGCCTAAAATAAAAAATTGTCACTTCAAGCTATGGGCTAATCTTGGATTTATTTTTAGAAGCAAGGGGTTTTTGTGTTTGCACAGTCTGGAGATTTGCCTGAGCATTTGCCTTGAGGGTAATGGGCATTTACTACAAATAAAATAAGCACTTTTTAAACCCTTTTGGAAAAAAATCATCAGAATGGAAATATTTGTTTAATTCATACCTTCATTCCTTCAGTGCATTCTGAAAATTCTGCCTTTCCCTGTCTTCATCTTCAGTAAGTTTGGTCAGTTCCTGAGGACACTACAATTCCACCATTAGGGGAAGGTGCATAAAGTCCTGGATTTTGGAAACAGAAGGATTCAGTATGTGTTCTCCTGGGAGTGAAGGTATGAGAACAGGACTGAGGAAAACCCCTGGATTACTGCTGGTAGGTTCATTCTGCTGTTCAGTAGAGTGCAACTGCTGAAGCCTGTTAGGCTGATTGTTGAAATAGTCTCATGTTCTACATCTGTCTGTTTACTCAACACAAGCATCTTTCTTCATGAGCAGAATTTGGAGCCAAAACTTCTTTAAACTAGAAGTGGCAAACTAGATAAATTATTGGGTTTGGGTTTTTTTGCTAGCTCTTACATTAAATTTTGGTCTAATTTGTCTAAAAGGCTTGGAGCAATTCTCCTTCTGGAAAATCATTGTCAGCTATATTTCATTTCAGAATGGAGAGATAGATTTCTTGGAATCGAAGAACTGAAGGATTACTAGTGTGTGCCCCTCAAGGCAGGGCTAGCTTGTGATTTTCCAGTGGTGGAAAAGTTTGGGACAGTAAATATGACATCAGCAACAAGTTCCCAATATTGTGCATTTCACAGCCAGAGAGCATGGGTCAATTTACATCCAAATAGGAAACTATTTGGCTGAAATGTAAGAGCAATTCACAGCCAATGAAGTCTGCAGTATTTAGTGCTTTCTCAGATTTTACTCTTTTTTTTTCACCTGTTCTGTTGTCTGTGGATGTTTGCCTGTCTCCAGATGAACAAGATCTGGTTCTTTATTAAAAAGTGCTGTGACCTCATTCTCCATTAAACTATTTTTTCACCACTGATTACAAATCTAGTATTTATGTTTTTGTGCATGTAAGGAGGATTTTACTGTAAATATGTCTGGTGTTCAAAATACCCTCCCACCTTGCATTACCTATAGGAAAACTGCCAGAGACATTAAGATGCTGATGAAGATCATCTTTGAAGACAAAGAGAATGGAAAGAGCATCTCTGTGGTGAGCAATGACTGTCTTCCAATTCTTGATTTGCTGCTTTCATTGTAAGCAGTTAGGTTCCTCAGTTAAATAGCTGGTTTTTTTTTTTTTTTTTTTTTTCTTCAGATTGTTAGAGATAATCCGGCAGGAGACTGCTAGGAGGATTTCTCAGGTGTCTCGGTTTTTTTCTTGGGGTTAGATCTGACTGCGTAGCAAATTACTATAGAAGTTGTAAGCCAGGGCTTCTTTTCTTATCATATTCACTTGCTGTCCTTTTCCTGGCTCTTCACTCAGCATTTGGAAATTGCAAAAGGTAGTCATCCCACTCAGACTTCAAAACTTTTGAAGTGCTGCTGTTTAACACTATTTCATCTGTATACAGCATTTACAGAAGCACTGTTCATTGCCAGACATGTCATGATTAAGTGCTATGTAGTGCTGACATAAGTTAGAATAGGATGGAGGAGATAATTTAGGTGAAGTTCTCCCACACTTGAAATAGGCTGGATTCATCACCACTGCATGTACTTTTTTTCAAGTCTTACTCCTGCCAAACAAACCTGATTCATCTCCTCCTGCACTGTCTGTTTACAGAACTCTTGTTTCATGTAACCTGGGCCATGGCCCTGTAACTGATGCTTGTATTGCCTTAGGAGCATGTCTGTGGTCAATAGCAATTTCGCACTGTGGTGACATTGCTTGCAATAAAAAAAAGATTCAATAGTAGATTAAAAACCTCATTACTGCAAGCAAACTAGTACACTGTTCATTAGTTCCTACACTTATGAGCAAGGGGATTTAACTGCTGTGATTAAGCTGTTGATTAAGAAACTGTTTGCATGGTTTGTTGTGGATGCCTTTTCCAACTACAGATGTGTAACTGACCACTGTAAACACTAATTTCAGTGTTGTTGGAAATGACTGTTAGGGAGGTTTCTCTGTTTCCTCCCAGTGGGTGTCCACTGCAAATAGCTGAACAGTGAGCACTGCCAGAATTAATCTGGCTGTGTGTGTCAGGCAGGCAACAGGTAAGAATATGTTCTCTTTGCCCTTCATCTTTCCAAATCTCTGAAGTTAATTACAAGTTAGGACAGAACGTGACCTACAACATCTTGTACTGGACAAATTAACAAAGAAGGTACATCCTGGCCTAGCCCAAATCTTTTGTGTGCTTTTGCAAGATTTTAGTAATGTCTGAAAAATATTTTTCTATGTACATGACACATAAAAGCACTGCTCAGCTGCAAGATGTTGTCAGGTGCTCTGTAGAATAGATGAAGGGCTACAGCAGAATTTGGTTTTGACTTGCAGTTTTGCAAAATGACCTGTGTTTGCTGTAGTGAATACAGTTAACATCAGCTGGGACGCCACAAACTGGGCTGAGCAGTCAGATAATTATGAGTTACTTCTCTCTTGAGATGAAGTTTTTGTTTCATTTCCTGTTTAAATAGAGCACTTTGGTCTAGGGTTGTTCTGGGGTTTTTCTTAGACATTCTCAACCTTTTGTGAATATTAGATATTTAATTCCTCATTAAGAGGTTGTTTTATAGCATATTCCTGCCGTTTCAATTGAACAATCTCCTTTCCTCACACAGAAAATTGTCTTTTTGTGATGACTTTTGATTTGAGTTGTAAGCAGTGTCTTCAGCCCATAAAGTTATCTTCAGGTTTTGGGGAGATGTTTGCTAAGTTCCAAAAATTTCTTACAATAGAACTGCAGAGAGCAGTCCTTGCTCCAAGAGTAGGATGGATGGCGGCATTCTCTTGCAGGTGTGTGACAGCTGCCATCCCAAATCACCCATATCCATGCACACAGTAAGGCAAACCAATGGGAAGCAGCAGGTCCCTGAGCTCAGGAGTCAGAGGTTGATTCTGATCTTACACTGCAATCTCTGGACAACATTAAATGCAGCCACTTAAGAAGTACAGTTTCACAAATGTGTGTTCAGTTGCATTGCTTTTTTAAAGCTGTATTGCCTACATATCTGTTCTTTTCTTCCACAGCACTTCCAGTGGTTTCATAAATCTCTTTTTAGAGCCACAATCCCAGTCAAAACAGCTTTTAAAACCCACTGCTGTGCAGTCAGAAATGACAGGATCAAAAATGCAAGAGCAGCTAGAGTCTGCATAAACTAAAAAAAAAATCTTCAAACTCTGTCCTGCAATGTAATTGTTCATGGTCTTGGCTTTACTGAAACCCACTGAGGGTTGATGCTGGTTTTGGTGCTCCAAGAAGTTAATTGCAACTTCAGGCAGAGGCATTTCATGGGCAAATTCATAAAAGGGCTGCATCCTGGCCTAGTCTGGATGGGTGTTTCATGTGTTTTTTGGCAATATCAAGATTTCAACCAGGCCTCATTTTTGGCTTTCTGCATCTGTATTCTAACTGTAGGAGAAACAATGCAGAACCTGTGCTCGGGTTGAACCCTTTGTTGCCAAAGAAGATCCTGTGAAATTGCAGATAGCAGAACAATTCCAAAGCTTCCAAAGTGCACAGAGAAGGTGTGGATGCCCCATCCCTGGAAGTCAGATTGGACGAGGCTTTGAGCAGCCTTGTCTCGTGAAAGGTGTCCCTGCCCACTGCAGGGGGGTTGGAACAAGATGATCTTTAAGGTCCCTTCCAACCAAAGCTGTTACATGATTCTATGAAAAACCAAAATGTACGGCTTTCTCAGGGTTGGGAAATGATACCATTATCACATCCACTTTTTTGTCCCAAATAGAGTTTTGCTGTCTCAGGTGCGAGTCATAAGCATGTGATTTCCTTGAAGATAGAACAATTTAAAAGAATCCTTTGTATGCCCTGGAGTATTTTCCTGGAACTACTATTTGCCTTTTAACCCCAGGGATTTTATTTTTAGAAGGCCATGGGATAAAAAATAATTAGCTAGATCTAGTTCCCACCGTTTTTATCCTCTGTGATGCATCAAATCAAACCTTATCTGCATTGAGCCATACCAGCTTAATAGGTTTTCAAACAGCTCCAAAATGTCTCTAACCCAAGGCATTAGAGACTGATTTTTCTCTTAAAACTCATGGTAGGATCCTTTAATGCTGTTCTTCTTGGAACTTAAATGTTGACCATCAGACCAGATGATGGTATGTGTCTGTAGCAGGATGTTAAACCCTTTTGTAATAGTAAAATTAAATGAGTTTGTTTTAAAGACCACTGTAATGAAATACTGTCAATGTCTGCCTCTAGGATAACTATCTAAACATTAAGCAGTTCACTGAATATCCAATGGCATCTGGATTTGAAAGGAGATCCAGATCTGCAAAAATACTGAACTGTGTTGATACAGTTACGATACTATTCTAGACAGCTAGGAAAAACAGATAAAATCATATTTATTGTTAAATACAATAAGACCTTTTTAAATAATAAGATATTTAAATTGACCTCAGGATGTATCTGTAGACAAACAAAAAGTAGCTGAAGTATGTTCTTGTCTCAACAAACTAGAAGTGCTGGCCTAACTTGGATTGATTGGTCCATGCAATGAAGTGGAAGACTGAGCTACTTGGCATACTGAGTGCAACTCCAAGAATGTTTCAGATCACCTAGAACTGGGATCCTAATGAAGTACAAACTTGGTGTTTCCTACAGAAAGTATTTAATAATCCAATAGAATGCAGTCTGCTCAAATGTTTTCTCCGTCCTTCAGCCTGAGTCCTGTTACATGAGCCTGGGTACAGCCAGTGTTAAATGTTGTTTGATAGGAGTGTTTTTGTTATTTTTTTCCCCTTCTCATACCGGCACATTTTCTGGCAGTAGAGGGCTTAGAGCATGCATAGTAATGACCAAATTCTCTCCCTGAGCCAGGAGTGGGGTATTGCTGTCCAGCACTGTAGCGTAGTGCTTGCATTGGGAACTGCCAAATTTGGTTGGCCTCTCAAAGAGAGAAAAATGAATTTGTGGGAGCCTAAAAGATCCATAGGACAAGAGGTGACGTGTTGATTCATTTTTCCATTGCAAATTCAGATGTTATCACTTTTGCTAAAAACTTTTTGGGAAGTAGTGAGTTGGATGTCAACTACAAGATTAAGTTTCTGTAAAATATGAGCTATTAGATTCAGTACAAAGTGCAGGCTACTCTTTGGTGACTCAGTTATTATAAACTAGTACTTTTCCAGTTGTTTGAATTTTGTCTTTCCTTTGAGCAGCTTAAGGAAATAATGCTCCAGTAGATATTATTAACTGCATCACCTATTATCCGTTTCTGATTTTATTGTAGTGCTGAACACTGCATATTTTGCATTATAAAACGTGCTTTACAAGACCTATAATTATTGTAAGAATTAGAGATGGTGGTTCTTACTTTTTCTTTTGGCTGAAGTACTGATACAGATTTGAGGAACACTGGAACTGTACTTATTGCATACAAGACAATTGCACCTAAATTTTAAAATTAAATTTTTTTAGTGGATTTACTGGAAAGTCTGCAAGAACTTAGTTTAATCTACTCAGTCCAAGTCTATTTCTGATTCTTATTTTCTTTTTCTAGCAAAAGCAACTTGGCTGAGTATTTTAAAATGTAAGTTTGAAGAGTGTGCATTCAAACAATGAAATTCTAAACCCAGTACTTAATGTATTTTCACTTTTCTGGCTGATCTCTTCAATGCTGAAAGAATTGAAGAATTGATCCCTTACTTAGTAAGGGATCCAGATTCCCAGAATATTAACCTGATATATTGAGAATTGACTAATTGTATTCTTTCAATTTTCTAGTTACCAAAACACAACAGAATTTTACTTCCTTCAGTTTTCTAGTTGTCTTCCCTCCTGCAAAACTTAGCAATGTGTAAAGTAGGACAGTGGGATGTAATGTCTTTATGTGTAAACTTATTCAGATAACTCTATCATAACCTATTTTCAAGATGAAAAATTAATTTCTATAAGTAATGAAGTTTTCATTTGGTTGCTGCTAGATTTCAACTGGCATTTCTTAAATGAGTGCATGTTCTCATTTGATTTCTCCAGGGTCTGCAGAAATCTTTTCATGCTTTGGAGTAACTGATTCTGCAGGTGGCATAGAAGTTTGTTGGCCACTCTAAGAGGGCAGAGCAAAGCTTTTCCTCTCTGTAGATGTGTTGGGACTTATGAAGCTGTACCTGGATTGATTCATCCTAACATTGCATGTGGCTAATGTATTAATGTATTAATTAGCCAGCTGTTTCTCTCTTTTGCAGGAGATTATCATGCACCTGCCTCTGACTGGAAAGCATTTGAAAATATGTGCTACTGTCTTAGGCTGGGTCACTCCTGGTCTTTCAGGCTGAAACACTCCCTCCTCCTTTTCCTCTTGCAGAGCTTTGTGTGGAAAATACTAATGTTATTGTTCTCATGTTTCAGTACAAAGTGGTTGGATTTTTCAGACCATCTCAGCTAGAGGAGAGGAATGATGTTTGATGTAGAATCACAGAATATGCCGAGTTGGAAGGGACAACAGGGGACACGGAGTCCCACTCCTGGCCCTGCACAGCACCATCCCCAAGAGTCACACCCTGTGTCTGAGAGCATTGTCCAAAAGCTTCCTGAGCTCTGTCGAGCTTGGTGCTGGGGCCACCTCCCTGGGGAGCCTGTTCCAGTGCCCAGCCACCCTCTGGGTGAAGAACCTTTATCTAATATCCAACCTAAACTTCCTCTTACCCAACTTCAGACCATTTCCTCAGGTTCTGTCACTGGTCACCAGAAAGAAGAGATCAGTGCCTGCCCCTCCTCTTCCCCTCACAAGGAAGTTGTGACTGCAGTGAGGTCTCCCCTCAACCTCCTCTTCTCCAGCTGAACAGACCAGGTGACCCCAAACCAGTGATGCTTCTGCAGGTACTTCCAGGTGCTGTCTAGATCAGCCCTAGGGTATATATTTAGGATCTCATGGAAAAGCTGTTCCACCTACCCTCTTTTCTGAAGAATAATAGTAAGAAATGTCAAAAAGTAGTTTTGACTACAGGTGTTACAAGCAATTTTTCTTGGGGTTTCTTAGGGGTTTTTTTAAATCATTTTCTGGGCTTAAATCTGAGAATCATCAGCCTTGCTTATCTGCGCATTTTTTCTTCATTGAACCTCTGCATTCTGAACTTCCAGAATAACTTCTAAAATAAAAGTAGGCCTGAGATTTTCAGCTCTTTTTAAGTTTTTTCAATACTGCCAAAAGGGCTGAAAATTAAAGCCAGGAGGCCAGAAGAAATTCTGAAATATGTAGGCATGGGTGGGTCAGCTCCATCCATTATGATATAATAATATCATATCCATAATCATCCATTATGATTTGTTAAATAGTTATATGAAAGATGACAAAGTATTTGGAGTAGTATTGTTTAAAGGTTACATCATTCTTGCAAGAATTGGGTGTTGTATTTCAGAAAGTTTCTTTTAAAAGGATAAAGAGACATTTGACTTTGGGTCTCCATTGTTTGTAATATCCTCTTTCAGCATGAAAATATTTTCCGTTCCCATCAGTTTTGTCTTTTTTTTTTAATTTGGCAAACATGAATATTTTTCCTGAACTGTGAGTAGAAAGAAAAATTGTTATTTTTGTTGGCTTGCAGGCATTATAACTTCCCCTCCAATAAGACTGGTAGATTTATTTTTAGAGTTCTTGTCCCAATGCATCTTATACAGTTATTTAATGAAAATAGATTAGTCAAGCCTAAAGAATAGGTTTAGTTTAGGCCTTGCTTGCAAGATTTGAGGGTGAGCTGTATGTGACAGAGATATCTGTGAATATGCAGTAAGTTTTACTCCATGGTTACACAGCTATCTTCTCAGTGCTCTTGGCTGTCTCCATCTCCCTCTAATCCAGCTCCAAAGGGACTGCTTCTGACATTCCAAACTGCTGAGCAGCTTTCCGACAGCTGCTATTGAAATCTGAATAAAAACAAAACTGTTTTCTTTGCCTTTCTCCCAAAGTGGGGATCAGGTGAAAATTGAGCCCATTTCTTGTGTGTGCCAACTCTACTCCAGTGGTGCATCACCAGTGCTGGGGTGGTCACCTCTGATGTGCTTCAAAGACAGACTGAGATTTGCACACAGAGAGGGCAAACAATAAATTCTAAGGGCTGGAGATGTGAACCCTGTGTACAGAGGGACCTGCTTGTCACTGTGGGTGAGGTGGCCCAAGATAAAGAGCAATCATTTGTGACCCCATTACCATGGTCCTGGACCTTTAAACTCTAGCATTCAATCTGCAGGAAAACTATCTTAGGAGTTTCAAAGTTTTCATAACCTAAGTGTTAACTTTCCTGTTCCTGGTAATTCAGTTAGCTGGGTAAAATATTAGACACACTGTAAAATGTGTGTTTAGAACATGAAAAGGAAATAACATGAAAGACTGCAAGTTAAAGAAGATTAGAAATTAGTCTTTTTTTAGTTGAGGGCTTTTTTTCAAGAATTCTGGGAAGCAGCTATTTCCTTTCTAATGGAACATGTACAGAATGTTTATGATTCTTCTAGAGTGTAGTTTATTTTTTGTGCTTGTTGCTTACTGATATTTCTGGAAATGTCATCTTTCTCCTCTCCACATTCTTCACTGGGTTTGCTTAAGGGAGACTTCTCTAGTGGCTAGGAATAATCTTTCTTGAGAAAGAAAGAACACAGTGAGCTCTTGTTCCATCTCTCCAATTTATTGATTCTTCCAGTGCACAATGTGTAATGATGATGTTCTCTCAAGTTTCTGCTTTTAAAAATAGTTTCAATAATGTGTTTAGAAACTGTTACAGAAATTCTGGTTATACTTCATAACACTGGGACTGTTTGTATTTCCTCAGGAAGATGATGGTATGCCAAAATTTTGGTCACACTTAAGATTCAATTTTCTAAGTTACAATGCTGTACAGCCATGTACTAATTTCATTGGATTTCTTAATTCCATAAAAATACTTTTATAGATGGAATTTTAATAAACAGTATGGCCAGAGAGATTTAAAAGAGGAAAAAGAGAGGGTGAGGGAGAATACATGTTCTGCATTTCTGTATACAGTGGCAAGTCACCATGGGGAATGACCTTGAGTGTGCTGAATTCATCAGTCTCCCTTTCTGAAACTTTGTATTTGTAAGAAAGCCTCTCTTAGGATAATATAAATTTGCCTCCTTGCAACAGAATGATACAGATGGGAGTCCACAGGCGGTTCAAGGGCTTTGGACATGAGCTGAGCTAGTTTACAGAATCACAAGTGAAGAATTCATTGAACTAATTTAAAGCTGGCTGGTATTTACATTTTGTTTAACTGTCTGGTTCTACAGTATGTGTATCTCAAACAGTTGGCTTCATATTCAATTAACTTTAAAAAAAAGCTTCATCTGAAGCTTGAAAAATACAATCCAATCTTATAGCCACTTCTTCAGAAAGCTTCACATAGTCTAAAACTGAAAAACTCACTACTGAGCATGCAGCTCTTATGTCCAGGTGCTTGTGCAGGTAGTTTTTGGATAGAAGGATAATTGGAAAATTCAGGGGTGAATGAGCACAGAAACTATTTGCTTGGAGGAAGACAAGGAATTATGGCTTAGCCTTTCCCTGTGTTGCTTCCCAGAAGGCTCTGCAGAATTCTTCATGTTTTATTTTTTAGTTGAAAAAAAAATTAAATCCTAAAGTTATGTTTGCCCTCTTTAATTGAAAAAGATGAGTAAACTGTGCAAGACTGCAGCTCAGGAGAGGTCATTCCCACAGGCAGACAAAGGCAGCAGGCCCATACCTACCATGGGAAGATACACACTCAAATCATGGGGAATTGGGAAGGGCAGGTGAGCAGGAGGGGTCTGGGTAGAGCAGATACCTGACAGACTGACAGGAAATGTGACAACAGGTACAGTGACTGCCTTAAAGCAGGTTCACCTTCTAGCCTGCACCCCTTCAGCTTCTCAAACTCACATTTGGTAACCCTTCCTTCCATCTGCATCTAAACCTGTGGAAGGTGAAACATGCAAAGGCAAAAGAAGATCCGTCTTTGGCTCTTACTGTACAGTATGCTACCTGCAACAGTTTCTGATTAGAGAATCTGTGAATTTAAAACGTCTGAGAATAAGTCCCAGTCCTACAGATTTCTATTGTTATGAGGTTTTTTTGTGCTTATATGATGTAATCATATAAGCACAGACATTGACCAGCTATTGGAGAAAAATGTATAAACACTGGATAGTAATTATAACATCTTCACTTCCTAAAGTGAAAACTGAGGAGTGAAGGTGATCTTTTACAGTAACCTAGCAGTAGATGTGCAGTTTTGGCTTAGATCCGTTTTATTTTGGAATCTGGACTGGGGGATTGAGAGACATGAACCATGCAATGCAGGCAAGGCCAGTTTATTACACTAATCACCAGTATTTATTAGTTCTCTAAGTTCTGTACAAAATTGTCCTCTCAGACCCCTTTGCCCATGTTCCTGTAGCAACACAATCTTTTGTTTACCAGCTCCCTGTTACATCTTCCACACTTAACTGTGCACTTTGCATATAATTACACTGTCGTCCTGGAGGAGAGTGTTCCAGGCAGAAAAGAGAAAGAAGTTCTCCTTCACCCTTTTGTTTGCTCAGAAAAAGCTCTTTTAAAAGTAACTGCTGGAGGGACAGAAGATGGAGGAGAGGCTTTTGGAAGGCAATTGTCTAAATGAGTTAAGAAAGTCATTGCAAGGTTTCTTTATGGTGACTTGTTCATGGTGATAAGCACATTCTTCAGCTTTAATAACAAATACAGAGAGCAACAGGGGGTTGTTCTCCAGCTGTGGAGGGGATTTGTTTAGTTCTGTTTTGTTTGCTGAGCTCACTCTTGAGATACACTAAATACCTCAGTATGTATTTCAGCTACTGATGACATGTCTTTGCATCCACTTAAATCACAGTGAACTTGTTGGTAACCAATACTTCCTGCATTGTAGACACTACTTGGATGAGTGAATGTTTACATTTTGGTATTCTCCATTTTGCTTGCTCTTGTCAGGAATACAGCTTGTAGGATTTATCTTTCATTCACAACCTTGCTTCTCTCTATTCTGTGCCAGAGGGCATGGAATATTGTAGTTTTATGGCAGAATGTTTGTAGTTCCTGCCAAAGGTGAAACAAAGGCCAATGTGAATGTAAAAGAAGTAAAAATATAAAAATATCCAAGAGCAGAATGTGTTGAGGAAATGTGGGAGAAATGGACTGACTGTAACTACAAAATAGTAAAAATTAAGATTTTAGTCTTCATGTTTTTAAGCTGCCCTTCACTGCCTTTTTACCACATGACAAGAACAATAATAAATGCTAAAGCTAGAAGGTGGTAAAGTTGATTTTCTGCCATTCTATGCCCCAAAGTGTAAAAGCACCAGAGATGCATGTTCCATAAATGCAGCTCAGAATTTACAGCAATAACAGGAACCTGTTTGCCTGCTTGTGGACAGCTTTGCATCAAAACACTGCAAAAACCAGCTTTACCAATTCTTTAAACTGAAGTTCCCAGCATTCTGAATATAAATACATTATCCAGTAATAATGACTCCTCTGCTCTTGCCAGCTCACAGTAGACAAGTGGGGGAAGGATCTGTTTTTGATAGCAAGGTGTGTGTTTATCTGCCCAGCAGTTGCATTGAACTTCCCTCCCTTCAATGTGTTGATGAAAATGTCCAAGAACAGCTGGAGAGTGAACCACAGCTGTTGCTATTGCTGCCCAGGCCCTGGAGCAGTGAGATCCCTCCCACAGAGCTGCACAGGGCTGTGCCAAGTTGGGCTGGAGTTTGGCTTTTGGTGCATCTCTGGGTGGGTTTGTGTTAGCAAGAGGTCTGAGGTGCTTGTGTAGCCCAGTGTGAGCAGAAGGATGTGTGGGATAGACACAGGGCAGGCACACAGCCCGAGCTGGGCAGGGCTCCCATTTATCACCAGCTCTTCAGCCCCTTGTACTGGACAGACAGCAGAGTTTAGCAAAGTGGTTTTCTCTTCAAGTATGAAATGGCTTCTGCTTTTGACATGTGCCACTCCAAACACCTCTGCACCCTGTACTTGCAATGATACCTTCATATGAATTAACAGCAGTGCATTCAGCTGAATGAATGGGGACTATTAAAAAAAATAAAATTGAAAATCTTGCCCTTGACATCTGTCCTTTTTATCCAGATTCACTTACACTGTTATCTGCCTGAGACATTGATAATCGCCCTACTTTATTTTCTTCCTCAGATATGGCTATAAAAAAAGTAATTGAAAAATAAAATATGTGGCAATTCCAATTTATTTACAATTTTTATCATGAGAACTCTGAGGGTGGCAGAACCAGCACATTGTTCCAAACTGCTAAGGTGCATAAAACAACCTTCAGATTTGGACACTTGCAGTTAGATGTGGGGTACCTGGGGGTGGGAAAAGAGTGAAATAAAAAATAGTCACTACTGTACATGTCAGACTTCATATGGAGCAATGGTGACATGATATAGGCATTGGGAAGAAAAAATGTTTAAGGGCTATATAGGCATGCTACAAAGGGAGATAAATGTAAATATTTTACCATATTATTAAACATGGTGGGGTTTGCCGGGTTTCTGCTAAAATGTCTTTGAATGACCTCAGGGATTTAAGTAGATGTTCCCAGTGATGTTTCCAGGAATTTTATAAGGTAAGTTTTCTGTTCTTTTTCTTGAGACTTATGGAAGCTCAGAATAAAAATGTAACATCTAAATAGATTTATATGTAAGTTATGGTATATATCTAAATAATTCCCAAAATAACACAAAATGCAAAAAGTTAAAAATAAATGAGAAACCACTTGTGCATCTGATTTTGTGTATATTATTAAGCATTTTAAATAATTTTGATTAACATTTTTGAAATGCTCATTGAAAACAGCAGTTTAAAAAGGCTATGCAGTTGTAATGTAATTTTAAATACTAGTTTCCAACCAATTTTCCATAAATATTTTTAAAATATCTATAAAATATTGATTTTACTATCCCAAGGTGGTTTTGGTGGTGTTTTTTTTTAAGGATTAAGAGGTAAAGGTGCAGTGGGAGGGGAATTTCTTTTCCACAATCTTTCCATGTTAGTTGTCATTTTACACTGTATGATTTATAAATAATAGCACATGAGCAATTACATATTATTATGCTGGCATTTAATTTTTTTAATTGGAAAGACACAAAATCTTTTTAAATCCATAATTACTGTTTTTCAGTATAATGTGCTATTGAAGTTTTCAAGCATTATAAAATTCTTTCCTCATTACAATTACAGGTTTGGTAATAGGCCCTGCAAAGTATAATTAGATTGAATATTTAACAGAGGACTTTTTATTTTTTCAGTGGTGAAAATGCAGCATTAATGTATTTTTTAATGAAATCTCAAACCTCATCTCTGTGGTCAATCCCCAGTGGTGGCTCCCTCAGGAGACCATAAATGTTTTAATGTGCCCTGATGTTATATACTATATAAACATATATCTAGAGAGAGCTAGAGATTGTATATCCCTACTGTTACATATTCAGTATTTATTTAAATAGCAAGAATGCTAAAAAGGAGGAGAAAAGAAAGAACAGCCTGAAACTAGGAGAAGCTTTTTGCTGTATATGGTACCATAAAGTCCCTATCAGTATTCTATTACTGAGTAGTAGATATCTGTACAGGCCATTTGAATGGAAGAACATTCAAAAAATAACACTTTTTAGAAGGAAATTGTTGATTTATTATTTTGTGGACATAATTAGTTCAACTATTAATTATATAAGCATGTAAATGAGCAGTATGAATGTAAAACTAGAAAATTTAAAATACAGAAGCATTATTTTCTCTCATAGCAATCAAGCTTCCCAGCAACATGAAGAACAGAAACAAGAGTGGAACTTAACTACTGACAAGTGCTGAGTGCTACTTGTAGAGAGTTTATGAAGTGCAACCAAGGCAAAAGTCACAGAAGGGTGATGATCTGAGCTCCTTGAGCCTTTCACCAAGAGTCATTATGAGCACAGAGAGGAGGGAGGATTAGCTCTGGAGAATGGGTGGTGGCTTCAGCCACAGGTGTGCAGACATCTGCCTGTGGGCCATGGTCCCTCCCAGGGCCCTGCTGGTGGTGTAGGACTGGTGTCAGCAGCCAGGGCTGCATCACAGCATCAGCTGTGCTTCCTTTTGACTCACCCCTGCTCTCCTGAGCTCGGGAGTTCCTCTCAGGGTGGGGGGGACCAACAGCCCAGGCACACAGAGTAAATGTCACTGACCAAAAGCTGTGTCAAAGGTAAACACTGCCTGCTGCCATGGCCCTGCTCTCACAAGGGACTTAAAAATGTGTGTAGGAAAAGAAATATAGTGACATGGCATTGGGAGCCCAGTGTCTGCTATATTGGAGTGTTAGCCTAAAGGTCTATTTGAAAAGAGGAAGATTTTACCTTCTTGATCCTGATGCTCCAGTGAGGAATAAGGAACTAGATACTTTGCTCATAAAACAGGAAGTGGATAGCAAAATAAGGAGAGTAAATGGCAAGAAGATACTGCTGCAGAGGGAAACAAAAAAAGTTTGTTTCTCTCCAATTTTTTTTAAATAGCAGCCCTACAAACTCTTGTATCACAAATTATAAAAAATAAATACAGAAGGATGGTAGGAAATAGCAAAAACTATACTTGAGCTAGCTAAGCAAAATTATTACCTTCAAATATGTCAGCCAAGATCTAAGAGATTACAATTCAGACATTCCAAAAGTGAAAATATTTTTCAGTACACTGCAGCAGGCTGAGAAGATATTAGAAATAGAAATCCATTTCATTAAGACAGACTTCTCTCATATGTAGTATAATATTATTATTCTCAACAATGATCTGGTCAGATTTGCCTCATAATCCTCTGTTTACATGAGGCAAGCAGTGCCTGTAGATACTGCAGAGGTTCAGAGTGGTGCACAGTGGGATGGTGCACAGCTTGGAAACTGCTCTCCTGGCAAAAGTCATGGCTGCTTTTTAACAGGACCATTTGGATTTGCATCTTTGTATCACAGGAGCCTAGAGACTGGAAAGCTGAAATAGGGAAACTGTAGTCTCCTCATCTTCTCATCTTTGGTGAGTTCATGCTGGATTCTGTGGCACCAGGACTGTACTAAACAGCTGTTGTTTTGATTCCTCTGTTTAAATAGATTGGATTAGAAGGGGAGAAAAACCATCATCTCCTCCCCCTCACCATTCTGTCCAAAGCTTAGTTACTATGAAGACAAATCTTACTTATTTCCTGTCAGAAAAGGCTTCACTGACATGGAGTATTTGATTTTTTTTTTTTTTTTGAGACTGGTTCTGACTCAGTTTTCAGCTACGTTAAGATATAAGATCTAATTATTGTAAATTGCATGCAGGTAGGCTGCATGTAAGCTTCTCTGAAAATCTGTATTAATGGCATTGATTTGGGTAGGCTTCACTGACATGCTCAGAAATTAGAGCAGGTTAGCTGAAACCAGGATCTGTTTAAATTTGTGCTGTTTAGATCTAGGAAACACTTTGTTCAGCATTGTAGCAGCAGGAGATAAGTACCATTTTCTGAGAAGCAACAGAGAATATATCCAATGAAGGTCTCTGTATGCTGTTAAATCTAATGGCAAAACATTATGATTGTTAAATCCATTATTCTTTCATATCCTGTGCTTATATCAAGAGGACCGTTTGCATGTTGATGTAAGATGGAAACAGTCTTTTGTGTAACATCAAAAGTAGTCTTGATTTTTACTCCAAGTATTAAAAACCTACTGCCAGCGAATTCTAACACCTCATCCTCTGCTCAGAATCTACAAAATAACAAACTACCAGTCTGAGACCTGAGAGATAAGGTCTCTCGTTTTGCAATTTTGCACAAACCTTTTCACATTTGGGCTAAAGTTTATGCAATACCTGAGAGGAAAAGAATGGGAGAGAGATGGAAATTTGTGCTCTTAAATTAGAAAACTAATTAGTGGCTTTTAACAGGGAACATTAGAAACATTGTAGTAAATCCCAAGCATCACAGTATGAACAACACTCCCCACTAGTGCACACCCATTCAGTCCGTGTTTTGAGCAGATGGCTCTGGGTGTCCACATCCACTGCTCAATCAGCAGTGTGCCTAAGGCTTGGAATGACACAAATAAGGAATTTATGTCACCCAGTAGCCTGTCGTCAATGCTGCATGTACTTTAAAACAGGAGAGTGTGGGTTATTTGTTGTTGTCATCCTCCTGATCCCCAAACAAGTCCACATAACAAAGAATTCTCAGCCTGGCTGCCAGACTCTGTGGTAACCCTTTGGTTACTGAAGCAAGCTCAAACCTGCCAAGCTGTTCTACCAAATGTGTGTGGAGGGATGTGTGCACAGATATGGTGGTGACACCACTGAGAGGGGAAAGCAGCTTAAGATTGCCTTCCTCTCTGGTGCTGAACAGCTTCAGAAAACAAAAATGTCCTTCTAACACTTGATACCATTGTTTTGGCTTTTCAAATGATACAGGCAACTGAGGGTGCCCTCTTGAAAGTAGCCTAGTACTTGTTATTGGCTGGGAGAATGAGGCATTTTCATGTATTCCTATTCCAACTATCAATTCATGCAGACTCTCCTCGTGGTCCATAGGTTTATCAGTAATTTGGCATCCAGCTCTGCATCAGATATTATCACATAATCATCTTCATTCTTTGGTGAATGAATCCATTTCCAGTATTTCTTCTGTGCTTTGTCAGCAATTTTTTTGACCTGTCTTGGGAGCAGAAATCCGTGAGAGATTTCGGGCTTGTACATGTGTGTATAACAGACTTGAATAGTTTTCAAGAACTGGGATAGAGAGAGTTAAAGGAGAGGAATGAATTCACTGAGCATTTCCTGAAAGCTCTTCCAAGGGATTTCAGCTGTCTTTCACATGCAGTTCAGAACAGCTGTGGTCTGACTGAAGATCAGTACTTCCCTATTCTAAATTTATAGACCATAGACAGTAGGAAGTGTGATGGGGGGACTTTTGGATAAGCAATATAGATTATTGGGATGTTTTGCTATAACTGGCTTATCATTTTTCTCCATACAGCTTTTTGTGAGTTCTGGTTTGCATTCAGAGGTAACTTTGAACATTTAAAGAAATTTCTTTGCTTAAATTATACCTTATAGGCTGAAAGTGTAAGCACTAATCACAGAGCATTTATTTCAATGTTTATTTAGTTCCACAGTATTTTTCTTCCAAGATCCCCTGTTGGTCACAGACTGCTAGTTGTCCAATGGAATAGATTGCAAAGACACAGAAAATCAACATTTTGAAGTTTCAAGTATGAATATGGAAATTGCTACAGAAATTTACATTTTTGTGGTTTGAGTTATGTTTTCAGCATTCCCTACAGTACGTGTCTTGATTTGGATGGCTTGATAGACTCATCCAGACTGAGCAGCTGTCTTTCCTAGACCAGACTCAGCCAGCTTCTCACTGGCAGCTGAAAAGCCACTTATTTCATGCAATTTACAGGGCAATTTAAATTGCTTTTCATGACAACTAATTTCAGCCCAAGTTTTGCCTGTAATTTGAGATCTCTGCCAATGAGCTTGCATCAAACAAAATCGATGATGCAGACTTGGACTTTTTTTGGCAAATAAATTGCAACGTAATCTACCACAATTTGTCATTAGCCCATGAAGTACCTGTAGGCAGGTCACTGTAGCCTTGTGCTTCTCAAATTCAAGCAGGGTGTTAATCCATAAACTGTTTACCCCTGGACTGGGGTGTGTCAGGGCCAGCTTGGCAGCCCCATTCTGACAGAGAGTAGAATTCTGAAGTGTGTTGACCTAGTTCTCATTAAGTTTTATTCTGATAAAACCTTTTGCCTTCCCCACAGCAAGGGACAAGAGCACATGCTGAAATTTGAGACAGGTCATGAAACAGATCAGCCTAAATCACACCTACTGCTTGTTTGGGACTTTTGTTTGTTGTTGTTTGGAGGGGTTGTTTGCTTTTTTAAGAATCATGTTTATCATCACACAATTTTGGAGATAATTTGTACCCTCAATTAATTCAGTACTGAGAAAAACTTCTAAATTCTGGAATTCTTCAAGTTATATCCACATTTAATAAGACTTAAATCAACACAGGAGTGTAACAAAAGTGTGCTTTTCCTTTGGGGAATTTGTGCATGTACCTATCTGGTGCTTTCTGACACAGAAATGTCAGAAAATTCAGGAGAAAACCTCACATCTTAGGAGTTTTCATTAGGAGTGTATTCCTTTATCTTTGTGCTTCCTTCCAATCTCGGTGAAACACTTCTGTTCAAAATGCAGAAGTCACTCTAAGCATATGTGGTTAGATCTGTTTCCAAAGATATGCATGCTAAAATCTAGAGGAGTATGTTGAGTTTATCCTGGAAATTTATCAGCCTGTACAAAACCAATTAAAACTTCAGTAAGTTTGTCTTCACTAAGGACAAACTTCACCCCAGGCTCTGGACTGTACGTTGAAAGGGACAGGCAGAGAGCAGTGCTGGCTGGAGATCTGCATTGTTGGCCCAAACTCCTATGTCCACATTATCCACACACACTGGAATATTTACTTAATGTTTCCTTCCCCCTTCCCTTGTTTTTAATTCAATCTCCCAGTTGAGAGAAAACAGATTAAAAAAATTAACCAAATGCCAACAAGAGAGAAAAACCAGTGCTCTGCCAGGGCTGGCTGTAGGGAAGGGATGGCAGCCATCCAGAAGCAAAGATGAAATTCTCAAAGGAAGAAGAAAGCTGAAAGAACCAGCTGGGTAAAAGGAAACACATGAACAGAAAATGCAAATGTGACACTAAGCCAGGGACCAAGCAGGTGAAACCCTGTCTTGAACGAAAGCTTTTAATGTGTGTCCGTGCATGGTGGTGTTTGAACTGTGTTTAGAGGCAGCACACGAGTGCTGGTGGAAAGCTAATGCCAGGTGTCAGTGCAGAATGAGAAGATGGAAATAGAACAATGTGTATTGCACAGCTTTTCAAAAACAAACCAGCCCCCACCTCCCATCAATAAAAAACCAAATGTAGGTCAATCTTGCAGTAGCTGATTATTGTCTTTATTCCCCTCACTTGTAGAATAATTATGTTTAAGCAAAATTGGCAATTAGTACATAAAAATTCTTTACTGTTTTGTATTATGCTATTAAAGCACTAGGAGTGTTCAGAATTGTTTTTTAGGGGAGGAAAGAAGTAATTTTTGTGAGTAGAATCACTATCAGCACCTTTATTCTAGATGACCATGTTTTTGACTCAGTTCTTCTGCAATTTTAAAATCAACTCATGTTGACCATTGTAATTTCACATGATTATTTTAAATGAAAGGACTGCATGTTCAAAAGGAAAGTCTTATTAAAACATTTAAGATTACAGTTTTTTTGGTTATCCAAAGAACTGTCAGCCAAATGTAAAAAGTATTGATTTCAGGATAATTTATGGACAGTGGTAATACAGATATATTCTGAAAATGTTGTACTTAAACTGGTATCACTTCATGTTAATATGGTTTAATTAGTTCCTTCTTTGCTGTTCCTTTGCCACAGTACTTTTCCAGACCAGAGGAGGGTATGAAAATGCTCCTGCTTTTCACTTTGGTCTATCAAAACCTACCTTTTTAGATACATTCTGTGTATTTTTTACAGGTGATGGTAGATCTGATGGATTCACTGAAAGTGAATGCCACTGCATTTGCTTGAGTCTAAATAATATTAGTCTAAGATAAGCTGACACTTAGGTAACATGATCTTTTTAAAAGTGTTTTGTAAATCTTTCTAGGAAGGCAAGAAAACCATATTAAGCTTACTTACCTTGCATTCATGAGTCTTTAGACATAGGCATGTAAGTTGTTAGTTGCAGTACTTCACTTGCAAAGGGATCAGAGATCCTTCCCCTGTCCTTTGCCATTTTCACCAGTTTTGCTCTTTGATATTTTCTTAAAACTCCTTACTCAGAACTATACATGTAGTGTATATATACAGTCTCTATATAATGATATATATATGTCTATATTATAAACCTGGAGGTCAGAGTTCTGACTCTTCAAAGAAAAATTATTAATTTAAGCATTTGACTTGTTAGTGCTGTACAGGTGTTACACTGACTGAAAGCCAAAACACTGGTGAGGATATTCAAGTGTGGTCTCCACACAGTTTAACAGTGTGCTGGTTGAACATCACATGTATGTAATCTAACAAGCTGCAGCAATAGCTTTCTCATTTGAATGCTGAACTCAAAGCAAAACCACCAGCAGAGAGAAACTGAACATGTTTGAATAGTGCTTATCCTCTATCAACCTAAAAGCTATTGCAACTTTTTGTATCTATTCTTTGTAAGAACAAATTACTTCTACTTCTGCCTTCTCTGTGTGAACCACCATTGTTTCTACACATCTTTACGTTCAAGACACCACACTAGTGGTACAGCAGCACAAGTATTGTGGTACAAGGCTGGCATTCTTATAATCTACAACCCTAATTTATGAGCTACTAAAATATGGAATATGTAATCTGCCAGTAAATCTGTCAAGTTCCTGTATATCATGTAATTTATATTGCACACATACCAAGCATTCATCCTAGAAAGAGGCCTGGGTTCTTAATTAAGGACTAAATCATAAGAACTGCCAACAGCCAGACTGAGAGGAGAGCTGAAATCTCATTTTTATCTGAAATGACACACTAAACCTATGAACTGTTGATAAAAGCTTTATTTTTTTCCCAACATAAAGGAGGTAAACTCAAAAAATAATTTAGTCAGTGAACAGTTTTTCTTTAAGTATCAGCAAACGGTTTCTTCTTATTAAAAGGGCTATACAAATGGTAATTTAAAAGATGTTAATTCAAAGCCATCAAAAAGGGAGGAAACGACCTTTGCTTTGTTTCACATGAATCCCATTTGGACTTTGCTATTTTTCTGTGACAAATATGGATATAGGTTACCAATACAAAATCAGGAACAGCTCTCTGAGCAACAAACTCCTCCTTTCTTCGGAAGTTGATTGTGTAGATGTTAATAAAGAGCAACTGCTGCAAAAATCTTTGCTTTTTAAAAAAAGTCTTCTGGCTGTTGACTTTCATGCCCCAACATCAGAGGCTGTAGCTGGGTATCTGTAGCAATACAGTTTGTTGTCTGCTCCTCCACTCAGTAACAACTGATGAGACAAGGAAACTTTGATTAATATCAGAACTAAGCAAAATAAGTACACAGAAGGTAAGGACTCAATTTTTCTTTCCTTTATAAAAAGCAGTAGTGAATAATGAACTGTTAATGCATGAGTAAAACCCAGAATCCAAGTGCAGAAGCAACTTTGTCTCATACTCTCCTCTTAAAATTAGAAGTGAAACTTGTGTAGGAAAGCTGCTAAAGCTTTTCCTGACTTTTACAGTGAACAGGAGCCACGCTGAGAAACTTGAACATTCACAGAATGGGGGTTTTTGGTAATTTTAAATAGGTGTGTACTGCTACAGTAGCAGAACAGCTTGCTATAGAGGATTATACAGTTTCTCCCTTCTACATGTACTGACTGCCACGCCCCAGCTTCACTTCATGCTTCAGTCCCCATAGCAGAAGGCTACCTTGGAACATGTGTTTTCTGAGTAAGGTGCAGTGCTGTTCTCATCTCTCCTTGTTTGGAGTATCACTGTAATGCTCAGTTAAAGCCACAGAGCTACTGCTCCCCCCCTTCCCCTTTGCAGAGTGTGGGGACATGCTGCAGTGCCTGTGACATTGCCACCCAGACATCAAACACTGCACAGCCACAACTGCCTGTTCTCTTCTAGCTTTAAGCATAAGGAGGTAACAGCCCATGACTGCTTTTAGCTCTCTTAAGCACCATGCACATAAATCAAGTAACTTGCTCTTCAGGTTCTTACCCCTGCTTCTGTCCAGTCCACACACAAAACCTTGTCTTCGTGAGCAGCCAAGTCATAGAGAGGAGCTTTGCAACTAGTGAAAAACAGGTTTGAGGTTATGTGAGCAATCAGACAACAACTGGTCCCAGGGAGAAATGCTATCCCAATGCTATCAAACTTGATCACAAAGATGTGATCAAGCAGTTACAAACACTTTGAGAGAGTACAGACATTGACCATCTGTGATGCTTCCTCTGCTTTCCTCAGAGCCAATCCCATCAGTATTATCCTCTCCTACATCCCCAAAGAGAAAAGCAGCAACATTTTACATCTGCTTGCAAACAACTTCGAGACTGAAATTCAATCAGGTGTTAGGAAGAATTTATTATAGCTTCCTTCTTCCATGTGCAGATGCTGCTCAACAGCATATGTTTTCCAGCCCTGTGGTAGACTACAAGTATTTTTCTCCCTTTTATTATATGGTTGACTTCCAAAGCCTAGAGAGTGCCACAAGTGTTTCCACTGAATGTCTCTGACTGCTTTTGCTATTTTGTGAGGGGTAGCTCACCCTGTAAGCCTACATGCCTTTGAACAGCAACAAACACAGGTTTATTTTACCTCCTTGTGTCCCAAAGCTTCACAATGTTGTCCAGAGAACCAGAGATCAGCTGATGCTCGTGGGTAGGTGACCACTTCACAGATGTCACCCAGCCTGTGTGAGAAGTCAGAGACAGGAGAACCAAGGAGCCATCTGAATAGAAAGAGGGAAAAATCAGGCATCAGAAGATGCTGAAACCAGCACTTTGAAGATGTGTACAAAATCCAGTGCAATTGCAGTTCAAGTTAAGTGTTAAGTGAACTCTAAATAAAGTGAAAAAAACTCAAGCCACACAAGTTCTGGGGAAGAAAAAACCCAAAGAAACAAACCAAAACAAACCAAAAAGAAACCAACCCGAAACCACTCAAAATGTATTTTCTTGTCACTAAACTTCCTTTTCAAAGATTTTTTTTTTAAAGCAAACAAAAAAAAATACTTCTATTAACAACATGTAATATGCTAGTGACCTTCGGATTAGATTTACAGAAGCTCAACAAGTAAATGTTATTTACTATTTGTGGCCTTCCATACCTGAACAGAGCCTACAAAAAGAGATGGTTCAGCCTGGGTGGGGCTCTGAGCAATCTGCTCTGGTGGAAGGAGTCCCTTCCCAGGGCAGGAGGGTTGGAACTAGATCTTTAAGGTCCTTTCCAACCCAGACCATTCTATGAAATGTGTCTATAAAAATAAATCTGATAGGCTCAGTCATAGTATCTGTAATTCCATCTGTTTATGAAATATAGTACCATGTCCAAATGACTACTGTTTCACTTTTATGATTATCAGACCAGCCTCAGTCTGAACCTTACCAAAAAAATCTGCAACTGCATAGTTGAACATGCATTAGTAAGTTTAAAAAATAAAATAATTTCTAAATTATTAGGTAAGACATTAAAACAAGTCTTGCACCAGAATACAGAAAATAGATGTAAGCTTTGTATTTAATAAAAGCACCCAAATGGCTGGATTCAAGCAGAGGGACCAGAAAAGTTTGTGAGATGTCTCTCAACAGGACAAAGTTGTGAGTTTGAAGAACATCTTTGAGACCATGCATGTTTAAGCTCACCTTTGCTGCGAGGATCCCATACTCTGATATGTCTGTCAGTGCTCCCTGATGCAAGACGTCGACACAGGGGTGAGTAGGAGACAGAATTAAACACTTTGTTTCCTGTCTGTCAGTAAAAAAAATAATAACTAAGACAGGAGCTACTAATTTACACAGCTTTTTCTTTTTCTCTGAGCTCGACTACAGCTGAACCTACAGCCAGAGTATAATGATCTTACCAAAGTTGATTTGAGATCTCCAGTCTCAGCATCCCAGAGTTTAATGGTGTGGTCCCATGATGCGCTGCAAATTTCTTCAGCATCTGACCACAGCACAGAGGAGATGGCTTCTGTGTGGCCAGAGAGGGTTGCCAGGGGAGTCTAGAATTTAATGGGGACAGATCTGAGTAAGTTATCAAAAGAATCTATTATTTCAACAAATAAAAAAGTCTGATTATCCTGAGACATACCAGCAGAAGTTCTAAAGTCACCTTTAACAAAGAGAAATTATTTGTTGTGGCCACACTTCTAAAGAAAAATCCTGGACAAACCCAGAGCTCATCCTACCCTTGTTAGTCCAAGCTGTTCAGTTTTCTGCTTTTTCCGTGGTCTGTTAGCTGCTTCTTCCATTTCATCCTCTTCATCTGTAGGAACTGGGACAGAAGACAGGCAGACTTGAGCTACAGATTTTTGAATTCCATCTCCATGTAAGTAATTAAGCAAATCCCCACATTTATGGTGCCTACAACCATCATGCAGGTGATAGCAAGATCTGAAATTGCATAATTAACCAAACCAGTAACTCAGCATAGTGATGTACAACCGTACAAACTTACATCTTACCTGCAGACCAGATCTTTAACATCTTATCCCAGGATCCACTGCAGAACTGTAAGAACAAATGTTTTGTTAAATGTTGAACCAGACAGACCTTGAAAGAGAGACCTGCTTGAAAAATGGGTTATAACACACAAATAACAGTGCTGGGCTCCTAAAATCCCCCCCAAAATGTTTGGCATACATCAAATCATTCTTTTTACTTCCTTTGTAGGAAAAATATCTACAAAATACCTATTTCCTTCAGCAACAAAAAGTTTGTCTTTGTCTGATATTGAGTCAAGCTGAGAGCAATGACTCCACCTTTGGTGGGAGTGCTCATAACTGTTGAATTCCTGGCTGAAGGGAAAGAACCTCTTTACCAGCTGCTTTTTCGAAGAACTCTGGAAATTTTTTTCCCACCAAAACCACTGCAAAAACTTAGGTCAAATTTGAAAATAGTTCATTATAGCATACAATTCTCATGCATTTGAAGTAAAATACACTTTAAAATTTAACTTGTTTTCTGAACTAAATGATCTTGTGATTCTATGGCTTAGCACTGATGTAACACTCCTAATTCTCAATAACCACCACTTATAACAAGATGGAAAAATATCACTGTGTCATAAAATCATGATGATGAATACCTGTGCAAGGACAAAACCAGGATTTTTGAAGTACAGGCTGCTAAATCCCAAAACACAAAGGTTTCTTTCCAGAAGTCACTTACTTTGGTTCTGGTACAATCAACAGCCACGGACTCGACACTGCCAGCGTGTCCCCTGCAGCAGTGAAGGGCTTTCACTTTGTTTTTCTCCACGTTCCACTCCCAGAGCAGGACAGTTTGGTCCATGGAAGCACTGAGTAACAGGCATGATAAACTATCTGAGGAAGAAAAAAGTTACACTCACACCCAACTCAGTTTTCCTAAGTCTTTGTAAATAATTATTCTAATCCTAGAAGAAATAGCAGATAGACAGAAACTCATATGTATTTCAGTTTACACCATGTTACCCTGCAAGTACAATTAATATAACTACATATACACCAGTATTTGCTAATAGAGACTGCAAGGTGGATAGACAACAACCATCTTCAAGTAACTATATTCATTATTGTCAAAGGACTATTTTATGCACACCATGACTTACACTACTGGCAGATTGAAATAATTACATTTAGACAATTAAATATTAAAAATTAAGGAATGCTAACATTTCTCCCCCAGTAGATCAAACTACTACTATTCCCCTGCTATATATACTGACCTTGCTTCACCCAGGCCACATCCTTCACTACTTCTGTGTGCCCAGCTATTGTCATGATGGACTTTCCTTCCACAGACCAGATCCGAGCAGTCTGATCGTAGCAGCCAGTTAATATCCTACAGGGTACAGCATTGGAAACATCTTTGTCTTCAAGACCAACAAATGTTATTATATAATAAAGCCTCAGCCAGGAACTTGGAAAACTACTAGCACAGTAACTGGTTTAAAAGAAATAGCCTGAAAGAGGAAAAAATATCTTTTTGCTAGAGAGCAAAGCTTCATTAAAGCCTTGCAACTGGGAGGCCAAGAGTACAGGTTAGAAAGACAAGCAGTGAGAGTACTGCATGTTCTGGCTGGTGGGACTTAACATCCCCTATATAATTTACATAATTCACAACTTAATTTGTTAGTTTTAGTATGTTGCCAGAGGCTCTCAAAGCATTTTAAAATCTCTACTTAATATATGAACATTACCTAGTTGAATGTGAAAATACAGTAGAAAAAGGCAATTACGGCCCTCTGGCTTTTTTTCAGGAAAATCTCTGCAGAAAGGTATGCTGTTCCATTTGTTGCTGATGGGGTGTAATGTTGGAAGTCAAGGGTTTAACCAACAAAGAGTAATGAGGAAAACTTGTTTTCCTTTAAGAGAAAAGGATACTAAACAGCATTTGTTCTGTTCATTTGTATAAGCAGTGTCTCAAGTTCAGTGTCTCTAGCTGTTTTCTGTGTTAAAGTCACTGTCATGTGACAGTATAACCAGTGAACTGCTTACAAAAGCAAGTAACTGACTTGAGAGGTTAAAAAAAATAAAGCAAAGAGGGAAAAAAAAACCCACCCAAGGGATTGTTAAAGAAAAAAATACTGCTCTATTTGATACCATGGAGGAACATGAATAAGCAAGACAAAACTTAGAACTGGCTTAGTGTGGTACCATTCTTCAGTGGCTTGAACAGAACTGATCCAGTCGTCATGGAAGATGCATTCTTCTGGCTGAGGGGCCATGTATTTCTCCACATACTCTATTTCCACCACTTCTTCCTGAGCTCACAGACAAAATACTGATTTAGTGCTGTAGCATGGTTTTGTTTTTTTTTTTTAATTACTAACAGTAAAATTTAACTGTAGTGTGGCACAAATATACAAGTTTATTGACCAAAGGTCTTAGTATCCAAGTCCTTCGCCACATCAGTAGAACAAAAGTATTTAGAAAAAAAGTGTGAATTACACTGCTTTCCATTTTTCTATCAAATTACTATTAACAGCAAGCTGGAAGCAAAAGCAAGTGATTTCAGTCTTCTTACATTCTTCTCTTCTATATTTACTAATACAAAAACAGTGTCTAAACCACTGCAACATTTTCTAGAGGTAATATTAAACACCCCTATTATCCCCTACCATAAGAGACAAAAATGAATTAATGATGAAGTGAGTAAGAGAAGAATTTCCCCTCTGAACTGTACACAGACAACAGATTGGATAACATTCCTTGCACTGCTCTGTCTGTAGTCTCTAATCACTGCAGTTCATAATGGATTTAAAAAGATAGGGAATTCTCCTGGAAAAGTAAGAAAATAAATGAAACTGAGCAAGGAAATCTACCTAGCCCACAGTGTAATATCTAAATCAGATTGAAGCTAACTGGCTAAGTCTGCTCTACTAAGAAGGGGAGACACTGAGTATGACTTACTGTGGAAATATTTTCCATTTCTATGTGCGTGACCAGCGGCAATCGCAAGAACTGGCCATTGATAAGGAAGTCAAATTCCACATACTTGTGATCCGCTGAAACAAATTGGGAAAAATCAATGCTCAGGTGTCACTCTTTATATGGCACCATCAAGAATGGCATCCTTTTGTGACTGGTTCAGGAAAACGGAGCCAGGAAGAGTCTAAAAAAGACCCAAACATAAACAACCCCCAAAACCAAACCAAAACACCAAACCAAATGACAACAAGAACAAAAACCCCAACCAATTAAGTTTCTTCTCCCAGTTTTAAGTGGGCAGCCTATTACTTCCACAGGATTATTTAAGAGGAAGGACAATTTGCTGTTGGGGTTCAAAGAGTTGTTTGCCTCTTATTGTATTTTCTCTGTAGTTCTGTGTCATCAAACCCCAGCAGAGCTTCCTGACTGTTCTGTATGGATCTTGTCACTTGTTACCACCAGCTAGAGCCCTGTATTTGTGGCAGCAGTAGGAAAATCCCAAGAACGTTTGGTTCCTATTTCTCCCTTTGTAACGGCATAAATGACAAAGGCTCTGCATTTTGGCAGAAGCACCGCACTGTGCACCAGTTTTCTGTTCGAGATTGTTTGCAATGTCATAGGTCGAAAGCAACTTGCAAAAGGTTCAAGAAGCAGGGTACAATAGCACTGACCCAGTTTCTTATAGAAAATGGGATTTTCCAACAACATTGGACAAGTGTCTTTCCCCAGATCGGCTTTCAAGTCAGTCGGCCCATTTCAGCACCGACAGAATAGCTGAGGTTTTCTTAAAAGCTGTTAAAAAAACGAAACCTCCGGTTTCACTAGTTCTTGTGCCAGGTTTTGGGCAACACTTCCATTCCCATCTGCTGCGGCAGCCTGGCCTGTGGCGCCGGGCGCACACGGTATTCCAGCCTGGTCCATTCTGGCATTCCAGTCTCTGGGAAAGCCCAGCAGCGCCGGTACCCGCAGCGTTTCGGATCAAGTTCCAGGAGTGCCTCCCCGCAGGCAGCCAGGCCGAAGCAGCGGGGCAGGACGGGCTCGGGCTGTCGCCGTCCCCGCCGAGGCCGGCCCGGCAGTGACAGCCGAGCGGGGCCGGGCCCGGCCCG
>WBNO01023405.1:271125-413674 GCA_013400575.1 Peucedramus taeniatus | reverse complement strand
CGTTCCGGGGTCCCCGGCAGGTGCGGGAGCGGCTCCTGTGGCCGCTCCTGAGCGCGGCCGCCCGCGCTGCCGGGCTGTGCCCCGTGTGGCGCCCGCGGTCGCTGGAGTGGTGGTCTCTGCTCGGAGTCACTCGGGTTGTGTTTCTCTGCCTGTCAAGCGACACACCCACAATAAACTGCCTACTAGAAGTAATAAACCCAACGCGCGGTGGACTTAAAAAGAAGCTGTAAGTGCGTTTGGTGCTTTAGGAGAATGCTGCTTGTGTGAGAACGTGCTGTATGCTTGCGTTGTGCATAACTTTTTTTCCCCCACCTTTTTGATAGTCCTTCGTGGCCTCTGGGGAGCAGCTGGCGATTCCCTGAGCGGTGACTCGGTTTTGGTGCCTGCGCTTGTGGGAGCGGGCGGGTGATGGGTGTTTGCTGTTTCGTGAGACTCTGAAATCCCATCTATTTCTTAGGTGTACTTCAAAGATCTAACGTTGTTTGTCAGCGGAATTGACACAGGTGCATTTTCCAGTTATTGACGTTTTCTACAAAAAACTGACTTGAAAAACCTTTTAAGTGTGAGTCCCCAGATCTTCTCTGTATTCTTAACAGCATGTACTTCCTCTTCCATGATAGAGATAATGCTAAATCTCAAAGCTGGTACAAGTCGACAAAGCTAATTGTAACTCCTTTACTGGGGAGTATCACTATGCTCTAATTTCTTCCCTGATATGTTTTACTGTAATTCATGCCCTTGTGAATTTGTGCCACTGTGAATGGTTGTAGAGAAATGCCCTCGGAGGTTTTTCAGGCAGCGAATTCTGATTGCTGTAAGCTATGCAGTTATCTCAAGTCTTCTAATAAAACCTCTGCAACATCTTGCAGAAAACCCAAAAGAGATTGATGGTGAAGCATTCAACTCTATGTATTTTCTGTTAAGTACAACCAACACCCTGCATGCAGTGCTCGTGATGGTTATCATTTTTGCCTCTGCTAGCAGTTTCTGTGGCTGCTTGCTGTCATTGTAGAGGTGAACCAGGGACAACAATGGCCATAGATTTCCCTTTATTTGAGAAAAGTGCTTCCCAAATGGAAGCAGGGGGAAGGAAATAGACTTGTGGTGTTAAAATACACTAACCCATGTGTTGGAAATGGCCCTGGAATGCTGGACTTGGGAAGCAGCCTATAAAGTGGTAGAGGTAGAGTTGTGTTAAGGCTAAAGCTGAGGCACAGAGGACTGGCTATGTGCTTTGAGCAGCTCTTGTTCCCTCTGTACACTAACATTAACCTTCCACATTTCTCCTTCAGCCAGCTGTTAAATGTGTGATACCCTGGGAGAATTTTTTTGGGAATTCCTGGGGGAGTTACAGGGGGAATTTTTGTGGTGCTCACTTAGTGTTTATGAAGAGATACTTACATGTTATTTACATGTTCACGATGAAACATCCGTGTACATATGTATTTATGTATACATTAATATACAGGATTTGACTCCTGTTTGGGGAATTGGTCAGCAATATTTATACGACTACAAGATCTATTAACTGTGTATGTACTTGTACACCTCTGTAGAAGCCTATTTCTTTAAGACAGAAAATAGTAATCTTTGTGGTTGTAGACAAGCACTTAGGTTAATGAAACCTGGATGGTTAAGCCATGAAGTTGATTTTCCAGGTGATATGTGTGCCAGTGGTTTGCCTGGGTTGTGGTGATTAGACAAAATCATGGGGCAAAATTGTACCTTGGGGATTATTTTAAACACAAATATAAAACTTCATGTATTTCTGGGCTGCTTATGAAAGGAAGCTGGATAAATATCACTGTGTCTTTACCTTACTGCTGGATTTTTTTCCCCTGAGCTTTGTTATTAACTGTGGTTGGATGCAGGATGTTGGGCTGCCTGGGTCATTAGTCTATCCCCACAGAGCTGTCCTTGTGTTCTGTTGCTGGGTTCCAGCATGCTCAGAGTACGTGTCATCAGTATCTCTGGAACAAACTCTGTTTATCTAAAAGAACTAAATGTGCTGCTTTTGCAAAACTGCCATCTCTTCTTTATGTCTTTGAACTGAGAGGAAATGGTTGAGTGATGATGAAATCTAGTTTTCTTGGGTTTTTTTTTCATTTGCTGCTAAGATGCTTCAGACATTTTAACTGAAACATCTTATAATTGTTCTCAGATACAAAGCTCAAAAATATTTGGTAAACATGAGGTAACTTAATTTGGAACTTGGTCTGGAGTGTCATCACTTGAAAATTGAATGGAAAAATAAATCTGCTTTAGATTAAAGTATTAATATATTGAGCATATGAGCAGCTTAACTTCTCAATGTTGTTTGTATCAGCAGGATGCTTTATTCAGCTTCAAAAGCCAAGGAGATGTGGATTTACTTTGCCTTTGTGTCCTCTGTACCTTTGCAAAGCAGAATAAATCTGTGCTTTAAGAGTTGTACAGTTCTTTTGAAGTTACTTTCTAGCCTGTTACAGTCTCCTTACAAAAGCTGTAAACAGTTGAAATACCACAACCAAGAAGGTCCATCTTGAGGAATTTACTTGCGTGGTGTGGTGAAGATACAGCTGGTAGGAGTCATGTGCTAATATAATGCAGCCTGTCTTTAAAATAAAATACTGAAGGGGAAAATCGTGACCACCCTTCTCCCTCCTTCACCCCAAACTACAGGAGTTAAGTTTTCTTCTGTTCAGTTGGGTATGTTATGTGTGTAGTCTTATATATGTATACTCTTGTTAGGTAGGGGCCAAGTTAATTGTAGTTTTGTCCTGCTGCTTGTGAATGTTTGGGATTGGTCACTGCTTTAAAGGATGTGCTGTGTGCATGAGAGCATTGTCCTGTGGATGTGGCAATTCACTGTCCAATATTATCTGTCTGTTTGAAGGGTTGTAATGGGCAGCTGAGTATCTTGAAGCTTTCTTTGGGATAGGAGGTAGATCTCTGAAGTGCTGGGAACTCAGTCTTTTTGTCTTTCACCACGAGATTAATGCCAAATTTTGTTTTACATATCTGGTGTTTTTTTACTCAAAGCATACCACTGTAGACTAACAATAGTAATTTTATTTCATTTATATGCTGTCTTATAAGCCTTTAAAACAAATTGATTTACTTCAAGATGTCTGCATGACAGAGTTGTATAATGCAAATTCTGTCTGGTGATTATGGAAGAAGGTGACTAATATATTTATAAAGCACTGCTGGCATGTGCTTAAATGTCAGGTGTTCTCTAGATGTGTGTGGTTGTTAGTTCAGTGCTTTTGGACATATTCAGATGAAAATCTTGGGAGGGTGTATGTGTGTTTTGTATCTGTGTATGCAATGACAAATCAAGCAAATTTTCTCATATAAAAGGCTAAGCTGTACTCTTGGAGCAACACTCTGGAATTTTTCTGCAGTGAGTAATATAATAATGTGATAAGGAGGCAAGGATTTCTTGAGAGCTTTACTGTTATCTTGCAACAGCATTAGAACTTGTAACACTAAATTTGTAAGACCTAAAGACAACACCTGCGGCAATCTCCTGGCAGAAGGCTAAAATGAACTTTTATAACCTTTTCAGGTCACCTTGTAATGGAAGAAAGTGTAGCTGACCATGATATTGCTATGGAAGGATCTAACGATTTGTCCATAGGCAGCTGTAATGGTGCAGAAGAGTCAGAAACAAATGATTGGGTTTTTCAGGTGAGGTATGAATGCTTTGTCCCTGTAGATGCTTCCTTTATATCCACTTCTGATGAGTTTAAAATATGCTATTTCATCAATGCAGGTTTTTTTTCTTGCCTTTAGAGTAATACATCGTGTCTTTTAAGAATGTGCATCCTTCCCTTGGATTCCTCTACCATTCAGTTTTGAGTGGATGGATATCTAGATGTTACATGTAATGACAACCTTCAGTAATTATGTCCTGCTATGGGTGCTGAAGAAATGCATGGTTTAATTTGTTAATCCTGTAAAAAAGAGTGCTTTATGACATGCGTTGGAGTAGGAGAGGTTCAGAACAGGTGAAAATGAGGTGGCATTGCTTAGTGACCAGATGTGACAAATAAAGAGTCCAGGAGCACAGGACACCTGTGTATGTATTGAGGGAGAGGAGTCTTTAATGTATTTTTCATCAGATATTGCCAGATTTTCTTCTTTGGGGAGATTTCTGGGCATGAATGCTCTTCTGCAGAATGTTTTTCTAACATAGAATGTCATTCAGGTAGTGATTTACTTGTGTGCTTATGGTCTCTTTACAATGTCTTTAAAACAACAGGTGCCATTTGTTGCTGCTTTTCTGGTGTAGTTCACCGTAAAAACGTCAGCACAGAAGATTTGTACCTGAAGAATTTTTGATGAGGTTATTTAGATCAAATTTGACTTTTATGTAAAAGTTAAAAGCATTTTTCCTCATTCTTTGACTTGTTGTGTATTAATTTTTGTCGCAAAAACGTCAGAGTTGTTTGTGCAGTTGCTGCAAGAGCTACAACAAATTGCAGCCCTTCTTGCATTGGCCAAATGACACCTTGACATGTTATTGTACACAAGTACTGCCTATTTTTCCATTATTTTTGCATGCTTAATGTTTGAGTTGTCATAGTTTCAACAAGACAAGTATTTGTGCCTATGCTCTTAAATGTAATGAAAACGGCATGTACTCTAGGACCTCCATTCTGCAAACTTGATGAAGATATGCTCTATTTTTTTAAGATTTTGAAAATCTCATTCTTGTCTTTATGCTGTACAATCTTGGCCTAGAATTGGAGGTTGTGTTGTTTCCTCTGTGGTAAAGAATTTTAAAAACGTAGTGATTTTTTTTCTTCATAGCTAAATGCATGTATGGAAAGGCCAAACAGAATAGTATCTAGGATGTCTTCTGAAGTCAAATCAAGTTGGTGAATATTTTACAGTTTTGTTTTTGGTATAAGTCTTCTCAGTTTCTGGGCAGACTTGAGGTGTTTTAAAGTGATACATGGTTTTGGGGAGCAGATTTTTAGCAAAAGGGATTTTCTTTTGTCTTAGTAGAGAGACTTCTTTCTAGGAAGCAGAAATATGAGTAATTTTCAGCATGGAAATAGAAAACAAAAGTAGAACTGCTAGTGTTAGCCTCATGATCCAGAAGGACAAGAGCTCCTCTGAGTATAGCACACTGGTTTTAAATCTTCTTTTCTCTTTCTTGTTTTTTTTCTTTTTTTTTTTTTTTTCCTTCGTAGAAGTTGCTACTCAAAGTACATTTTACTGTTTTTCCTCTGTGAAAGCAACTAACGTGCATGGATTCCAGGGATCTATTGTTTGGCCGGATCGACTCTCCCGCAGCCCTGCCCATCGCAGTCCCCCTCTCGGGCAGTCCTCCAGCATCGGCTGTGCCGGCGAGGCCGCCCCAGCCACGGTCCCACTCTGCCGAGGAGTTCCACCTGGCAGAGCAGCCCAGGCAGCCCCTGTGTGAGCTGCAGCCCCTGGGAGGGCCCAGCGCACCCATGGTGAGTGTGTCTGCGGACAGGGCTGGGGCTGTGTTCACAGATGAGGGAGCTCTTTGACGAACTCTTTTAGCGGTGGTTTGTTGTAGCAACAGTTGATTCAGACTTTATCTCTAGTAACAAGGTGGAACTTTTCAGTGGTACAGTTCATGCTCAAGTTGCCCGTCTTCAGGTAGGCGAATCCTGTCTGCAGCCATTACTAATTTTAAACTGATGTCTCTTTTCAGTATCGAGCCTGGATGCTGTAGTGTGATAAGATCTTGTATTTCTACTGCTGCTGCTTTCTCTATATCCCCTGGATAAATCTCTTGTTTTTTGAGGGGAATCAGAACTTAAGCAGTAAGCTAAGTCATTATGTTTCACCTTTTCCCCAGCCCTCAATTAATTTTCTTAAAATGTTGCTTCATAATTTGTAACATTTATTTTGTAAAAAAAGTAACTCTCTCACCCAGAGTCCATTGTAATTATGTCCTATGTAAACATACCATAAGGAGTCATTTAAGTTTTTCAGAATCCCAAGTGATTTAATTTGTATTTTTTTAAGCCCTGGAGCTTTTCTTCTCTCTGAATTTGCATGAAATGCTACCCATAGAGGTTAGTTTCTTAGCAGTAAAGGTCACAATTTTTATGTCACTATTAGTTCTGCTAGTCCATGAATGGAGTTACAGTGAAACCAACTATGAATGGCTTTGGGGTGTTTGATAGCTTTAATAATAGAGTTGTCAGTTTCAAATAAATGTGACATTCATTGTAGAATCAGGTAAAGTACTGGGGTTTTTTCTTTCTTTAATTAAAGGCCTATTTTAGAAGGGGAAAGTAATTTTAAGAAATTGACAATAAAAAGACAGCTTTCTTATTACGTTAAGTCAAGTAAATATACAGGCCCTAACTCTTAGCAAAATATTTCCTGGTCTGGTAATAATCAAACCCAGTTGTGCTGCATGATCACCATACAAATTAGAGCCAATCATACTTCCGTGTGACTGCCTTACAGATGATTGTTGCCAGCCAGTCAGAAAATGGACAGGTGCTGCATGTCATTCCTTCTGCCCAGCCAGGAGTGACCCAAGTGATTATTCCTCCAGGCCAGCTTCTGGATGTGACCAGCACGCAGGGTGAGTTGAACCTGTGGGACTTGAGGGTTTGTGCTCCTGTGACTAAGCTCATCCTCCATGGTCTTTTTTAAGCACCTTGTTTCATTTTCTTAGTTTTAAGACAAAATACACCCTGAATCTGCTTTCTGATTGTGAATCTGGTGCCTCACACACCACATTTTCTGTTGGGCAAAAGCCTTATGAAAGCTTACGAGAGCTATTATGCCCCCTCTCTGAAGGGTATGTGATGGCTAGATTGACATACCAAGCACGGAGTTGTTTCTTGCTTTATTTACCTTTATTAAGGATATTTATGTCATCAGCTGTACTATCAGCTTCAAATTTTCAGTATTTATTTACTTCACTGTGAATGAAGTAGTTAATTCCTGTAGAGCAGACAGGCCAGAAGAATATTAAATGTTCTGTTCCAGAGATCACTGGTGATGATGCATCTTCTGTGAAACCAGGAATGAATCATTTAAGTAGAAATTCAGTTCCCAGTCAAGGAAAAGAAGATGTAGCTTTCCATTCATTGGAATGTGTTCGTTGTCATTTTAAGCATGTTACTTTTCATTTTAAGCATGTGCTGAGATACACAACTAGAAGGTTTTCTCTAGAAAATGGACGTACTGAAATCTAAAAGCATTGATTATTTATCTGCAATCCTTGCTGGCTGGCAAAACTCTGTGTACTAGGTTGCATTCACAGAGTGAGACTGAGAACAAGGTGGTCACATTTTGTTAAACTCTCAAGTGTTTTTAAACTGTTTTTTCATACTCTCTATAAAGTTCTCGAGATGTGAGCACTGGTTAAGTCTTCCTGTGGAATGATAGCTCAGAATAAGAACAAAGTCCTGTTGCTGGGTGGATAGAAGAAAGATTTGGGATTCAAGTAGTGATCTAGCTCTTTTTACTTAGGGTTGCAATATGTTTTTCTACCCTAATGCTCAACCTTCCCTCCCTCTCCAGCTCTTGCAGGGGTAAAACCAGGTTTGGTTACAGCAGAGTCTTTCATTACTTTAAAGCCAACTGGGAGCCTTTAGTTACAAAATAATTGCTGCTACTCTTTGTATGCACTAAGTTGAAATGTTAAATAGTAGTTTTGCATTTCCATTTTTCATTCATCATGAGGCTCGGTGTCATAGTATTTGAATACATGTTGTACAACAGTGCTACAAGTGTCATTTGTGGGGTTTTTTTTATTTGTTTTGTTTTTTCCTAGAGATGGACTGTGTAAAAGACTTGGTAGTGATTTGGTCTTCAAAAGACCATTGGGGAGACTTGTCAGCAGTGTACTGTGGAGGTGTAAGAGGAGAGTGGCCTGTCAGCTCCTGAGTTTCGCTTGTGGTAATGCATGGAATGGTGCAGACTTCAGAGTAGCCTGTAGTGTCTTAAGGGCACATCTCTGTAGGAGGAACCAGTGCTTTGAGCCAGGGTGGTGTTAATCCGAGTGCACGCTTATGAATCTTCTTATGGAGCTTTTTGTGGATCCATTTCTGTACTGTGTCAATAGCTTACCACTCTCTCTGGATGAGGGAAAGAAGCTTTCATAACTGAAGGGCAAAAATCCCTCATCTAGAGAGACCTCGTGTGTTTATGTTGAGACCAAAATATTGAACGTCTGCTTTCACAGTTTTCCATTATGTTTTTGTTTAACTGTACACACAGGCTTCAATCTAAGAGCAATTTTTGGCTTGTGGATTGCTCCCTATTACCAAGAAAGGCTAAAACATTTGTTCTAACAGCATGTCAGATTCAATTACAAGAGGTCTGTTTTTCTTGTTTAAGTGTAAGTACAAAGCAGTATCATTACCTCATTTTTTCTTGTTTTAAAGCAACCAGTATGTGAATTACAGCTGAACAAAATACTTGTGCAGTCCTATATGGATTCCTGGAAGCAGAGTAATTTGCAAATTGTTCTCATTATTTTCCTTGTTGTGGAAGGATTCATAAGCAGTAGCACAATTACCAAAGTCCTTAAATATAAGCAGCCTTATCCAGTGTATCTTCATATGTGTGCCAGGAGTCTGAGCACTGATTCACAACAATTAGACTACTTTATCATCTATAAAACTTCTTTCCTACGTCAAAAGGCTTGCTTTAGCTACACACAAAGTTTAATCATAGCTTGTTTTTTCCCATTCTACATTTAGTTATTAACCAAAAAGCTGCTTTTTTAATTTTTTTAAAAGATATTTCAGAAGAGAAGTGTGGTGATGGGAGCCTGCAGACTGTGGTGGTGGCTTCTATAGCAGACAGTGCAAGCAGTTACATTCTACATCCACAGGCATCTCTCACTGTATCAAAAAAAACAACCACCAGGTAGGTCAGGGGTTAAAGGGATGAACAATCACTTTGATCCTCTGTTAGCACTGCCTTTTTTTCTTGCAGTTTGGTTTTGCAATGGTTATCACAAAATTACCGTAGAAAAGAGGTCATGAAGTGTACTGAATATTTGGAGGACTTGAATGTAGAAACCAGTGGGGTTTTTTAATACTTTTATTCACTGTAAATTATTTTAACAATGAAATAGAATATGAAAATGAAAACCACAGGTTTTTAAGGCATGTTGATACAATATCCATAGTTTGAGCATATGTTCTAGCGTTATACATAGTACACTGATTTGATGTTACCTGTAGTTTAGACTAAATTGTTGCCTTTCTGAATGTGTGTATAAACTTCTATTCTTTTTTTGCAGAGTAGTGGAAGATTCTTTTCCCATCCCTCTTCAGCCGTTGCCACTAAATACACCTGCATGGGCGCGCCGTCTCAGGAACTGTGAGGTGGGCCACAAAGAATTCTGGCTTAATGTTTTATCATCTAGCTCTGAGATAGTGTTCCTGTTCCTTGAAAGGAATAATTCATAGCTGTAGAAATGTTCAAGCTTCTTGGTGTATAGCACTGGTACTGCTAGCACAGTTGAACACATAAAATGCTGTGAAATCCCTCTCTATTTTGAGAATTTTAGAATAACTGACCATCAACTGCTCCTGAATTAAAAGAAGTTCTGCTGAAAACCTGATACCTTGTAGTGCTGGGAAGAGCCATTGGGCATGTTACAGTTCGCTGTTGAACGGCAGCGCAAACTTAGCTGACTTTGCAGCTGTTCCTGTGGTTTCTGTTATCACACAGAAATCAAAATCCATGTGATTGGCCAGTGTCAAGTCTGAGGCTTAACACACCCGAATATCAATATTTCACTAAGGATTCCTATTTTAGATATTATTGCTGATTTTTATTTTTTGTCCCAGCAAGTTGGGTTACTTGTGCTTGTTTCCTCTTTTATTAAAAAATACTCTGTCTTTATGTTCTGTGATGGCTTTTGACTTAAACAGAACTCTTCCTTTTTTGCATATTGTTAGATGCTTGCAGAACTGTCCTGATTACTAGGATGCTATCAGCAGCTAGAATGTATCATAAGTGCCTTAACAGGAAGAGAGGGGAGATGGAAAGTTTCTTGAGAGATCAGCTACCCCTTCCTCCTGCTGCCAGACTCTTGATAACTAGAAGTTGCAGTTTGAGGGACCTAGAAATTGAATTTCTTTCTGTATCTGCTTAGAAACAATTTAAAGCTAAATATATTCACGTATTCCTGTTGTGTTGTGCCATTTATTTAATACAGGTGGCACCGTCCACTCTTATGTCCACATAAATGGGAAGAAGTCAGAAAATTATTAGCATGAATTCTTCCATGGTGGAAATACCATTTTTATAGGATCAGTTGCTTAATTCAGTTGGCCAGTTAGTTCATAAAGTTCACTGTGTTTTTAGCACTATGTGGTACATTCTTTCCTGTCTTAACATCCATGTGGCTTATCTGAATAATTGATTATTGATATCATATTATCAGAGGACTTAGGATCTGCTTTGCCTCTCTATTACAAGAAATTTCACCTGCTGTGTTTAAAATTCACAGCGACATTTATAGAAAAGTTCTTATTTTTAAAGAAAAGGAAATAGAAATAATGTCTATTTGGCTATGTTCTGAGGACACAAACATCTCCCTCTGCTGTTCAGCAGAACTGTTGCCTGTACGCATTAATCCTCCCTGATCCACCAGTGAGTGCCGGGATGTGTTGTGCCTTTTTTTGGGCACAGACTAGAGACACTGGGATTTTGAGGTGTCACTTATCTTTCAGGTGTCAAAATGTTTTGTTACTAGTAACAGAATTGAAGGGTCCTACTGAAATTTGTAAATCCAGTTTGGAGAGATGCTGGTAAATATGTCAGCTCACAACTCCACTCTTTCAGTTGTCTGCCAGAACTGAAACAAGCTGAAAACAGTGCTGCGGTCTCTGTGACTCGCACAAGATGTCAGCAGGTGAAGCCACTGCATTCCAAAGACCAGTGACTCCTTTGGCAGTTGGTACTGTGGACAAACACAGAGCAGTAAAAGCTGACTGCCTTGAAATGTTCTGCTTACACTTGCTGTGTCTGGGCTGCAAAGTGCCTCTGGTAGCCTGCTGCTGTGAATTTCCTCAAGGAAAACTGCAGTCTTGGTGTGTGTACTTTAGGGTAATCTTTTATGTACTTCGCTGAGACAAGGCCAGGGGAAAAAGAAGGAATCACTCAATTTTTTTGGCTTGAACCTTGGAGTTAAAGGGCTGAAGAGTATGTGATTACTTCAAGGTAATTACATTATTAAAGAGTTAATGTAAAAACAGTTCCTTTCAATAACTTATATTTAGTTTTCAGTGGTCTGATCAGAATGCATTTCCTGCATGTATCAGCCTACTGAAATAAAATTTAATTGAAAACTGCATTAATTAACTATAAAAAAATAAGTTTATTTATTTGTCTGAAGAAGATATCTTGTTTGTCCATTTTTTCCTACTTGTGAAGCCTGTATAAAGCAGGGATCTTACGTACTGTATGGTTTTCTTCTTGTCCTCCTCTTCCACTTCCACCAATTTAGGGAAAATGATCTGACTTGTGCAAAAGTAAAACCAGAATAGGAGAGAGTTCCTTAACTGTTCTTGCTACTTTTCTGGCACAACAGTTTTGTCAGTCTTCTCATCTCTCTAGAATAAGGTCAATGACCTCTTTTTAGTGACAGGTATAAGGTATGGGAAAAAACCCAGCTAGTTTTGCAGTATTTATTATGTGCAGTGGTGCTGTAATCGCTCTTCTGAAGGGCAGCATCCCAGACTTCTGGAAAGAAATTAGTTCTGGTACTTCTCAGGCTACTTTGCTTCTCTTGAATTTTTCAGATCAAGTTTTGTTCAGAAGTATTATTTATGACTTCTAGCTAAACAATTGCCAATGTCTCTTGCTCCCAGAGCCGTGTGAGTGCAGCCTGTGCAGACTTGGTTAGCTGCTGCAGGCAGTGCCTGCAGAGCAGTGAGCTCTGAGGTGTGAACAGCTCATGTCTCAGCACCTCACACCCAGTGCGCACACAACCCTCCGTGTCTGGCCTTGCACTAGCAGCAGCACTGTGCTGGCCCAGTTCATTCTGAACAAGATCTTCCTTGGTTCATTGTTGACTTTAGGTCCTGCTAACCACAGACATTCTGTTTTTCTTAGATGAGTGTGAGGCAGGTTTTAAGCAGTTGTCACTAAGGTATCTGTGTGATAATCTTGGAGAGACACTGTTGGTCTTTTGCTGTCAGTATTATTTAAACATCTGTCTATTCTGTCACTGAAGGAGGCAAAACAAATCTATCAGACCTTAGTACTCATTCACCATATGTTAGTCCCACAGATACACTTACAGACTGAGCTGGCAAACTACTCTGGCTGCTACAACTGGCTGGCCAGCCTCACCCTCTACTGCATATGAACAGAAGCAAGTGTTGCATACTCAGTTTGGATGAAAAGTTCTCCGTTCCAGTAATTTTGTTGTTTGCTGGCTGGCCTTTGCAGACCAGCACTGAACCAACTGTGATGGAACTGAGTAGCTGGATAATGACTTTGAGTCAAGATAGATGCAGTTTTCGTGGAGTTGCCCAGACATTATCAGAATTCATTGAAACCATCATCAGTTTGCTCATGGCAAATCTGGTATAGTATGTTTCTGTGGAATGCTGAGAATCAAGAGTGCCTCAAAGGTTGGGAGGGATGCTGTGTGAGACATTCAGTTCAAAGTTAGTGCACTAAGTAGGTGAGGCAGTTACTGGTGGTATGGGCAGGTGCATTCTGCTCCAGCTCAGTGCAGCGTGTGTGTTGCAGTAGATGCAGAGGCAATTATTAGTGATTCAGAGATTCTCTATGGCAGTCAAGTGAAAAACTTCATCTAATACTAACTTGTCTAGTCAGTGACTTCAGCTGAGGTGTGTGTTGGGGATAAACCACAGGAGTGAAGTTGTCCTCTGGAAATCAGAGTTGGTAGTGACTGTAACCTTTTCAGGGACTCTTGGTGTTCTTAGGATTTTGGATGGCTGACAAACTCCTGACCTCAGTGCTCTTCTGTTAGATTTTTATGAGGATACTGCTGTGGGGACAAAAACCATGGAATGCCACAAAATCTGGGCCTATGTTCTCACCTGCCAGAGTCCCTGACTGCTTTCATTTTCTTGTGTCATGTTCAGCAGTCAGATGGGTGAATAATGCTATTATTTCCCGTCCTTTCCATGCAGCGAATTGGGGACTCGTACCGTGGCTATTGTGTGAGCGAGGCAGAGTTAGAGAGCGTTCTCACGCTACACAAGCAGCAAACACAGAGCATGTGGGGCACGCGCCAGTCTCCAAGCCCAGCCAAACCCGCCACACGGTTGATGTGGAAATCTCAGTATGTCCCATATGATGGGATCCCCTTTGTCAATGCAGGTAACTAACTTTTATTTTAATAACTACTTTCAAATTTTCAACATCAGCTCCCAACTGGCCATAAAGAATGTTGTTCCTTAGTTCTGATAAGGTCAAGACACAAACATAAAACAGGACCAGCTTGCACACTGCTGTGAGAGTCTAAGGAGTTTGTTTCCTTTTTTATATTTTGCTGTGATTATTTCCTTTTGTCCTTTAGAGATTAGCTGAGTACCATTTGATGGGGGTTCTTGTGATGAGGTCTTTAGGTGGGGGTCCCATCTGCTCTACTAGGACGTGAAAGCTCTCGTAAGGATAAGAGCTTGTTCGATTATTCTTGCCTAACTTGAAGATCCTTAGAAGAGTTTGTTCCACAGGAGTCAATAAACTGTTTAAATTGCAAACATTAAAGTAACAAATAAATACATTCAAAATGCCAAACAAACAAGATAAACATCAACATACCTCAGCAGAGAGACTTTTGGTGTTTGGGGTTCTTTTTGAAATGTTCATGCAGACTTCTCAGCTTGGTAATTACATATTTAGCTCATGCACTACATATGTGAAATTACTAAGAGTTTAATTTGGATGTAAAATGAATGGGCTTTACTTGCTACCTAGAGAAAATGAGTGACAGGAATATAAGTAATGTAAGTTATGTTTGGGGTTTTTTCTTCTTTTTTCCCCTGAAAGTTACTGTAAAAGGAAAATGTTAGCACCAGTTTTAAAGCTTCAGCCATAAACTGTGAGATAAAAAAACCCCTAAGAATAAAATCAAAGCAACTTACCCTTTTTTCCCCCAACATGCATATGAGATATCTTTAGTTTCATCTAAAACTGCAGATCATTTGGTATCTTATAGAAACACATTTTGTTGCTGTTATAATAATTCAGAAGTTTCTGGGTATATCACTTGTAGCATAGGCAGCTCCTTGCCTGCATACTTTGAGTACACGAACTATAAATAAAAGATAACTAAACGTGATGTGGAAGAAATTTGAAAGATATTCCTTTCTTGACCACTTTAATGCTTTGCTTGTCAGTCCCTTTTGTTAGAGGTCTGACTGGAAGTCACTTAATTAGAGTTTAGAGCAAAGCAATATTTGTTTGAGCCATCTGGTTTTGTGTGGGTGTGCTGTGCTGAAACTGTGTTATTTAGCAGTTAAGATTTCTTAACTGCAAGGCTGAGCTTTTATGGGACAGCATGGTCTGAAGTGTTGATTTAAGCCAAGAGGCTGGAAATGTCTGCTGGCCTTGTCTGGGGTGGTTTGACCCCAGGTGGAAATCAGCACAGAGCCACTCACTCATTCCCCTAGTGGGATGGGGAGAGAATTGCAGGGTAAAAGTGAGAAAACTCGTGGGCTGAGATAGGGATTGTTTAAAAGGTAAAGGAAAATCCACACAAGCAAAGCAAGGGAGGAATTCTCCACTTCCCATCTCCAGGACAGCAGGACACCATCATTCTAATGGTTACTTGGGAAGACAAACACTCTAACTTTGAATGTCCCCCACCCTTCCTCCTGCTTCCCTCGGCTCTATATGCTGCACATGATGCCATATGACATGGAATATGACTTTGGTCATTTTGGGTCAGCTGTCCCAGCTGTGTCCCATCCCAGTTTCTTGTGTCCCCCAGCCTCCTCATTGGTGAGGTGGGGTGAGAGGCAGAAAAGACCTTGACTCTGTGTAAGCTCTGCTCTGCAGTAACTAAACATCCCTGTGTTATCAGCATCGTTTCCAGCACAAATCCAAAACACATCTTCACACTGGCTACTGTGAAGAAAGTTAATTCTATCCCAGCCAAAGCCATCACACCTTTGATTTCAGCTGGAGATTTTCTCCGTTGTTTTGGGGGTTCTGCTTTTTATGTTTATTATCAGTACTGTGCTCCTTTGGTAGCATGCAAGACTTCTCATCTTGTTAAGTATTGGTGCTCACCAGGGCAAAGTCCAATACGTTGCCCTCACATATGTTGAGGAGTGTTGTGAGGTGTAATAAGTTTGAGAAATGGTTTAAAGTGCTCTGTGTTCTCACATGCTGGGAGAGAAACATTTGCATTGTATTTGCTTGCTATACCTAAGGGTTCTGCCTTCTGAAGAGTCTGATGGCAAACAGAAAGGAATGCATCAGAACTCTCATCTCTTCTGTAATTAGTATTTTACTGTAATGAATGAAGTGATTGCTTGAACAGAGTGCATTACTTTCTGTTTCCAGGAAGCAGAGCCATTGTAATGGAGTGCCAATATGGGCCAAGGAGGAAAGGATTTCAGCCCAAAAAAGCTGGTGAGCAGGAATGCACCTCTAGCCAGCTGTACAAAGCCACTTGTCCAGCTAGGTAAGATTTATCTGTAAAGCTGTAAGAGTGACTGAGCATCCTAAGAAAGCATTCTTTCTGTGAGCCATGACAGAGCACTGGTTTGGGGTGGTAGCTGATACTCACAGTAGCTCTTTGCATTATCTCCTTGATAACTTGAGGTTGATACTCATTTAGAGGTAAGGAGGAAATGCTGTCCTGTCTGACTAAATAAGGCTGAAATTTGATAGGTTCCCCGAATGCAAAGTAGCAGTACATCACTCTTTGAAATACAAGTGGGATTCATTATCTACCTGAGCATTCACAAGTTATTGTGGTGTACTATTTCTTCTTCTAAAACTTTGTTATCTTATTTGTTGGTTCTTCTTCAGGCTTTTAATTGCACTGATATCAGTCAGTCATCCTAGTTTAGCACATGTCCTGTGTGGTGAAGGAATTACAATTCTTCCTGTTCACTAGGGATTTTCTCTTCCTTCAACACTAAAGGGTTTTTTTCCTCATGTTTGAGCATTCTCCTGGGTGCTTGTTCAATTTTTACTGAGCTAAGAGTATGTTTGATGATAGTTGCAGCTAGGTCTGTATGTGCTCAATTCTGCATAGCTGGGTGAACTGCAGCCTGTTTGCAATTGGTGTTGTGCTTTTACTATGCTGAGGGACGAGGGCTTTTGCTGAGGAGTAAAATCACTCTGGCTGAGCGGCTTCCAGACCAGAGCAGAAGTGTGTCTGTCTGCATCCATATCTATTAATGTATCCTTAAGAATTTTACAGTTCTTTTAGAGACTCCTCACACCCGACATCACTCTGCTTGAACGTTTTCTATATTAATGCCTGATATGAAGTAAGTGGGATTTTTGCCTTTTCCTTCCCAAGGACAAAAGTATACTGATGGAGAATTTTTTTTATTCCTCCTTGGAAGGATCTATATTAAAAAGGTTCAAAAGTTTCCAGAATACAGGGTTCCTACTGACCCTAAAATTGACAAGAAAATCATAAGAATGGAGCAGGAGAAAGCATTCAACATGCTGAAGAAGAACTTGATAGATGCTGGTGGTGTCCTCAGGTGAAACTTCCACTTTTTTCTTTATTTTCACAGATGAAGCGGAAAAGAGCAGTATTTTACTTCGTATTTTTTTTAACTTAGTCACTTATTAATAGTAAAAAAATCCACAATGTCAGTAAGACTTCTGTGGCACTGAGGTATTAATTTGGTAAATGTGTTAAGCACTAAACTATGGAACTTCAGCAGGTGTTTCCATGCAGGGTATCAATAGAAATAGTTGTAGTGTTTTGGGGTTGATCTAGTTTGTTTTGCATTAAAAGGTGTGAGAGGGCCCTGAGTTCTGAAAGACATCTTCTTGCTCAGGGGCTGTAAAAACTTGTCACACTGACTAGGTTGTTGGTAGTTCTCAGTCTTACCCCAAGACACTAATTTTTTTGCCTTTGTTTGAGAATTGTGCGTATAAACTCTCTCCTTCTTGCTAGGTGGTATGTACAGTTACCTACTCAGCAAGCCCACCAATATCATGAAATGGAAACTTCCTGCCTCCCTCCTTCATCATCCCATCTTTCTTTGTCTTCTCCTGAGGAGGAGGAGGAAGTCATTAGAGATGAGAACAGTACTCTGCCTTCTCGACTTCATCCTCAAGTGGCAGACAAGATCCGAGAACTGGTGTCTCAGGGAATAGAGCAGGTCTATGCAGTGAGGAAGCAGCTAAGGTACAGAACTGTCTGCAGTGCTCTCAGTCTGTAGTGCTATATCTACTTTTGTATTTTATTAATTTTTAATTGATTAATTTGATTAATTAATTTGATTAATTTTGCAGCTAAAGGGCAGTGCTGGTGCATTACTGAATCTAAATCCCAGATGTCATGAGTCTGTTTTCCCAGCTTTTGATATATTTTCATATCATTGTAGATAGCCACTAAGAGCTGCTGTGCTCTTTAAAGTTACTTGAATAAATGGGGGGTTTAAATTCCAAATTCTGTAGCCGATGCACAAAGAACTGGCTCAGAAGATCATCTACCTTGTTTTTGTCTTGTTGTTGCAACAAGGGGAGGGATAAGGTAGCAGTGTCTCTTAACAGTGGGAAATAGTGGAATATATTTAAGTATGGTAATAAATGTCCTTTAACATATGACAGAAAGTATGTGGAAAGGGAATTGTTCACACCTGATGAAGTGCCAGAAAGACATAACCTGTCCTTCTTCCCCACCGTGAATGACATCAAGAACCACATTCATGAAGCGCAGAAGTCCCTAAGGAATGGCGAGATGGTGTATAATTCAGAAAGTATCCCAGCAACGGTATGTTGGCCTTTGTGTATCTTTTTGATTTTTGGAGTTAAATACTGGAAATCTTAATTTTTACCACTTAGCTGTATTTCATCCAAAATGTTCTGTGACTTCATATTTCCAGCAGCAATAATTTCAGTGGAATCTGTGGCTGAGTAAGACTGGATTAAATGTGAAAAAAATCTGCTGACCTTTTTTGGTATTTATCTCATCAGCATTAGATTGCTGTTAGTTGCTTCACAAATTACACAATATTAGCACTTCTTGAAGTGAACTGGAAGCCATTGGTGTAGAAAAACTGACATGTGGCATGAAATTTTATTCATGGCTTTGTCGCTGTCTATGTTTTGAGGAAGTTACTACTACTTTTCAGTAGCTGAAAAAATGGGGATGAAGTCTCAGGTGCTGTCTAAATTAGGACTTAATAAACATTTTGAATGTGTAAATAGTAATAAATGAACTTTATAGTAAGTGCAGTGAGGTTGGAGTTGAATCTTCCAAGTGCTCAGTAACTCTTAAATCTTGTTCCTTAATTTTCTTCCATGTATTGAGTAGTAAAGGGTACACAGTGATCCTAGTTTTCCCAGTTATGAGACTAACTGCTAAGAAATAGCTGATTTAAAATCAGCTTTGACAAACAATGCTGGTAAATCATGCTGTCTTTTCCCTTTTCCTACACTGGTGTAGCCCAGGTGAGTGAGTGTGCTTGTTAGTTAGCCAAATGGTTTGACTGTTTTCTATTTTAAAGTCATTAAACTGTTATGAACAGATAAAGCAGATAATCTTCCTGATACACAGTGCATGTTTAAAAACCTTTTACAGTACTTTTTTTTTTGTGAATCAAAAGGTCCTAAAATGCATAATTATAAAAAACTAAGAAAATGTAGTTTTAGACACTGTTTTCTGTTCAGTCCTGTATTGAGCCTGTGTTCCTGTAGACAAGCTTGCACCCTTTCTGAGAACTGAGTTCTTTTTCCTTTCAGCTGCAATGGACCACAGACAGTGGGAATGTGCTCACAGAAACAGTGACTGTTGCGTTTGCCTCACCACCTTCAGATGGTAGGACTGCATGTGTCACCTGTGTCTCCAAATGTGTTTTATTAGCTGTGTCACGGAAGTTCATTTTCCTTCCCACGAGGTTGTTGTCATGTCCTCATGTGAACTTAAGAAGGATTATTTTGCTACAACTATTTGGTTGTTTTTTTTTTTTTCTGTACTTGACTGCATGTGTGGAAAAAATATGCATAGTCATGATGTTGTTGGCAAAAGTATTGCAATTATAAATTTGGCTTTTATTTAACATCTTCAAGCAAACAAAAATTTTAGTGGGATGGTTGTCTGGAAAGAACATTTTACATTGGATGAAGGTGTTAATAATACATCTTTAGAGAGAATTAAGTTACTACTGAGCAGATATGTCTGTCAGGGGACACAATGCTAGGATCCAGCAGGGTACTTGAGTTTCCAGGTGGTTTGTGCTTTACATATCTTTAAATGTCTTGCTGAAAGGGGCTTCAATGCAGTTTGAGACTCCTGCTTCTCAAAAATCATTGTCCTGATGATTTCCAGTGCTTGGATGAGGCACTGAACAACAAACATTGTGTTGCTGGAATTGAAAGCAATCTTTTCCATTTTTCCTTGATGCTTAGAATAGAAATAGAAACATGGGTGTTAAATAGCAGCAGGGCTGAGAGATGTGTTTCTTCAGTTCTTTGTGATGTAACTTCTTTATTAATGTGGCACCCAAGTATCATCTCTTCCCAGTGATTGTTCAGCCACAAAGTGTTGAACCTCTTCCCAGTCTGTTGCAAAACTAGAGTGTAGATATGGTAGATTTCTGTATAAACTTATGCATTCTTGTTCAGAGTTTTTTTGAAGATGTTATGCTGTTTTTCCTTCATTGAAACTGCGTTCCTACTACTCTTACTTCAACTTCAAAACATGTACTAAGACAAAATACAGGTGTTTGTAACTAGATCTACCTGCTACCCACATAGATAGAATTACACATAGGCTAAGATGTTCTGTTGGATTGTGGTGGCTGGTAATAAATTTAAAATCAGATTATTCTGCCCTTCCCACCCTTATTTCAAGAATATTTTGTCTAGTGTGGCACCAAAAGGACTTTTCCTCATTTTGTAGATGCTTTCCCCATCCTCTGTGTAATAAGTTTGATGTGAAACTTATCAGAGCTATCCCTGGCTTTTAGCTGGGATATGATTGCAGTGCGGTGGAAGAGCCTAATTGTGTGCACACATTCAGATCAAGCTGCAGACTTCACAGATGTTTTTGGTCTCAGTAGCAGAGTCAGCTGGTTTCCCCTTTTAACTGAAACGTGGTGGGTACATCTTGTTCTAGACAGCTGATAGAGAAGTCTAAGAGGCACCAAAGGGGCATTGTCACAGTTATCATGGTCAGGGTTTACTTGTGCCAACAGTTATCCTGTGGTTCTTGCCTGAAGAAGTCCTGATATGTTTGTGCCTCTTTCCCCTTAGGTCAGGGAGTAACATGGGCCACTTTCTTATTTGTTGTAGCAGGAAATATAAACCCCCAGAGGTTTGGCTCACTGCATGAGTTCTCCTCAACGACTTGGTGAACCTGATTTGTGTGAAGCAGTTCCATGTACACCAGTGCATTTACTGTCAAAAAAAGACAAAGTTTGGGCTCTGTTTCGTTTGGGATTTTTAAACTTATTTTGGCTGTTGCTGCAATGGATTAATTTGAACTTAAAAGCATTGTGTATGCTTGGTGCTTTTAGGGAAGAATTCCAATGTTTACAACTGTGAGAGAGCAAGAGGTTAATTTTTAGACTCAGCTTGAAGAGTGTCCCTCTTGTTTAAGGAAGTCTTGTTTTTTAGGAAAAAAAATTGCAATGTGAACAGACTTACTGTGCTTAAGCTTGCATGCCTATGTGAATATTGCCATTACTGTGATTTTATGGAGAGACACAGGATAGTCGTGCCTTCAACAGCTGTGGTAGAGCTCATGAAGGATGACTTTTATATGAACTGAATGCTGGAGAACACTCAGAAACAGACCAATTCTTGCTTTCATTGTTTTACTCGGATAATTTTCGAAGACGAAATAGGCTATCAAATGTGTAAACATCCACCCAGTGACATACTGAATTCCACAGGAAGAAAAAGTATGGGATTAGTTTAGTTTTTTGCACATGTGAACCAGCTCAGTGAATATAAGCAGAAACTCTAACTGTAGCGTATCTGGTTTCCCCTTATATATGTGGGTATGTGTTTGTACACATTTCAACACGTTTATAATTGCATTACAAAAAAGAAGCCTGACTTCCTAAAAATGAGCTTTCATTAATGTTTGTGAAGTGGTAGCAAGGGAAAACAGCATTGACTTTTCAGACTATTTGTATACATATTTTTTTTAAATTTCAACTTGTGCCAAATGGAGACAACTGTACATTTAAGAAATCAGGCAGTAACAGAGCTTGTTTGTGCGGAACTCCTTCTCTCCATGTGATATAACTTTCTTTGTAGCAAGTAGAGGAGGAGTTGCACTATTACCTTTTTTCCCCGGGGGTGTTGCTATAGAATACAACCCAGGGAGATAACTGCTATCTCTTCCTGCATGTGAACATTCACATATGCATATGGGCTCTCTGTATAATATTCAAAAGAGTCTAAATATTTGAAGTACTTGTGTTCAAGAAGATTTATCGTTTTGTATGTATCTTCTGGTCAGGATAGTTAAGAGTCTGCAGATCATTATATATGTTGAAAAATCTATCTCCACTCAGATTGCTGGAAAATTTTCCTATGATTTTCTGATAGAAAATGTTTTGCAGTTGACCATTCTCATTTTTTTTTGCATTCACCAGCCTAATCTGCATTCACAGGGCAAGTTCTTTTACCTCTGTAACAGTGGAACTGAGAAATAAGAAGCTGAGCACTGTCTGTCTGTGTCTGTATAACGCTTAACCAAAATGTTCTGGGTGGAATGGAATGATCTCATGAGAAGTTTTCTGGCAGAAATTGTTATAAGCAAATCTCAGTTTTTGCAAAACTTCAGGAAATGAAGTCCATCATTCTTACATTAAATAAGAATTTTGAGGATATTATATAATCTGTAGGCTGAAAGACCTCCAGATAAATGGATTTTGGATATTGCATAGAAGTTATGATAATTTCACAAAGATGGGAAGGGACTGGTGAGGCATGGAAAATTTCCTATGTAGATTTTTATTTTGAAAGACAGCCCTTTCTTTTGATGCCTCTGTGTTTTTAAGCCCTTACTCAGGTATAGATATTTTCAAATTATTTGCTGCTTTGCTAGAAATGTTTCAGCTTTTATGTTATAACTACAAATTTAAAGCATAGTGTAGGGTGCAATTACTTTGCTCTCAAGAACAGATTTATTGGTGCCTCTGGTTTTTGCTCTGTACAGATACACACAAACTTCCTGTAGTTTTGTCTTTTTGTCATACCCAGTCTTCTTTCTTTAGCATCCAAGTTCTGCAAAGAGAACAGCATATATGTATGTATATATATGTCTTCTTTATATCTGTATTGAGATTGAAGGGAGTTAGTTTGGTTCACAGGGGAGGCTTTTATTAAACAGGAAGAAGAGATTTTTCATAACTGTCTGTTTCATCACTTTGGCACCGTAGGGAGCTCAGGAATGGAGTCAGTCATCACCAAAGCAGAATGCAACCAGAGTGGGGAGTCCTTGATACCAGAAACAGCTCAGCTGTTGTCTTCACTCTCTTCACTTCAGCCCAAGATATTTGCACAACTTCAGGTACAGTCAAGTCATTTACAGAACATCAAACATGTTGTGCTGGAAGTGCTGAAGGCGAGCTGAGAACAGCAAGTTCCCGCTCTGTGGATCCCTAACGTAGCTGGGTAACAGGGACTTTGAAGTAGCTGTCAGCTCTTCCTCTGGTTGTTCTTGCATGTCACATTTAGCATATAGCTGTGGTGCAGGGGATCACACTACCATTTGACACTTTGAAGTTAAGGTCTCTTGTGAAGGCAAAACTAAGAGGATAAAAGCAGGGGGTTTCTACCTCAAACCAAGTACCTGTTCATTTTCCACATGGTCTAGTCATTTCATAATCAAAATGCTGCAAAACTGCAGGGAGGTAAAACAGTCTTGTTTATTCCTTTTAAATCCTTTTCCAGCCTCTTAAAAAAATACCTTCAAATCCTGAAACTGCTCCTGGCTCAGAGCTGTAAACTTACAGGTTGAAAGGCTGAAGACGGAGGGATAAGAATGTCATGCTAGACGAGCTTCTTCTAAAGTTCATCTCCCTTCAAAGCTGGCTCTCTTATCCCTCTTCCTTAACTACCTTGAAAATCTGCCTTCATATTTCCTGAATCCCAGCAAAATGCATGATCTTTTCCCTAGGAATACAATCTGTAGTAAGATTCTGTTGCTTTCTACTTGCATTTTCTTCTCTTTCTGAGGACAGCCTGGCTCCATCTCACATAATTTTATTTAAAGCAGTGTGCTTAGCTTGTAGTACCCACCTTTTGTGGGAATGGGCAGTACTGGGGAATGATCTGAAACTGAATATCAATCCAAAATTAGAACTTTATAGTCATAAGCAATCTTCTAAATGCTGCTGGATTCCATTGTCCTAATTGTTTTCAAGTACATTTTGAGCCTAGAGTTGCTGGGATTGAGTGTTCAGAAGAGCTAATGAGTATGAAGTCAGAAGCAACCTAGACAATTCATGCTGTTAAATGCAAACTCCTTCTGCTGTAAATGCTGCTAGGTTGGTACTTCTGCCTTCTCTTTCCCAGGGATTACAGCTGCAGTCAGCATTTACCTCGACAAATGGATCAGCAGCCCTGCTTGCTGTAAATAACCATTCCCCTCCCAGCCCTGCAAGTCTCCTGGATTCCCTGGGGGGTGCAATAGGCAGCCCTTCTCTAGCACTGAGTCAGGGACACAGTCTGCAAGCAGGTGCTGGCCTAACACAGGACAGGGCTGCTGCGCCTGCTTTTGGGGCTCTGCCTGGCTCTGATCAGAGTCTGGTCACCATGGGCCAGCTGGTACCAGCTGAAGGGGTGGATGACTCCAGAAGCCTGGAAGGAGGAGTGCATCAGATTCTCTTGGGAGATGTACAGACTATTCCAGTACGGATTGTGGACAGCCAGCCAGCACTTAGTAAGTTGCAGTTTTCTCAATAATATGTGAATATAGAAAATACAGTGGATTTTGTTCTGTGTGTCTTGAAAAAAGGAAACAAATGTGTTGATAGTGGGGAACTCCAAGACAGACTTCTTTCAGACAATTCTAATTTGGTTTTTTTTGGTTTTCCATGGAAAGAGGAAAGTAATTTTGTGTGAACGTGATTTTGTATCTCCAACCATTTTATTATTTTATAAATTGGTTTAAATATTACTTGAGGGGAGCCTTACTGCAATAATTTCATGTCAACTTGCAATGTTTTAGAGCACAGTAGGTGACATAACTGGCTGTCAAGCTAAAAAGCAGTGAACTTCATATATGCCATAACTATTCAATTAAGGTCCTGGAATATTTTTCTTTTAAATGCAGTTATTGGGGCTGAAGCATTGTCAATGGAGTTTGAACTTCAGTGTTTGATTTTTGTTTTGTTTTTAAGCTGAAGAAAATACAGAGGGTGTTGTTACTTGTGTGAGCCAAGTTAAACAAGAACCAGGAAAAAAGGTATTGTCCATGGAAACAGATAAAATCAGAGACTGCCACAGTTCCTCATCATAGTTCTTCATCTTCACCTGGAAGCCTGGAAGGATTTTTCAAATTGGAGAACTGTAAATGTCTTGGAAGGAAAGGCATGTGCTCTCAAAGTACTGCCATTCTTTTTAATTGTATTATGACATTCAGACAAAGCATATTTTAGAGTACTTCTGCCAGAAAGCTGTTTTGTTTGACTGATATGGCTCACTGCCAACTCCAGGTCGTTCAGTTGCTCCGTGGAACACCACCTCTCTCTTCTGTTTCAAGTTTTGAGTAATTTGGATTCTATCCAAATGGCCCATTTTGTTCATTGTTTCTGAAGGTCTTCCACAATTTAATTCCTTAGCTTTAGAATGTGGATCACAGTGCTGGGTTCACATGTTCTGCTTGAGACCCTTGACTCTTATTGTGCTACAGAGACCATAGAATCTGTCAGCTCCAAGATCACATAATCCAGCTGCAAAGTGGATCAGTATGGCAATGGTTTTGTGACAAAAAGAAGGTCCAGGATGCTAAACTTCAAAGTGATAAAGGACATGAATGCTTAAGAAAATGCAACTTTGACCTGATCATAATGTTAATGGTGTGAAGATCAAGGAGAGGAGAAAGGTGAGGGTTCCAGGTGAACATAAGGTTGTATGATAAAGAAAGTGTGTGAATTGTAACAGTGAATGTTTTTGACTTGACATCTTTGAACTTAAGTTCTGGCTTTATAATGAGGTTCATTGATGCATGCAGCCTTCCTTTGCAGCGGTACTGTAATTGCAGTTGGTCATAACAACTAAATGTAGGAGTCTTTCTGATGGAAAATGATTGATGCTGCCATTTCAGCTTATCTACCTCCTGCTTTTTGCACTTAAAGCCATCAGCTCAGACAAATGTGATTTAGCTTACTGTTGCTTGGTATGTAGGGCTTGTGGATACATTGCTAACAAAGGGAAGCCCAAGAAAACAAAGGAAGTAAACAAAGCAATATGTCCAAGTATTCTGTCACCACAGCATTCAGAAAACAAACTCATCTTTTTCAAAAGTGACATAGTCTAAGACTTACGTGCTCCATGCAATTAAAATAATTACCAGGAATCTTTAGAAAATTGAATGTGATAAAAATTAGGGTTTAGTAATATTTGAGTTAAAGCCATAGTAATGACAAGCACTGAGCTGTGTAATGTGTGACAGACGTTTCCTTTAGAAAAAAAATCTCACCTACAAATAACCTGGAATACATTTAAAGCTGTAAATGAAGTGAAACTGATAACAACATAGATATCAAGTTAAGCAATTGCATTGTTTGCTTCAGATGTTGAATTCCTAGAGCAACATTCAGAGTAGTTTGTATACAGCAATAGGAGCCTTTCTGTTATTAGTTCCTGCTAAGTAGTTGAGAGCTTGATCATAAAATAGTTTTTTTTCTGCATGCTGTGGAAGAATTCAGTGTGAGGACTTCTCTCTTTTTGAGACTTGAAAACAAACAAAGAACATCAGGAAAATTATTAGTTCATTTATGTAGAGAAGAAAGTGTTGTGAAAATTATATGAACCAAAATATTAACATTTTTAAATTGTTACTTTGCCTCACATTCAAGCATTCACAAACATCTATTCAACAGTGGCCATTTAAAATTATTTTTAAATTTTCTTTTGAGTAGTTAAAGCTAAAACTTTCGAAAGCCTTACATTGAACTTGTGTTCCAAATGCCTTTATGTGCAAAATCTGTTAGGTGCTATATCTTAGTCCTAACATATAATAACTTCTCTGAGGTTAGCTAACATTGTAAACACTTTGTTTAAAGCTAATGTTTATGGGTTAGCTCCCATTAGAATTTTCCAACAGGATTATGCTCTTATTTAATAAGAGCCGGTATTTTATCATGCAAGTGCATAAAAAATCTCCAGTTTTTTGGAGCCTCTAATATTTAGTATCTACACTGAGTTGTTTTACGTAATGCTTTACTCATTCCTGGGTAGGAAAAATTCCACAAGATTCACCTGTGGCATTTATTTATTTGGTTGGGGTTTTTAATCTTGTTTTATTTGTTTGTTGGTTGGGTTTTTGGTAGGTTGTTTTGCTGATTGTCAGAATATCTCCCAGATGGATGTTCTCTGCTGCAGTGTTAGTTCTGGAGGACTCAGTCAGCAGTCCCCTTCTCTTTTCCAGCTCAAAAACTGCATACCAGAATGGGTACCTCCTTCCATGCTGATGTACTCAATAATTCCATCATGGCCAGTTTTTCTTAAAGTTTAAACTATAGCATTCCAACCTATATTCTCTTTCCTATTTTGCTCTTTTTTTGAGAATTCCTCATTGTTGAGAATCCTTCTTTTCAAAAGAATAAATTACAGCTAAGGATTACTAGCAAGAGGTTATTTCAGTTTTAGTTCTCTTCAAAGCAGACAATACATTTGTGATTGGAGTAAAAGCTTAAGGAAAGTCAAGTTATATTTCCATCAGTTCTTGCTTAGTTTCCTCATTAACAGTTCTGGTTTTAACATGGTTCTTGTCACCATGAGCTAAAGTCTCGTCTTGTGCTGCACAGTATTTCTGATGATATTTCTGGTTTTGACCTAGTGCTCACAGCTGGAGAAAACACTCTTTTAGTCCATTTTGAAGTGCAGGCTCTGAAAGGAATTTTGTATTCTATCCTGATTTGCATGGTACTCTGAAAACAATAGAAAAAAAAGTTGAAAGAGTTTTAAAGAAGCAATAAAGAATTAGTTGTTTTTAAAAGCTGGGGATTAGACTTGCAATTCTGTTTATTGGAAAAATTATTTTAAATGATTCTTCAGTCAATACTCACATTTTTGTCGTCAGTTTTCTTAATTTTCACAGAATCTCAGTTCTTTGTCTACCAGATACATATTTCAGTTTATTACTATGTTGTTTATTTTAATTTAATGTAATCATTCTTTTTCTAAGTGTGTTTTACATTTGTTTTGTGCATGTTGTAAAGGAGGAACATGAACTCACCCCCATGTCCAGTCTCTGTATTTGATTTAATGCCTTTGTTCACTAATATCCACAAATTTTAGAGAGAAGACTGTTATATATCTGAAAAAAATCAGAAGTAAATGTTGCCATGTTCATTGGTTAAAGTTGGTTGAATAGAATACTCAAGGCTGATTTTTCAGAGTAATCTATGTAGCTTGATGCAAAGTACTTGGTTTTTACTTTATGTTGGAATTGCAGATGTTTTTCTGATGTTTACTGTGTTTTCTTGTGGATGTTGTGTGCTGGCACTTATTTTGCAAACCTAGAATTCCTGACCTTCAACAGTACTGTAAATGAACAACTGATTCTCCAGTTATCCTTGTTGTTGGTTGTCTGTAAGAGTGAGTGGTTACTTTACATGTGCTTCTGTATGTGCATGCAAAAATAACCTTTTGGTAAAATGTAGAGAGGGTGTAAAAAGGTACATATCTATAGCTCTCGTGCAAGGCTGGAGGCCTCTTGGATGGAAACCAGTGCTTTTTGTGGTACAAAATTATTGCAGTTTCCACAAAATTTAGAGGCACAGGTGTCTGTGTATGTATGTGTGTATATATTTTTTTTTCTATAGTAACTTAATGTATAATATTCCTATTCAAATGTAAACTACTTGTTCTTTTAAAGTAATGGTCTGTTTTGTGGCTATGGGGGCTCATGGGGAGAAATGCAAGAGGTCTTTCAGGGCAGTGGATTTTAGGAATGATTGAGAACAACAGCTCCAGGGAGACCAGGTGGAAGAAGTTCCTGAAAAGCAAGGATCCTGCTGGGAGGTCTGATGGGAGCTGTGCCTGGAGGGCTTTGGGGTTGAGAGCCCAAAGGCTCAGTACAGTTCCTGAGTCTATCCATAGTCCTCTCTATGCCAGAAATGGATAGTTGAGTTCATGATAAGAATTTAAAGGTATGAAGAAAAGGGAAGCCTGCCCTACCCTTAAAAACAAAAAAGCTGCTTGAGTTTAGGTGAGCACCAGAGGCAGATAAATGACTCCCCATAGTCTGAGGTGCCCATTCTTAGCTACTAATATGAAGAACTCCTTTTGGAGCCTCAGACCAGGGCTGTAAACTCTTTTTCTTTACTTGTTACCCGGGTAATCAAACCATTTCTTTCCAACTGAATTAACCTGCTGTTTTTCTCACCCCACTGACTGCAGCTCAATATCTGCCCAAATGTCTCTTTCTTCACACTTATTAAGGTTTCCACAGAAATCCCATGCCCTCAGGCTCTCCAATTCTCAGTGTTTCACTGTTGGACTGTTGAAGGAGCTGCTGAGTTCACTGCACAGGTAAACACTGGGGAGCTTTGCCCCATCAGTTTTTCTCCCTCCTTCCCCACAATCATAAGTACCTTTATGTTCTTTATGTACCATATGTTCCTTTAAATTGCATTAAGGTTTTTTACTTGCTTGCTTAGGGGTTTATCATCATTACTGGGATGAGTATGAAGGAGCCCTGTTTCATAGACCATTTACATTCACAGCAACTGAAAAGATTTGATAAAACAAGGAGGAAAGGATGGTTTCTGCCAGCTGTTAGGGCTGACCTCTTTCATACCCCTTGAATTCCTGATTCTGGCTGTGGATAGTAGGTGCCTGTTGAGTTGTCTGTTTGTTGGCAAAAGTGCAATTTTCTCCCTTAAGCCTATTCAAGCAGATAGGTTCTCAGATGCTTAGGTAGGAAGAATCTGTTCCATTAGAGATAGAAAGTGTAATACAGCTGAGGATTGTGCTGGGAAAAATTACTGCTCTTTATGGGTCTCTGATGAGAAAATCATCTTTGATCTGCCTTGCCTTTCTGAACAAAGCTTTTGTAGGAATAGATTTCAGAGCCTATCCCATCAGTAACAATTATCTTCTCCCAACAACAATGCACCTCATTAATGAATGAAACAAGCCTTGTGTAAAACAGGAGGTGTTAATTTTTTAGGTCAGAAGCTATCCAGCTAGCCTATCCACCAACAGCAGCTAAGGTATGATTTGGGGGTGAAAGGAGGGAAGAGCAAATAACAGGAGTATATCTGCATGTGTGGTTTTTTTTTTCCAATATAAGCTCTTACATCTTAGTATCCCATTCCATTTCTAATGCACATGACAAATGAGATGTTTATTTTCTGAAGGGATTTGAACTGTTTCTGGACAGTCTTCAAAAGAGTGATCATAAATAGTACTGCTGTATCATACAAACTGCTAGTACATGTTTGTCACCTAGGACCCCATCCTGTCCTTGTACAGAAGGGGTTTTAAAAGCATGGAAAGCTTTACAAGGACAAGTGCTGAGTGTCCTTGTCCTGAGGAGTCTTCTCTGGACAGCAAAATAAGAGCTGTGGGGGTGATTCTCATCAGTAGTCTGTTAACCTCTGATAGATAAAAAAAACCTTGCAGAAAGCATGTATATGATAGCCACTCACACAAGTTACCTTTGGATACTTAGTAGTTTTAAAATACATATGCATACATATATAGATGTATGTACCTCAGGATAAAATGGAGACATGACTATAGTTGCTTGCACATAGTTCTTTAATACCATTTTAATTACACTTATCTGTAGTTAAATGATGCAGATATTTCAGGGCACATGTAATCAGATCTTTTAATGTGGATAATTGGAATTCATGTTTTTACTACAACCATCCTTCACTCTCTGCAGCATGGCTCAGTTGGTCATTTTGCATGTACAGGCTTCTGTTAATGACATTCTGCCTGTTTAAACAAGAGCATGTTGTTCTAAGCAAATTAAATTTCTCACTCTTCCTGATCTTTTTTCTAACAGGGATTGATAATGGCTCATCATGAAAATCTGTTTGTAGTATAGTGCTTTCATAGGAGTTGATTTCTGGGTCCTCACTAGGAAGGAACTAGAGAGCAAAAGCTTACATACTATTAGGTCTGCCATTTGGACATTTGTCTAATGTACTTGGATTTCTATAGCAGGACAGTGTCAATACAGCATAAACTGCCACTAAAATACTGTAAACATTTCAACTCTCTCCCTTGGTCAAGTGTTGACTGTTCAGTGGCTCCATATGCCACATTTCTTCCTATGAAAGATCATAGGAATACTTCTCTTCTTTGGAAAACAGTTTCTGTCTGTTAATACTGTTTAAAACTTAATTGGGTGTGGCAATCAAATGGCAGTAGGAGAGCCAGAAACAGAGAGGTGTGTGTTGGCAGATCAGTGAGAGAGGGAGAAGTTCAGTCCCAGTGTCCTTGTGCCAGACTAACATTCTCTGTGCTAGTCCTGAAAGCACCCTTGACAAACAGGGATTGTCTTTGTGCTGCATAGCTGTTCTTTCTGCTTGCCCACTCAAGAAGTTCTACAAGCCTTCAAGGAACATGGAGAGCATGAAGGTGTGTAGGATCTTGTGAGAGGACCTGCAGGAATGAAACAGAGGAGATTATTGATGACATGACTTCTATGTAATGCACTTTCTTTGGTGGGAGGAAGAGGATTTTCCAATAGAGAATAAAAGTAAATCTTCCTTTTCAGAATATTAGTATTTTTGCTGGCTCTCTCTGGTCTGCTTGACAAGATGCCTAGTGTTTGGACAGATCTCAATGTTTTTATGAGTGTGTCCCAAAATGTTAATGAATACTCGTTCATACATTGCCATCTTTGCATGTCATACTGAAACTGTAGGCCAGTGGCACCTCCTTGATCTTTTTTATTGTCTCTGTGCATGTTATTAAAGTAAATGAAAGCTTGTTCTATAAAGAAACAACAGAGAGCTTTTATCCAGAGTCCTTTCAGATATATACTTTTTACAGAGTAAGCTTTAACTTAATAATGTTGCATATTTTTAACCCTTTAATAACCTAAAATAACCAAAGCCTTTTCACCTTTTTTCTTTTTATCCAGAACACGAAGCATTCCAAACTACCCCTCAAAACCACCATGCTCAGAGCCTGAAAGGTTTGGCACTTTTATTCCTCTGTAGGTGATCTTCCATCTGTGCTGTGTTCAGTGTCTTGCATCTAACACCAGAATCCATAGTTAAGACCTATCCCATCACACAAGGGCACTTTTTCATTTGCATAATCTACCTGGTCACTTGGCAGCATGTTAGTAACAATATCTGCAAACCACCTTTTGTTGATTAACATCTGTCACATCAGGTCTAGATGTGGCAAATTTTCTTTGTACATGGAATTTGCATTGGTTTCATGATACCAGTGGTGTCAAAAATGGTCAAGCCTCATGAACTGAGCGCCTTCTGTTGTGAATATGATCTTAATCTGAGCTCTGTCAGTGCTAGGGACAAATTCTGAGGCTAGGGACAAATTCTGAGGCTACACCCCTGTGTTCTGCAGTGCTTATTGAGCAGAAGAAAAATCTTCCAGCTCCCAAGAACAGCTGCATTTGTGTTTCTGCCTGATGCAAAGCTGCTCATATTAATCTCTTGAAGGATGGCTCATGGAATTCTGCTTTCTACCTTAAGGGAAGATAAAGTCTCTGTGTATGAAAACTTGGTGGAAAATGTACAGAGAGTTGTATAGAGAGTGCCTAGAACAGTAACCCTCAAGTGTATTTTATTTAGAAATAGGAGCTGGTAGAAGGAATAAGCAACTGAAGAATATAATGGTGAAAGTAGGCATTCTTGCTCTTTACATAGCATTGCCCTTACACAATACTTTTTCTTAAATATGTTCCTTGACAAACACTGGTCAGCAGTGAGAAGAAAACAAATCTGTTTCTCCCCATTGCCAGCTTACAGTTTAACAGTGCTTTTGCAAATTAATCACAAGTTGGGCCTAAAAATCTATCCTATATCTAAGTTCAGTTTTGCTTTGTCAGGTCACTGTTAAGTTACATAAATTTAACTTCTTTGCATAGCTGTTTCCTTTAAAGCTAAAATTAAACATGAGAGAGAATTGGAAATTTTGTTTCTTACAGAGGACACTTCAGTTGTCAGAAGTGTGCAGGTGTTTTCCTCCTTGTCTTCCACTTTTATCTCTTAGTTCATTTGTTGTTTTCTCAGGATCACTTACCCCTGAGAGTACTCCAGATAACTATCAAGAGACCAGAGCAGAGAACACAAGAGGAAGACAAGTTTGCAAAAAACTGCTTTCAGGAGATAGAAAGCTCTCAACGTTACAGCTGAAGATTGCAATTTCTTATGGCTGAATCGGCTCACTTTAGATGGTAAATGTTTTTTTAATATACTGCTTTTTAATTGTTGATTTTGTTACTATTTATGCTCTGAGCTCACATCCAATAAAAGCTAGAATGGTAATTGTGTGTTTTGCTTTTATCTTCAGTGCACTGGTTATCTTCTGAATGCAGACTGGTCTGATAACTCCATGGTTTTGGCCGTTGACAAAGCTGTTATCACATCTGAGGTGTTCTGTATGTGGAAGGAGATGGAGGAAGTGGGAACCTTCTTGACCTGCCTTCTACTGAGAACAGACAATCTGTGGAAAGAGAAAAGTTTTACCATTTTAAAATCAATATCCTCACAATAATTTGGTGGGTGTACAGGTTTTTCATGTCAGGTGCTAGTGCATCTCTAACTTTGTACATAATACAAGCCATAAAATTGCCTCTTACTGGCCTAGCCATATTTTTTGTTGTCTCCTACCACTGTACTTATTGCTTTTTGGGAGTGGGGAAATTGTTTTAACATGTTCTGATTTTCCACTTTTCTGCCTTTCTCCTGTTGCCTCTTTCTCATACCCAGAGCAGCACAGAAACAAATTTCTTATTTTAAAAACTTTCTTTATCCTCAGTTTCCCATGTTTTGGGGTTTCCTTTTTGCTTTATTGTGCTGGAGTTTGATTTCTTATGTGATTGAAATGTAAGATATCATTGCATTTTGCTTAAGGAGTGGAAAATACTGGGGTGAGCTTCCCTGCCCCCTTCACTCCAGAAGTCCTCAGATGAAGCACCTGCCACAGGTTCTGCTCCTGCACCTGCATCTCCACGCAGGCCAGCACAAATGCAGAGCTGTGCTGGTGGCAGCAGTGTCTTGCACTTTGTGTACCAGCACCTTATCAGTACAGAGTTATTGCTGTGAATCCAGATCAGTCTGTGGGTCTGCCCCACTGTGTCCCCACAAATGACCTTTTGGGCACAACTTGAAAGAGAGCACAGGATATGGCCAGGAAGTTCTTAATGTTCAGCTTTGAGTTTGTGCTTCTGTATTGAGTTCAGGTGCCCTGGTGTGGGTGGCCCTGTGCAGGACACAGCTGGCAGTGGACTCACCACAGGACACAGCTGAGCATATCAGTGAAGCTGGGGCACCTCTGGGGAGGTGTCTGTAAAAAAGGGCAAAATGCTGCATGGCAGAGAGGAGTGAGGAAGAAGGTGAAACAGTCCTTCCAGCACCAAGAGAAAGAGGAGAGGGAGGAATTGCTTCAGGTGCTGGAGCTGGTGTTTTCCCTGCAGACTACAGAGGATCATACGCCAGAGCAGGTGCAGATTTTTCTGAAGGAACTGCAGTCCATGGAGAGGAGCCATGCCAGAACAGGTTTCTGCTGAAGGACTGCAGCCTGTGAAGAGGACCCATGATGGAGCAACAGAAAGAAGCTGTTACAGACTGACTGCAATGCCCATATTCCTCTTTGCCTTGTGCTGCCTTGGACAAGGGGAGACAGAGAAGCTGTGGGTTCAAAGTGTGAAGTTGAGTCTGAGGAAAGAGGGCAACAGGAAGGGAATGTGCTGTTTTAATTTGCTTTTGTTTCTCAGTGGCAATGAATTAAATTAGCTTTCCTCATATTGATTCAAATTTTGAAATTTACATCTGAACACAAGTCACAGTGGAAAATCCTGATGTCTGTTTGATCACTGCAAGTCACTATTGCCTTTAATTTTTAAAGTAATCGCATTTTAATTTTTAAGAATTCATTCTGCGTGAAGGAAGTAGTGTACCTGGTCTGAATCAGGAATTGCATTTCTGGATGTATTTTGGTTAGGCCTTTCAAGTTCAGCATACTGACCTCTTCACTAGAGTAGATCTCAGGTGGAGAACTAACTCAGGAACATGTCTAATCCATTACATTTCAGCTGGAAAACAATACCAGCCATATTTTTACCGGTTTGAGCATAGGAGAGTCATTCTGAGGAGAGAATGCTGCAGCATTAGATTCTACTTTATCTACTTCAGTAAAGCTGTTCTTACACATGATAAGAGTGGGGCATCTTCCCAGTGTTATGCCTAGCAGTGCTTCAGAATGGGGCAAAGTTGTGGTGAGTGGCATCTTTGGTGAAAGTGATGTTAACTTTGGGAAAAGAAATAAGCAGAGTTTGGGAATGAGAATTATATTCTTGTGCTTTTCAGAGATTATTTTCCTGAATAAGAAGGGAACTTCCTTTAGAGGGTAAGTTTTATATGTATGTTCTTAAACAGCCTTTGGAAAATACCTGGCACTGGACACCAAGGGTATCTAGACAGGGTACTAGGTGACATGACACACTTACTGGTTTATAATGAGGGCACTGGAATATAAAACTGATGGATAGCTTCCTAATATTAGCTAAATTAATCTTTTCTTTTCATCCTCTGTCTGTGCATTTCACTCTAAAGGGAAGAATCTCTGTTAAAAGGAACATGATGAATTGTTAGTTGTCCATAAAACTGTTTATGAACAGCTGAATGAAAAGGAGTTCTTTGATAATGAATTAGATGAGCTTTGGAAAGAATTGCATTGTCATTGTAACTTCAAGTATTTTCTTCCAATTGTATCACTCAGTGTTGGTTACTGTCTTACTGTTTATGTGCTGTATAATTTATTTGTTAAGCTTTTCTGGCTGTGTCAGGGCTCTGGAAGTAATACATATGGCAATTCTCTTTTCTTTTGAAGTTTTATAAAAGGGAAAGGAATTCTTAATTTTGCATTTAACCACCAGCTGCTCTGGAAGAGTCCATGATTATCTCTGTTCCTTAGTTACCAAAAAATCTTTTGTGCTGAAGTATTCCATAAACTTGCAGTTTTTCCTTGGAGCAGGCAGTGAATTTGACACCTTAAAAAAAAAAAAAAGCAGACTACACTGGAACCAAATTTAGCATCTTCAGGATCTGTGACCTAGGATTCATTAGTTGCAATTGTAAAAAGATTGATGTTTTCATAGTGAAATGTTTTTATTAATCTAGTTTAATCTATGAACAAAAGTGTCTTCATTCCTCTTATTTCAGACTTCTGAACTTCTTTGCAAAATGAGAGATTGCTACTGAGATTAGCTAACAACTGCAAAAATGGAAAGGTTTCACTGGGAACAGGTGCTAACAAAATCTACCATAAAGTCAGCCAGCATAATTAACATTAGTGAGGTAAGGTCTTTCAGAGATTAGCTACAGGCTAATACTTTTGGTGGTATACTAATGTTTATTCTGATCTTGCAAACAAAAAGAATGTTTATGAGCCATTGCAGAAAGAACTGGGAAATAAAGCACTTTGTAAAATGCCAGTCTGTGGTGGTTTTTGTTTCTGTTGGCTTTGTCAAGCTTTTACTTGGTGTTCATTTCTTTGTGTATCCATCGTAGGGTCTGTTTTATCTCTTATGTAGAGTAAGTTAAAATAAGTTAATAGTTAGAGCATAAGACACAAGTACTTCATGGCAAGATATGATATTTCATATATTTTCTAACAAATAATAAAAGTTTAATATTCTTGATAATTATCAGAAGACATTTGAGAAAGACTTCACGTGCTGTGTTTGCTCTTTTTGTCTGTGTTTTGGAATTGATGAATTCCCATTTCTTTGAGAGTTGTCAGGAGTTTTTAGCAATGAAGTTACTATTTTGGAATGAACTGTAGGTTCCTGACTGCAGTTAAGATGGTTTCAAGTAGGGAAACCAGGTTTGTATTTAATTTTGAATGGCCAGAATTTCCAAAAGGAAGAGACCCTGGAGCCACCTCTGAACACCTCTGAGGCACTACTTTTTGGGCATAATGTTACAAAGATCTGCAAGGTTTCCAGAGAAGTTTGACTGGCTTAGTAGCCAAGGATAGCACAGTGTGAGGCAGTGATGCTGCCTGCTCTGAGATGCCTGGAATACTTTTGTGTTCATTACTCAGTGTCTTGCTGCTGACATACCAGTGAGATGATAAAAAGATGAGAGTACATGATAAATGTTTCATTTAAACCCAGAAACAGAGGCAACAGCTGGCATATTTCAAATTTTTACAAAGGTGAGTGTCTTGAGATAATTGAGGAGTGAAAAATGGTTGTTGGTTTGTTTTTTTTTTTTCTCTGTAGCATTGCCTGGTAACAAAATATAATATGTTAAGCTTAGTTGGAGAGTTTCCTAGGATCCAGAATCAGGTTGTGTTAATAATATTACAGATTGGTAATAGTGCTATTTAGGTGCTTTTTTTAGATTTCCAGTTGCTGTCACTTAATTTCTTCAGGGAATTTTTGTCAGTACATTCCAGTGGCATGCTGTCTCCACTATGTTGAAGTAGTACTGTTTACTAACTTAGAAAAAATTTTCCTTCCCATTACTGAGGTGATTTACAGGAAGATTAGTAGAGTTGGCTGTCTAGATAAAACATAGTCTGCTGGAGAGGGAATTATTTAAGGCTGCTGAGAAGGCAAAACTGGCAGAATATGGTGAGTACTGAGATTTTGAGGAATCAGGAGAACAATTTTTTGATGTTACCCTTGTTGAAGCATAGCATTCACCAAGGCTGATACCTGAAGCAGAACTTCTTTTGCACAGGTCAACCAGAGTTCACCATCCTTGCCCACAGAGTAAGGACCAGACTAGGTTATTTATATAAGTATAATAATAGTATATTATTATAATAAATAATAAAAATGAATAAATATATAATTATATAATAATAATAGTACTTGACCAGCACTTATTCTGATTCCTTCTTGCTGTTTTAAAATGAATAATTAACTTCTGGCTACCTGAAAAGTGCAGTTTCACAACCAAGTACTTCAGCTCTCTTCTAGGTGACAGTGAGCTGTGTCAGAAATTTCTGAAAGAGAAGCAGTGAAAAATACTGAAGAAAGATCTAGGAGAGTCTGTACCACAAAGGAAATGTGCACCTTAAGTAACTCTTGGTTTTGAGAAGCCCGTAGAACATGTTCTGAAATCCTGGAGCATGAGCCAAGCTGGCATTGTGGACCTGAGCACAAGCTATCACAAACCTCCAAAACCGGCAATTCTCCACACGCACAAATTTGTTCCTGTTCGCCCCAAGCCAGAAAAGAAGTCTCTACTTAGGCCACGTACTAAGTTAAAGTTAATTTTTAGTGTCATTTTACCACATCCCAGTTTAAATGGGTTGCTTGAGAAAGCAGTCTAAAAACAATGATGCAGTCAAAACTGAAGCTTCATTTTTTAAAAGTAGAAGCTGAAAAAAATGGATCTGTGTTCAAATCTGTAATTCCTATTTTCCATTGGAAGGGAGACACAGGGGAAATAATATTTACCTGACTGTTGCTACATAGTGTAATAGGTAATAGTCTGATTAATTAGTGCCAGAAAGGAGTGCTCATCTCTTAAAGCACTGGGACAAAAAATACCATTCTTTTAGAATTTTTAATTAGTTTTATTTTTAAATTTTCTATCTATATTTACGTGAACTGATGTTTTAATATATTGTATGAGTAAAGCAGACAATTTTTTGATTTTGTGATGGTTGGTTCTCATTGCTAATGCACATCTTGACATTAATTCACATTTATAACATTATCACTTCTTATACAGGGACAAGCAATGTCAGACAGTAAAGAATAGGCACAAAATGGGGCATCCAAAACTAGTTCTGCTAGCTTTTATCAGATTTTTGTTTGTTTTGAGTGGCAGTAGATAACTGACAATAATAATTTAGAGCCCACTCTTTCCTTGGAAGGCCCTGCTGTAAATTTTTTGTCATCTACAGGATGAAGCAGAAGAGAGGCTGAGGGTTCTGCTGTTTAGAAGACAATGACTGCAGAGTTAAATGTGGGCAGAGGACACAGCCACCATCTCTATATGCAGATGAAAGAACAAGGAATGAAATAGAAGATGGATGTGAGCCCTGGTTTTCTTCTGGTGTTAGCATGTTAGATCAAAAGATTTCTAGGGGAATTAATGGGCAGCACTGCAAGAGAAAGCAGAGGTGGGAGCTTGGTGATGGCATCTGGTTGAACTCCACTAAGTCATCCAGCTACTTCTGTAGCATTGGAAGTGAGAGGATACTTTCCCAGTCCTCCTTCAGACTGTTTGGAAGGAGTATGTTCATCCCAGGCTGTCCTCTCCCTAGTTCTTGACTTTGGGAGGGATGATGCCAGTTAGGCCAACAGGTTATGAGAAGAGATGGATGTTGGCTAAGTGCACCCTGCTCAGACAGCAAACATTAGTAGCAGTTCTTGTAAATGTTGCCAGTTCTTTCTGCAACAGGTTGCTCTGTACACATCAAGAGATAGCAAATTTAGGAAGTAACTATACTTCTGGAGGCTGCAAAACCCCTAAGATGTGTGTGTGTATGTGCAGCCTCATGCAGTGCACATACACGTGTACTAATAATTTGTTAATAGTAACTGCTGCAAACAGCTTGGCCAAAAGCTGCTTTCAGTCATCCTCTGAAGAGCAAAGAGCTTGTTTCCATGTGGCAGCTCAGTAAGGCAAGAACCTCAGAAACAGTTTATAGAATGTACAGCAGTTTGACAAAGACAGTGATTAAAAAAGTCTTATTTTCTGAAGTGTTAGGTGGTTTGCTTGTGTATTAAAATAATTTTAAACACTTACCATGGCTGTTACCATGTATTGCTGCTTCTGTGCTAAGCAGTCACTGAAGCCTATAATTACATGCTCAGAAATTTGATTTTTTTTTTACCTTTGATTAGAGAATACAGTCTCCAAGCTGTTTTCAAGCTGGCATTATAGAAGAATTAGAGGGTTTATTCTAATTAGATATTGAAATTTAAGAAATGTAATAAAATCACTAGCAGCTGTAATCAATGACAGTCTTCAGTGAATTGTAAAGTCAAACTCTTGGGAAGGGTCTGGATGGTTTGTGAATCATTAGTGACTCTGCTTTCTTCAGCTAACATCAAAAATTAATTTTCAGCTTCTGTCAGCCAGTGTCCAGGCATTGCTTTGTTCGTCAGACAGGTGGAGAGAGAGGGGTTGCAGTGGGGTGTCCCATGCAGTCATAGACAGGAGGTCTGTGAGGTGGTGCATGTAAGATATCAGAAAAAGTGGCACTGGAGGGAGAGGCAGTGCCAAAGTTCTAAATGTAGATGAGCACTAAGCAATTACCAACATCATTAGGCACCACTTCTGGAGTATCAGCACTGATGGATATGTGGTTATCTCAGCCTGGCCTGACCTGGTTTTCCACATCAGCTGATTGCCCTGCACTTCACCATTTGAGTCTTTTCTCCCTGCCCTGGCAGTAGGGGGTATGGAGAGGCTGCAGTGTCCCTGCTCAGCACAATGCTGTTCTTTTCCTAAGAAAACCCACAACAGGTGTGTTTTGTGTGTGGGTCACTGGGAGACTCTGGCCACAACATGAGTGCATGAAGTTAAAGCATCTCAGACTGTATGAAAGGAGAAGGAGAGGTTCCTGGACTTTCAATGCTACTTACTCTGCAACTTGCAACCTTGAATGGAGTCTGTGATCATCCCAGCAAGACTAGACCAGTTTGGATTTAACACAGAGAAAGATCCTTCTTGCATTAACAGCCTCTTCAAAACTGAAGCCTCGTAGGGAGTTTAATTGGGTGCTTGATCTTTCTGGAATATTGGTAGCACTGATGGACATGTGATGTATATGAAGGACAAGACCTGGATGTCAAAGACAGGACAGCAGATACTGGTGCAGTCATTGGCAATGTCACAAACTGAAATCTGCAGTACCTGTCTGGACTACAGAGTTGTGGCTTTCTTATGAACATGGGAGAAAGAGGTCTCTAAACTACTGAGCACTGGAGTAAAGGTTGGTGTTACTTCTTTGTACTAGTTTGGCTTGCAGTTTTTACCAGCAACTGTGTGCAGCAGCCAATCCATTTGACCTTTCCTATCTTGTCAGGAGTTTTGCCTCACTGACATTCTGTGCTCTCTCTGTGTATTGAGAGAATTGCTGTGCCATAGAGAGAGGCTTCCTGGGCTCCAGGCACAACAGAGATACTGTAGTCAGTGGAGCTGAGACGTACAGGCTTTGGCCTGTTTGTGCTTGTCACCTCGACAACCACTCCCAAATGTGACCAAAAAAGATGTTGGCTACATCTCCTCTTCTTTCCCTGGGTCTGGGAAAGGAAACTTGCCAACACACTGGAAGATTTAAACTGTAGCCCAAAGATGCCTTTCTCACTCACATGATTTACTCAAGTAACACCATTTAGGTACTCCTTGGGAAGGGGAGCTCTAACACCACTGAAACAATCCTGTTTTGCTCCCAAATGCTTTAAAATGGAAGGAAAGACTAGAGAATCTCTAAATGCCCAACTGGAATATTGTGGTCTGAGGTACTCTAAAGGATTATTTCACCTGTTTATTATCCAAGTTCATTTTGTTTTCTCTTTTTATTTCTTTTCTGGTGACAATGCTCATCTAAACAATGATCACAGCTTCAAGGCCAGAATCATCATCTTGCCAGTTTATACTGGTCTCCTGTGAAAACTGATAACCAGAGTGAATTTGTACAATCTGTACCTGTATTTCATGGATTAGAATGTAAACTAAGATCCTGCCTTTTCCTGTCCTGTGAGTGTGTTTGCCTCATCATTCTTAGGGTGACAGTGTTTAGCTATGTGCACATAAGTACCTTAAAGGACTTTGTTTTTTTGGGTTTTTTTGGGTTTTTGTTGTTGTTGTTTTGGGTGTTTTTTTTTTTTTTGTGTGTGTGTGTGTGTTGTGGTTTTTTGTTTGTTTGTTTGTTTGGTTTGGTTCGTTTTGTTTTGCTGGCTGGTTTTGGTGGTTTTTTGTCAAAAGAAGAAAAAGGTCAGACTTCCTTCATCTTACTGATATTTTCTTATATTTGCTCTCTGTTCCTTTAGAATGACTAAGGTACCAACTGCATTAATCCTTTTTGATGCTAGAGGGAGCTCATGGCTTGAGCAGTCAGAATGACATGATACCTTGCACAATTCTTGAGAAAACACAGATGGAAAGTAAAGTGCTGTTGATTACTATAATGCACCTTTCTCCATCACTGGCAAAATTAGAAGGGCTGAATGTATCTGCTTAGGAAATTACACATGACTTTCAGAGACACTCAGATGTTGAAATGCTGTAGCTGCAATTTCTTCTATATCTGAGCACCTCCCTGTTGTGACTGGATTTATCTTCTCAACTTCCTCTGAGGAAATAAGTTGTCTCTCATATCCCCATGAAAACACAGGACCTGTAACACCAGGAGCACTTGTGTTACTATGTGTGTGTATACATATACACAAAGAAGTAATCCAAGCAAAATTCTCCAAAGCACCCAAGGAGGAAACTTGAAAACAAGGTAACATCAAGAAACATATTGACTGACTTTTTTGCCAAATCCTCCTTATTCACTAGGGATCTGTCACTGTAACTATGCAGTTGACAGCACATTAGCAACGAGAATTTAGGATCTTTGGAGGCTGAAATGCAACCACAGTAGAACTGGCCTAGCTTAAATATATTAGCTAAGATATCTTTCCATAATCAGAAAAATTTGAATTTACATTGCATCCATTTGGTCAGAGTTCTTGACATGTGGACCTCCAATCCTAGTGAGCACCACCTCTAATCTGTTTAGTTATATTTCAGCTAATCCTTACTCCTTCAGAAGACGCTCAGCTGTCACTGTAATGCTCGGTGAGGTCACTTCAAGTGTCAGGGCAACAGCAAATGGACAGTCATATTGCTCCAGTGCCTGAGGCAAAGCAAGCTTGCTTGCAGTGCAGAGCTTTGCAAGCCGGGCTGGTTCGAGGGCAGTGATGCCTGGCCACGTGCTCAGCAGAGTGGCCATGGTGGGCAAAATGTAATATATCAGATAGCAAGGTCCATATAGACAGGTGGATATTAGATATGACACAAAATAACCACTCAAATGCAAGTCACAGTACTTCAGTGGCATGTTACTGCCAGAAACATGCTGTCCTGCTGGATAGAGATCCCGTTAAGGAAGCCAGACAGAGGGGGCTCGTGCAAAGGGCTGAAGATGATATGTCATTACAGTGGCATTGACTTCATAGATACCTATGCATACGTACTACAGTTTTGATTTGCAGCTCAGTCTGATTTGTGGAATAGAAGATACTTCAGCCCTCTTCAGGATATGCTCAGATACAAGGTGCCTAAGCTTTTCTCCTTGGTATCTTGTGACACAGTTGTCTAAAGCTGGATTGCTTGGGCTTTACTCTTACAGGATGCAGTAACTACTAAAAGCTGTTACTCTCTTATAGGTGACACTGTAGAGACTCCTCTGCCCAAGGCAAACTTATGTTCCTTTATCACCTAAGAGGTTCATCTGCATGAACACCAACACATTATTTTTATTTACTTGGATTCCCTGTTAATTCTATCAGCCTTTCCCCTTTCTTTTTACTTGTGCCCTAGCTTTAAAAGTTAAAATGAAAAAGGCTGACACTATTATAACACACACTATTGAGGCTGAGCATATTCTTGGATGTACTTTGAACATGAGTACCATGATGCATAGATGTAAAGAAGATTTTAGGTTTCAGGACAGTATTTGTGTAGCAGTTGTAGCTATGGGAAAATTATTCCTGTGGGCCACATTTATGGTCTTGAGAGCTCTGGCCCTTATACCAGAAAGAAAAAGAGCCCTGAGGCTGCTCTAACTTCCATGGAACTGCAGCTGCACCTGAAAGGCTAAAACATCAACCAGAGTTCCCTGCTCTCCTACTTGCTAATTAAATTAGCATTAAAATGAAGAGTCACTGTAGAGAAGTACAGAGGCAGACACTGAAAGTCTGGCTGTAACTTCATAGGAGAAAATAAAAGCAACTTGCTAGCAGCAGCAGTTAGAAGTGGTCAGTTGTTGTAGACTTTTTTTTGAAGGTAGAGTCAATAGATTATGCTTGTGAAAGCTTTGGCATCTCAGACTTCTTCTAGATGGAATCTGGGTCAGGGCTCTCTATTCAAACCTTTCCAGGGGAATTGGGGTGGAAGTTATTGCTGTAAAACATCTGTTCATTCATCTCACTCCAGCTTCAATATTTCCTTTCCACAGCATTTGCATCCCAGCAAGCAGCTCACATAGGCTGTATCTACATTGAATGCAAGCAGTGTCTTGTGTGACATCCCTGAATTGGCTGGAGGCTCCACAGGGCTGAGCTGCTATGCAGAGGGACTGGCCCAGGCTCTGGGTACAGGATGGCTGCTCACAGGGCCCCACAAGTAAGTGAGTGAAGTGTTGCACAGCACTGAGGTGCCAGTGTTCCTCCCAGTCCCAAAGCTGGCAGGATGGGTGCTGCATAGGGGAATCTCTGCACTGAGCTGCCTCCCATGGTATAGATATTCCTCTCTCCTGCTGTGTTAAAGACCTCACAGGGTGAGAGAGCAATGTCCCGACACTGGAATAAGGTCAGTGCCTAGGACAGGGAAGCTGGTGAAACCATGGACTGCACCAAAACAGGCCACAAAAGGCCAAGACACTGGGTGGGGCCAGGGCAAGGAGAGAGATGGGCTTGGAGCAAAGGTAGGCGGGGAGAATTCATGGGCAGGTAGAGCAGAGCAGAAGACACGTCAGAAAATGAGAGTTCTGAGCATTCAGCTGCATCCCTTAATGCTGCCTATACCTCCATAAGATGGAGGGGCTAAACACGGTGCAGGGATACAGAGGTCACTCCTGGTCAGGACAGGAGCTCATGAAAACTTGATTTCCTCAGTCCCTATCAGTGTAGAGTTTAAGTGTTCTCAAATGTACCCTTGCAGCAGCATTCCCCTTTCTGGGCAGGGAAATGGAGATGTAGAGACTAAAGCAGCTTGCTTAACTCACACAGGAAACCCATGGCATACCAGAAGAGTAAAGGAAGAAACTCACCACCCTAATCTGGCATTCCTGCCTGTAAACCTTTCTAAATGGGGCTGCATGGCAAAAATGTCACACAGTCACTACTGTCTCCCCCATTGTAGTGGACCCTTGATCTTCCAGGCTGCTGAGTGCTTCTCTATGCCACTTCTGTTATCCAGGAGAATGGCCTGCAAGAATTACATGGAGGTGCAGGAAGTACCACTTGAGGGCATTAGAGGGACAGGTTTTTGCTAAACTGGCAGAACAAGACCTGTTTAGTAGAGAAAGAAGAGCTCTAAGGATACAAAGACAAAGCAGGGAAGTTGCATTGAACTAAACCAGGATGGCACTTGCAGAGATTAATAGCTGCTTCCTGTACCATATAATATGTCTTCTTCTTGCAAACATACACAAAGGATTTTCTGGAAATGCATACTTTATTCCTCCTTACTCCAGTCCAGTGTCCCCTGGGCTTCAAGACAAAGGTGCAATTGAATAAATGGCTCAAGTTACATTAAATAAGATCAAACACAGTTTGAGGCACAGTCCAAAACTGCACAGCTAATGAAGGCCTTTTCATTGTTTTAATAGGATTCAGATCAGATCCCAGTTAAATAGTTTATTTCAAGTGTTACAGGTTAACAGCAGTAGAGTGAAGTAGAACAACCTGGAAGAATCCACATGCACTCATTGTCTGTTAGTTTCAAATGCTAGTAGAATTAATAATAAAAATAAATAAGGGGGAGGGTGGTGAGAGAATATCTCTGTACCAAACTATAGGTATTAATGAGCAAGTCTAAATAGAACTGGGTTGATGATATCTGATATAGTCATTCCCTGCTCACTGCAGGAACTAGACCTGGAAGAGAATAAATTGGACAAAGACTTGCAGACAAGATGATGGCTCTGAGACTGAAGCTTTGCTTCCAAGGCCTTGCTTGCTGAGTTTCTATCTCTTTTGTTCCTGATGCCTCATCTTCAGCTGTCCTAGTCTGGCTGAAGTTCCAAGAAATACATCCACCAGTCTCTCATTGCCCATCCTATCTCTGTCCCTGGGAGATAGGATACTGTGAGCTCTCCTTATTTCAGCCTGCCATGCACAAGTTACTCCCTGAGCTTTCTGTCATGCGGGGTCTCAAGACTCCCCCTTCTCATGACAAATCTCTTTACATGCTGCAATTACTTGTTTTGTGGTATCCGTATCTTCTAAGCCATAAACCAACTTTTTTCCCACTTTCTGTTAATTTCCCCTTGCTTTGGATATCAATGAGATTTCAATTCTTCCTTCTGAGTCACTGCTTTGTTTTTGTTCAAATATTGTCTCCATTTGCAACAAAGCTGGCAGTATTATCTGCTAGTGGCAAAGAAGGAGGACTTTTAAAGACACTTATAAAGCAAAACACATGCCAGAGGCCAGGTCTTGTGCTACAAGTAATCATTACTTTGTGCATGTTTAATGATTATTCTTTTAAGAAGAAAAAAAAAAGAAAAATAATATAAACAGAAACTGATTAACATAAAGAAGGAAATGCTGAAAACAGGATGGATTTTCTGTATCAGGAGCATGATCTTGAAGTGCAAATCAAGAGGGTGAAGGAATATCTGTGATCTTGATATACTGCAGTAGGACTCTGGAGAAAGAACTGTATTGACTTCCTAGCTCTGCCATGGCAAGAATGACCTCAGGTATTATTTAATTTCACTGAGGCTTAGCTCTCTGTGTGTAAAGGGAGATTGTTCTTTCTTTGACTTGCAAGACTGTTCTGAGATGTTTTTATCCTATAGAGATGGTGTTCAGAGGAGCACCTCAGAGAAGTTTCTTTTTTTTAGTGGAGATGCAGTTACTGATGAAATGTTGAAAAGGCAAAAATCATGAAAATTTCAAAACTACCAAGCCCTGAGGAAACAAGGGTAAACTCCTTTGTGGATACTCTTTCTTCAAACCAGTCAGGTGGTTTAAGTGAGGAGTCTGTCTCCACATATCTTTTTTCCTTCTGTTTGTGAAAAACCTTTAGCACCAGGATATTTGTCTAAGTGGAGAGGACTGGGTGCCTGTGCAGAGAATTTTGTTATTCCATACCTCAGCTGAATGAAATAATTTATCATAACAAAAGAGGCTCAGCAGTGAGGTTCCCAAGACTGCTGCCCTGCACACTTGTGCCTCAGGCACAAAGGCACTGCTGTGTCTCTGCAGTCCATGGGCTGGTTGTGCAGTACAACCATCTACTTGAAGGTGAGATAGAGTAGCACAGTGTCCATAGCTTGGCTTCAGTAAAAGACCTTCCCAAATACTGGGGGAATAATTTCCTTTTATTGTTCTTAAGATACCTCATTGGCTAAAAATGAGTCTAGAAGTTCTCAACCTTGTATCCACACCACCTTGGAACAGGCTGTATTGCTCAATATTCCTATCTGTGTGTGCCATTACAGCTCTCTCTGTCAATGCTGTCTTTTGCAGACACCTCCTGAGACCTCTTGGCCCCATTTCACTGTTTTAGTGCCCAGCATGCATCTGACCCTGTAATATGGCAAACTGCCTCAGAAACTGGCTGGTCCCTTACAGCTGGTGGTTGAAGATGGGGGCAGTTTAGGAGCCCTCAGAAGAATTGTAGCTGCATGCTCCTGAAAGCAGCTCTGAAGAATGTCGGGATAGAGGTTCATGCTTGCTTTTGCCTCCGTCCATCCCTTCATCACCGGAGAACTGCTCACAGCCAGAAGGTAGGAGACATTGGCCCATGCTAAATCCCAGCCTGCCTTCTCCAGCAGTGTGGGAAGGGGAGGCTGCTCCAGTCGTGCCTTCCCAGCAGCATCTCCCAGTCACAGCTGCCGGATAATGGACAGCAGCCCCAGGTTTTGCTGCGAGAACTTAATCTGCACTGTCGTCCCTCATTACTGCCACTCAGTGCCGTCGTGTCCAGCCATGAAGGGTCACAAGATGACATGAGAGAGGTCGGGCAGGGGGTGTACAAAAGGGTCTGGCAAGCATCGGGAAATATGGAAAGGCTAAAAAGAGAACAGCTACCCAAACGATGCTCCAAGCGGCTCGGCGGGGATGGGGCTGAATGCAGCTGGGTTCACACTAAGTTTTCCCGAAGGTCACTCTGCAATATGGTAACTCCCAGCCCGGCTGTCAGTGCCCATAAAGGCAGCTCTCCTCACAGTGCGGGGGTGGGGAAGGGAAGGAGGTTTGTTTAGAAGCATTAGTGCACCCCTCCCCCGGCCCCATTAGTGGCCCTTATTAAACCAACACAGACAAAGAGCAAAGATGCCCTCGTTAATGGAGAGTCTTCGATAATTACTCTGCTCTGCCGCTTCTTTTGGGGCCTGAATAGCCTTTGAATAATGTTTCTCTTGCTGTGGTTGCAGACAATACCCTCGCAGACTGCTTTAAGCGGTGCCAATCCCATTAGCAGAAGAATAGCAGAGCTTTCTGGTTGTGTGGGTGTGTGTGCTCACGGGAGGACAGCGGGCGGGCAGTGGGAACAGACTCCGCTGCCCACGGCTTCGCTCTTCTCTCCTGCCCTCCGGGGCCCGAGGAAGCACAGCAGGCAAGTGCTGGGCCAAACTCCATCTCAGAAACCATCTCCCTATTTAAACAGCCCCCGTGCCAGGGGCATGAGAGAGCCGTGCTGCTGCTCCCTGCAGGAGCGCAGAGACGGGCATGGCTGCTCACCGGGAGGGAAGGGAAGGGAAGGGCTGGGAGGCAGAAACCCCGCAGGACTGGGCTGCCTCCAGCCTTTCCTCCTGTTCCCCAGGCACGGCTCTCCCCACGCCCACACAAAATTCCTAAGGGCATGGAGGACTAAGAGCTCCTAAAACCAGAATCAGGTAGAGCTGCTGCTTTACTGTACAGAGGAGATGAGACACTCATCCTTCTGCATGCAGTTGATTACAGAGCATGAAAATGGCTGTACCGCCCAATTTTGGGAGGGTTAATTTTGTGCTGCGCACCCCAAGCAGGAAGCTAATTAGTGTGTTCAATGGGTAGCTATCAGCCAAACTTGGAAGAGTTGGGATAATTCTACCTGAGCCTTTCTCTTTGATCTCCCCTTCTGCATGATAAGTGAAAATAGTGTATAGCCGGGCTGGCTGTGGTGTTTAATTTAATCATCTGATGATATTTATTTTCACAAACACGAACTCAAGCAACAGTTATCAGAAAGGCTTCATCTTTTGCTGAACGCTCCAGTTAATGGCCTTTCTGTGAGGAAATAGCTTCTATGTAGGGAGTCAGTAATTAAAACGTGTGAAAAAAGGCCACTTTTTCAGAGGCAGTGGAAGACTGGTGGCTCTAATGCTCAGCTGGTATGAGCTGTCAAGTTGGTCAATGGCCACAATAAATGGGCATTGCTCCTTCCACATTATGCCAGCAAAGGATGTGCCCAGAGGGCTGTTGAGAGTTTCCCAGATTGAGAAGGAGGTTTGGATTCTTGTCAACAGGAGCCAAACTTAGGAATACATGGTGCAATGATCTGGTCTTTGAAAGATGATTCTGGACTACTCGTGGAAGATGTTCGGATTGAAGGAGCACTTGGTCCTGCAAACTGTCCCACAAAGGAAAGCAGCTAAGTTGTTTCCAGTATTGCTAAAGAGAGACATATTTTTTCTCTTTCAACACAGTGTTGAAACTAAGGAAAAAATTACATTGGACACATTCCAAGCAGGAAAATGAGTTCCTTTATGTCTTTGTCATGTGGAAAAATAATGTACAATTTTTTTTACTCATACAGGTAACCACCACATGGCTTCATGCACAGATCAGTGTTGGGCTGATGGTTGGTGAGCAACGAGGACAAAGCTGGAAATCAAGCTGTGGGGAAGGTTCTGATAGATAGCCACCACTATGTCTTTAACCAGTATATCTGACTGGAAACAGCTTGTGATTTCACGTTGGGGAACAATGATGTGCTTAAAAATGAAAACTGCAAAATCTGAAGCTTGCATTCTGAAAGATATATATAGTAATAACAACAAAAAAAAATTCAAAGGTTCCTATTTCTTCAGAACTGAGAGTGTTTTTCTGCAGCTTTGTAAGATAGAGTTGATATTTGGGTGGGTTTTTTTTTTTCCTCTCTCCATTGGCACACAGACTGCAAGAAGAAAAATCTCTACTAGAGAAATTGACTAGAGGAATCAGAAGCAAGGAAGAGAGAGTTTTTTTTATAGTGCACACTGCCTGCTTTTCTCCCCTGGCAGCTGTGTCCCCCCAGGTAATGGACCAGAAGCCCTGTGCATGATTTGGTTGGGTCTGAAAGGAAACTTTTAGTTTCTAACTGGAAGAGAGGCAAAGTTCTGAAACAATGTCAGACACAGGAATCCTAGAGAGTCTCTTTCCTTCTGAGGAGCCCAAGAGATAAATGTTTAAGTACCATTTGACAAAAGCCTGGATGGTGATAAATAACATGGCAGGTAATGATACTGCCTTGTCCTTTGTGGGATCTAGGTGGATACAGCTGAACTGGAATAAAAAAGATCAATCCTTGACTGTTACCCAGTGAAGAAACCATTCATCTTTGGGAGGAGGACTTGGAATGTATGGTGGTCTAGTAATATGTTCTTTTTGGAGGCCAAGATTAATTAATCTTCAGCCAGATTAACTGGTATTTGGTGTGCCAAAGGCTCTCATTTATCCTTGCTGTCACTGAAGTGAGATAACCCATTCAAATACTACTTTGTTAAATGTGCCAGTTGCATTTTGCAATAAATGGTTGATGTGTGAGATGAAAAACTGCTGGTGGAAGCTGACCTAACTCCTGCCTTTTGCTGTGGATTGTGGATCCGCTTTATGGATTCATTTCAGCACCGCGTCCTGCGGTTCCACTTCAGCACTGACCCGATCTCAGCGCGGCTCCAAGGAGTCCCGTGTGGCACAGCCAGTGAGACACCGCCGTGCCCGTGAGCCTGGACCCTGCACGGCGCTGCTCAGGGGTGCTCTGCATGCACAGGGGGTCAAAATTCAGCTGCATCCCTCATCCAGACCTGGCTATTTCTTGCCGCGAGGTTCTTTTTACAGGACCAGTATTGCCGGGTGGGTTGCCTTGCTACCTGAAACAAGCCATTTGTAATTGTCGTGTAAGTCTTTGTTTTCCTTGGGTAACAGGTTCTGCTAGAGATCCTTTTGCTGCCCTGCGGCGATATGGATTCATGCAGCACGCTGCTCCCGCAGCCTTCGCGCCTAGGTAAGCGAGCTCGCACTTGGGACTGTTAAAATCCGGTCGGGATTTTGCGTTTCCCATCTCTCCTGAAGTCAAGTGCCAGCTCCCCGAGAATCTCGGCTGCTTTAAACTTGGAAAGGCGCAACTTTACCCTTGATGTTTATACAGGAAAGTCTGTGGTTTTCCTAGTGCTGTATTTTAAGGGAAGTGAGACTGGCGGGTTGCCGGGCCGGGGCTCGGCGCTCCGAGGGCCGGCGCNGGCCGGGCGGCCGGGCCGGGCTTCCCGTAGCCTTCGCCGCGCTGCCCGCCCGCCCGGGGATGTGTGCGAGGGCCCGGGCGCGGCCGCGGTTGCGTTGATAGCACAAACGCGCCGGTAGCCATGTGCTCGTCTGGAGGGACGTGTTCCCCTGGGCACAGAAAGGCCCCGCCGGCTCACGGTCTCATCTGGAATTTGGGTGCTCCTCGAGACAGACTCCAGGATGTGTAGGCGCAGGGTGCTGACATCCCTCTCTATTTTAATAGCACAGAGTGTGACATCATGCCGTGGTCTCTTACCTTGCAGTAAAATTGCTTCTTTTAAGGAGCAGGCACCCAGACACAGCCAGTGGAATTAGACCTTCAGGAATCAAATAGGCCTGACGAGAGAGCCTGTGTTATGTGGGAATGAATGTGTGCTAGGAATGCTGGGCTCACCGGCAGTGTGAGGTGAGGGAAGGGAAGAAATTCGGGTGTACGTTTGTGTAGGGCACCATGACTTGCTCCTGATCTGTTCTGCAAATATGCACAAATGACCCTCATCCTGCAAAGCTTTACAGACAAACCTGACTTTCAGCACTGCATACCCTACTAACTGACTACAAAAAGTAGCAGTGAGAGTAAGAAAGCATCTGAATTGTAGTTGGTCCAATGCCCATACACTTTAAGCAACAGTAATTTACATCTTGCCACTTTTATGTCTTATTTATTCAAAATTAATGAATTCAATTTGGGACTTATATCAGAAATCATATGTGAAACAGGGCACTGTACAGTGGAATGGAAGTTTTTATCAGTCTGTAGTAGCTAGATACATTGCTCCTGCAGGACCTTATCAGACTGAAGCAGGTTATTGTTAGCATTTCAATATCATCAGGTGCCTTGAGGTTTCTACAGGGCTTCTGCTAAGATTTTCTGTAATGAAGATGTAGTCCAGTTTGGAAAAGAGCAATCACTTACGTAGTCACACAGCTTTGCAGTGGTGCTGGTGGTTACAACCATCCCACAGGGTCAGCTGTTGTGGCAGGGCTGCCAGGACCTGAGTGTTTGGGTTCCTGTGGTAGGTTGCCAGACTTCAGCATTATTTAGATCTTCTTCTCCTTCTCCTGCCGATTTGTGTGACAAAGCACTGTGGTCCTGGCTGTTTGAAAAACAAGAGAAGAGCTTAGTTTGAGGTCTGAAAAGAGGTTGTGATGAAATACTGTATTTCCCTCAGTGTCAGCATGCAACTGCTAACAGTTACAGGAAATCCAGGTCTCACTGCAGAGTGGCTTGTACTGTCCCAGCTGATTCTTTGGGTACCACAGCTGGAGAGGGGAGTTAGCTCCAGCTGCAGATCAGGGCTACTCAGAAAGCTGTACAGTACAGATTTGGATGTCAAGTGTGTTTTCTTAGAGCTGTGCCAGGATCTCAGGGAAGAAATGGTCTTCTCTGTTCTTGTGGGAGATGGTGTGTTTCTTATCTTCCTTTGGGCCTCTGGGGCAATGCAAGCTGTTATTCCCAGCTATGCTTTTTACTTCTGCTCACAGCTCAGCAAGGGCAAATTGAAAATGTCTTAATTTCTGAACTTAAAAAAAAAGTCAAGCATTTAAGGAACTTGACTGTCTTTCATCTTCAACCTAGTCCTAGAAAATGTGGAGTGAGGAGATACCTACAAAATTTCAGTTTGCATTAAGTAGATATGTTGTTGTTTTTTTTTAATAGAGAAGTTTTATTTCACCTGACATACACAGAATTAGTCTGCATCCTAGCAGGAGCTAAGCTGCTCCACAGAGGCAGATACAATTAGAAGTATTAGACTGAGTCATGTTTGTTGTTTCCTGCTTGTCTGGTTCAATCACGTTTCCTCTTGTACTGGAGGAGTTTGTATCACCCCTCTTGGATACCCTGTTCCCTGACAGTTTCTGTACTCTGTGCTGAATTCAGGAGGTGACAGGCTGTTTTGTGGTGTCTGTGTGCCTGGCAGAGCCGGCAGTGTTCTTGTAGACAAGGACAGCATGTAAAATCCAATTTACCCCACTGTAGACAAAAGTGGACTCTGAGCACAGAAATCATTCAGTCCCTTGGGTTGTTATTTGAGGCTACAGGTGTGTTTAAGACCACAGATCCACATCTAGGGCCAAATCACTGCACTGCTGTGTTCTTTTTGTCCCTGTGGATTTTGCGAGGTCAGGCAGCCACCAGCATGAGGGGGTGGTCTGGGTTTCAGTCTGATGTGACCTAAGAAAGTGCCCACATGCTGATGGGTTTGGCTGGCTGCAGCCTGGGCTGTGTGTCACCACCAGCTGCTCCCCTGTGGTCAGTCTGCTTGGCTTTTTGTTCCCTTCCTTGTTAAAGTCCTTTATCGTTCACCCCAGTCCAGCTGCTGAGATTTTAAATGGTTATTCATCCCCAGGAAGTGACCCAGCCCTTCATTACTTGGTGGCGCACCCCAGCCTGGAGGGATTCGTGTCGGATGGCTGCAAGGCAAACAGTGAGTGATAAAGATCTTGGGAGAGCTGTCCAGCAGTGTTTCTAGAAAAGAAATCCTTCTGGTGGTCTGTCTTCCTCCACTCCTGGGTGCTCCTCAGCCTCTGGCCCCACTTTGTTCTAGTGCAGGCTGTGGTGCTCTTTGCAGCTTAGTATTTTTTGTGTTTTAATCACTGTTTCCAAATGACAGTTACAGTTAAAGATAATGTATACTGTAAGCACTGTTTATTGTGCATTGCTGTGTGCTCAACACGGGGTGAGCTGTTCTGGAGCTGTGGTGTGTTAGTTCTCCACACGGGAGGATGCCTGGGGAGCTTCTGTGTTAAAGGCACTGGGTGAGATCAGCAGCTGAGAAAAATCTGTGCTTCACAGAGCCAGATTCATATGTCCTTGCTAAGGGTCTGCTTTCCTTTACAGAACGTGCCATTCTTCTTCCTACCTGGTTTCACTTCTTTCTTCAGTTCATCTTTTCACAAGTGCTTTTTTTTGGTTTTGTTTTCTGTGGAGTAGAAGAGATCACTGCTGTCTTTTAGCTTGACTGTAATTAGGTCCCAAGTTAATTGCAGCTGTTCCTGCTGTTTGCCTCTCCCTGGCTCTAGCAGACAGGATGTGGGAGCTCTTCTTCATTGATAAAAGTTGGCAGTTAATTTCATCCTTAAGGGCAATGAGACTGGCAAACAGGTGGGTTTGCAACATGGAAATGGTTACGTTTATGTTCAGCTACCCTCTCTTGACCCTATCACCAAGCATTCCTGACCAGGGAGTCTCTTTCTGCAGTTTTTGTGAGTTTTTCCTGAGTATTGCCAGTGGGTTGTACAGGAATATCGGTCAAAAGATATTTTTGTGAGAAATTTTAAAGTTGGGATGGCCCGAAAAATTTAAGCAATGCATTTCTCAATTTGTCTGTTGGGGAAAGAGGCCTTTGGAGAGGGGCTTTAAAAATGTGATCTAAAGACAATTGCCCAGATGATGTTGAACCAACCATTGACAGTCATATGGCAACCTTTTGAAATTATGGTTCCCTGTATATGAAAAGTGTCTTGTAGTTTTCTTTGTGAGGCACTGTAAATTTCCTCCAGCCATTGAAATGCTTGTGTGCTCTGTCTCTCTTGAAGTACGCAGCAGTAGGTTATCTAGGGTTTTGGAATCACTTGGGAAAAGGCTTGCCTTGTGCCACAGGAACAAAATACAGCCAGGATCCAAGAGAATGGGATAGTTTGCACAGGGACAGTGTCCCAGCTGATGCTCCCTCTCTACAGTTGTCCCTTGTAAAATTCATCCTTATCAGTTGCCTCTCCAAGATGGTGTGACAGGCAAGCAGGAGTGCAGCCTTCAGTTGCTGCTCAGAGAGCTGGCCACTGCATTGCCTGGGGTTCATAACCACTTGCAGGGGAAGTGTCTTGAGCCAGGACTCTTGCAGGACTCTTCAGCTCCTTGTGCAAGCACTTTGTGCCAGTGATGTGCAGAACTGCAATGGTAAAAGCTGTGTGTGTGACAGCCATCTGTGCATCCTTGTTCTCTCTTCTGCCCACTCAGGTGTGCCCACCTGACAAATACAGCTCACCTTCTTAACTATTAGGTAGCACCTAAGTCATCAGCATCATAGCTTTTTTCAGGGATTGTACACAGCAGAGCCTGGTTTTCAAGGACTGCCATCAACCTAAGTGTGTCCTATTTAGATTCAAGGCAGTACTTGTCTGATGTGACCTACAGAGCAGGTCAGGAATCCTTGAAGCAGCAAAACCTGTAGGTTGTGATTGTTTGAAGTACCACTGAAAGACATTCAGGTCACAGTCTGAGGTTGCTCAGACTGACAGGTAGAAAAGCTCAGTAGGTACTTAGCTGTGCCAGCCCCAGTGGGTTGTGTTCAAAGAGACAGTGCATCAGCCTCTTCTTCAGATTTGTTTAGACCATGTTTGTCTGAACAACATGTAGCCCATGAACTGGACTATAGTGGTCCAGGCCTACAGCATAACAGAAATAAAAGTGCCTAGGCTGCTGGAATTTGCTCTGCTACCCAACTGTTACCTAGCTGAAGGAATCTGTCTTTGTTTTCCTTCTTGGCCTTGGAGTTTCAGTGCACAGTCGTAATGCAGTGTGAGATAAGCAGAGCTGGTTCCCACAGAAGGTTCCAGTGTGTTGGGAAGGGGATAGGGCAAGCTCCCCAGTGCCTGGGGCACCCCTGCTCTCTATTTGCATACAGGTAGCTTGTAAAACTCCTCTTGTGCTCTTGAGATAAAATTCTCAGAAACCCTAATGTTCACCAGGAATTTGAGCTCAAGAGTCATTAAGAACCAATGAGACTTGAGGGACTTTTAATATTACCTGGTTTTGGCTACCTTTTACTGACTGAGAGCTCCTGTAATTTATGCATTTCCTCATGAACGTCATTGATAGTTCCTTTCTGATTCTCTCTCCAAATACCAGAGGAAAGGGGAAGTCTCTATTTATCTGTTGTGTATCACTTGTTGTGTTAAGCATCTCTGTTATCTGGAATAGAGGTAGGAAGTCCTCTGAGCACCAAAACCAACAAGATTGCTTATCAAATTGTGTGAGGTCTCCTATTCTTCCTTTCTGCTTTTCCCCTCTGCTTCTCAGCATTTTCTATGCTTTTTAAATTTTGCCATACACTGCTTGGATATCTTCCATAACCCATGAGGATGCAGAAAACATATCAGGAAGTTAAATGATCTCTTCCAGTGTAGGTTCCTTGGCATTTGTCATTCATGACTTTTCTCTGCTGTCAGACTGTGCTGTCACCCAAGTTAAATCCATGTGGCTTCTCCAAGGGAGGTAATCTTTACTAAACTGAACTTCGGTGTCTCATGTGCTATGACCAGCAATCCTTGCTGTTTACCTCAGCCATGTGAGTGATGGGGCCACCATAAACTTGTGATAGTAAAGACTACTCATGTTGTAAGTGCACATTAATTACCTGACTTCTGTGTGTTCATGCTGGGCAGATATACAGAAAACTGTTTTTCAGCTGCTGCAATCCCTGTGTCCAGCAGTTTTTGCTGAGTACAATGCAGCGTGTTCCTTCATCCTTTTTTTTACTAAGACTAGTTCCCAAGGGCCTGGATGAGCACAAACCAAGCTTATAGTTGTCCTTTGCTTCATCAATCTATAATGGTTTGGGCTGATGCTTCTTTCTTCCTCTCATATTCACTGCCTTAGACTGAATGTCTTTGGAAAATTTAAGATGTTTCAAGAAACAATACATAAAGCAATACATTTTATAGTAGCTTAAAAGGAGTTTGACTTATCCTATTGTTTGCCTTTTCTTAACCTTCCCATGAAATAAGTGATTTTCACTGCTTTCCCTCCTGGAGGAGATTGTGATGAAACTGTTTACTGCCATGCCAGAGTTTCCTTTCATTTGGCACCAAATCCATGCAGACATCTGAATTAAATTTTTGTTGAGTGCTGCTGTCAGAAAGTGCCTAATTGCATTTATGGAGGATATGTAATTGCAGGATCCCAGTGCTAGTGGAATTACTGGCACAACTCTTTTGGTGGTGTAGGGAAGGATGAGCCTGCCACCACTGATGTCACCTTTCACATCTTTATTGAGCAGGGCTAGTTGGGAAGGTATGAATGCTGCAGTTTATGAACTATGTGATACAGGGGCCTGTCATCTTCTCATGACCATGTGATTCAGCATCCTACTGGCTGTGAGGTCAGTTTGTAGTTTGGCATCACCACACTTGGCTGGCTGGCTGCTCCAGTCTCACAGGATCCAGGGAAACGTTCTGCCGCTTGAAGCCTCCGGCATTTAAAAATGAACTTGTTAAACGTAAGTGTCAATTTTTATCCCTTCCTTTCCATCTTTCCTAGGGACTTAACATTGTATCTGCTGTCACTAGAATGCTGCAGTGGCATGTCACAAGCCCTTATGGAGTGATTGCCGCTCCAGCTGCATGAGGGAGTACAAGGCTGCATTCTCTGCCAGTCCCCATGAGGCAGCATCTTTGAATGGACCAGGCTGTAGCCTTCACTACAGGCCTATGGTTATGTTGGTGCTAGTTTTGTCCTAGTGAATGCTTCTTGCAGTTTGCAGCTTCAAAATACCATTCTTGCTGTAAAAATATGCTACAGAAGGGTGTAGAGTAAGTGGACAGGTTGCACCACATTATGTCCCTTAGGCTGTTCCTTGAGCTCCCAAGCTCTGTGGTAACGGAGCAGAACGCTGTTCTGGGGCTGCCAGCAGGACTGAGCTTCAAGAGTAAACTCCATTCTGCTTTAAGCTGACAATGCAGATGTGCCCAGGATGACTTCATTTCCCTCTGCTGTCAACTGGCACAGTTGCACAGCTTTGCAAAGAGTCTGCTCCCATACTGTTCTGATTTGAAGTAACTCCAGGTCTGTTTTGTTCAGCCCTCTGGTTGTGGTTTTGTCTCTATCTTCAGCATCTTACTCTGTGTTCCCATAGTTGAAGCTGATCCTACCCTGGTTCACTATGAGGCTAGCAAAGTGAATCCTTGCAAAGAGTTAAGGGGAGAAAGATCTCAGTGTAAAGGCTTGATGTTCCAGAGTTGTGTATGTGATTAGTTATTGCTTTTGGAAGTTATTTAGTTGGAGTGTCTATTTGATGTCTTTGTGGACATCATAGTCTGAACTGCAGATCTACTAGGAGGGAGGGTGAGCTGCTGCTTTTGAGCACAACTGTGTTGTGGCTGGCTATAACTGAAGCAGGGGTGGAAGGAAGCCACTGGGGGATTGTGAAGGGAGATTGGTTTGTGCTACAGAATTCTGTGCCCCCTTCTTTTGGGGTTGCTGGCCACCTTCCTCTCTTCCTCTGGCTTGCTGTAGTAAAGGGTGCCTATTTAAGCAGCTTTCCTAACAGAAGTTAGGCTAATAGACCATTCTGGATTTAAAAAATCCCCACCTTAAATAGAAGTATTATCTGGTTTTGATGCTGTTTAATAGATGTTTTTGCCTGCTAAGTGTAAATCTTTCATGGGTCCTGGTAGCACTTCAGCAGCATTTACAAGCTAATGAGCTGCTAATTATCGGCCCAGCCCGGCTAATTAGTTTTGTTAAGAGTGTCTTAATCTAGGCAGAGCTCTGAGCTAATGCAGCTTTGCTGCTTCTAGGACTTGAGCTGATGCTCAGAACTCTGACTTTAAGCTGTTCTGCATGTACACTGGGTACTGTGGTTTGTCTTAGGAGACAAGGGCTGTTCTCCTGCCAGTACAAATGCCCAGTCTCCAGGTCCCAAGAACTTGCAGACATTTGACAGGTTACCCCAATTTAAACATACCTACAGTCATTTCCCTTCAGCATGGCAGCACTATGGATGGAGCTTCAAGACTGAGAAGTTAGACAGCAGCAGACTTGATTTATTTGGCAGATGTCACAGTTCTGTTCATGCAGATGGGGAGCTGCTGTAAAACTCATGTTGGTCTCCATCAAGTTGTGAGTTCAAGCGATCTTGGACAAAAAGGCAAACTATTTGAGGCTGGTTGGCCTGTGTTACAACCCAGTCGTTTATCAGCTTTTTCTTAGAGGCCTAAGGGAAACTCTATGAAGCATTCCTTAGGTGGCTACCTCTCAATGCAGCTTTCTAAAGCTCGGTTAACAAATGGTATCACTTTGGTTTCCTGTCATCTGCTGTCCCATCCTGCTCTCTGCGGCTTTCAGTTCAAAAAGTGACTATCCACAGAGTTCATACAGAGTGAACAACAGAAACCACAAAGGGTTTCTTCATACACAATGATTTTGGTGCCAATTGAAGGAGAAAGTTGAATGAAGGGGATTATGACTGTGAAAGAAGTGATGTGATTAAACATATTTACCTGGGAATAGACTCTTACTGATGTGATGTTTTGTTTTTCTTTACAGGTACTCTTCATCCCTATGAGCTTGTTTCATACAGGGACCATAGCTCACTTGGTCAGTGTGTGTTAGATCTTCCCTCTGAAGACAAATTGAGTTGGTTACTTCCTACCACTATGGGTTGGAGTTGGTGACTGTGTTTGCCCACCACGTCTAAGTTAATGGTGTGCCAAGGATAGATGTGAAGCAGGTCTTTAGCTCCATATTGATGTGGTATCTTCTTAACTCATCGCAACGCCTTGAGCCCGCAGCAGCACAGGATATGGAGGCTCTTGAAGTGGATGACATTAGCCCTGCCTTGGAAGTGACTGAAGACTTTTTCAATAGTTTTGATACTAAGCTTGAAAAGATTGTGCAGCCCTCTGAGGTGTATGGTGTACAGGAGGTCCCCGAACTGGTTGGGCGTGAGGTATTTGATCAGATAACAGAGAGCAGGAACCTGAGGAACGTCGCCTCCTTAGCCAAAAGTAGCCTCATCTGGGACCACTGCAAAAATGGCCTCTTGGAAACCAAAGCTCAGACAGTGTTCCCTGCCAAAGACCAATGCATGGTGCAGAGGGGAACAGCTGCTGACAATCTTGCTTGGGCAGGGGAAGGGGAGACCACAGCTTTTAATATCTTCAAGATCTGCCAGCGGCGGAGAGATAGACCTCGCTCCGTGAATGACATCCTGGTGCAGAATGAGGAAGCCTCTGTGTTCAAACCAGGTCACAACAGGTCACGCTCTGATATCAGCCATGTAAACTGGAGAGTGGTCTTCACAGGCACCTCCCTGCAGCAGCCACCTGCACCTGGTCAGGACAATAACTGTGCTCTGCTTTCCTACCTGGCACTAACCAAGGGAGAGGACATCCAAGGAAACACAGGTTTGTGCTGGTGCTTTGTTTATGTTTATGTGAGGAGTTTCCTATCTGATTTTGATATTTGTCTTGAAAAAGGAGCTGGATGTTAAAAAACACAAAAAAACCACTCAAAATCCAACTGTGAGGTAACTCTTAAGAGAAATCAGTACGGCTCTTTTTGTCTTTGATGTGACTTTCTGTGTTTGCCTGCCTAAGGATCATTTTTTAAACTTACCTTGGTTTCTGTTCTTTTTATGGTTTAAAAGTCTAAGCTTGTTTTACTTTTTGCTTCTGTCTTATTCAGTTTGACTCAGGAAGAAAAGATTTATTTGCTGTGTATTTCTGATCATTTCCTTGAATGATTTTCCCAAACATAAAAAAAAGTTTTGAATGCTAAAGCTATTGGGAGAATGGCAAATCCAAACAAAAGCAGTTTTCATAAAGCGGAAGAGCGGCCATTAAAAAGAGGGCATGCAGAACTTTACTGTAAGGCCCAAGATCTCTGCTCTCTTTCTTTAAATAATACTGAATTTTCAGTCATAAGCAAGTAACAGAAACTAAAGCACTCCATTTGTCAATATTAGGGCATCTCTGCCAGCATTGTGGGGGGCACAAGAAATGTTATCAGATTGAGGCAGGCATCTCCAGTGAGCCATATGAAGCAGTGTTTCAGCAAGTGATACTTCTTCCTTTTCCTTTCCCAAGCACTTCACTGAAGAGGTTCTGCTCAGGACTTTGGAAACACTGACCCAGTGTCTCCATCTCCATGATTTATTTTGTAGATGCCAGAAATGGACTGGACACTTATGCAGAAAAACAGCAGCTAGTGCCACAAAGGTTTTTGTAATCTAAATAAAGGCATAGCTTAATTAAAAATCAAGGGATTGTGAAAGGGTGCATGTATGCATATGGTGGCTTGACACCAGTTATGACTAGGTGGTCTTTTTAGGGTTAATACCAACTTTTTGTGTTGGGTTTTCCAGGTTAGTCAGCTATATTGGAACATGGAAAGCAGGTGCCTAAGAGATGTGTGTGTGTATAAATATATATAACATGTAAGTATGTATAAGTGTATATATAGGTAAAAACATGTAGATTATTGTGTTATATTGTGACATAGTTGCTGTAGCCCAAAGAAAGGTGTTCTTGGTTGACAAGTACACCTGCTGTTAACTTTTGTCTAGGGAGATATATTGCTTCTTGTAGAGTGGAATCTCTGTTATATATCTTTCTGTGGAAAGGATGCAGAACAGAAATGCACTCACAAGTTTGGAGATAAAGCTCTTAGTTTTTATCAGCTGTATCCTGGGCATCTCCTGGGTTTGATGTGTAACAACTTCATATGCCCACAGAAACTCCATTAAAATGTAGCCATTGAAGGTCTGTACATGTCCCTGATAGTGTTTTAAGCTTAATCTGTGATTCTTTGATATAAAATTCCCATGGACCCACTTCTTGAGGTAGTCAGTGCTTGCTGTGTGCCCTCCAAGAACTTTCTGTATGGAATGTTGGAAGGCAGGGCTACTTTCTTTGAGGAAGGAGAGCTTCTGTGCTCTGAAATACACTTTTTAAACCTGTTTCCTTTACCTGTTCTTTTCAGCAGCTGTGCTGAACAAGGTTTTACAAGGTAGCTGTGCTATTTCTTCCCTCTGTGTTTACAAGAGAACCTCACAAAGAGTTTGCTGCTACTGTGAGCTGACCTGAAAAGAGAAGTGCAAAAGTAAGAAAGTAGGTTTTGCAGACATGTATCTGTGGCTACTAATTATTCTCCAGAAAAGATTGAAGAATGTATTTGGAGGTTGGGTAAAACCTACTGCAGTTGTTGAAGGGGTCATAGCGGTTGCAATCTTCGAAGACATCCCTTTTCAGGATTTTAATCCAAATTAAATGAATGCTATGAGATACTGGGAGGACCTTCAGCAACTCCTGTCCGTCCTCACTGCTGTAAAGGACTTCCCTCTGGAGCCTGCAGAGGTCTCTCAGTCCTCCAAAGCTGTCCCAGTTACTGCATAGGTGAACGCTTCACTTTTTTTTTTCCTTACTGTCATCCCATTACTGTGGGCTTCTCTGTTCCTGCTGCTTGCTCTTTTGTAGAATCATTTAGGTTGGAAAAAACCTTGAAGATTATCTCCTCTAGCTTTTAACCCAGCACTGCTGATTCTACCACCAAACCATAATACAAATAAAATGACACTGAATCCTTTCCATGTGCTGAGAAAGAAAAGAACTGAAAAGAAGCTGTGCCTTTTGAGGCAGTATTCTTTGGCCTGCTGATGAAAGAACTCACGTGCTAGAAATAAACCCTGTTTGTGCTGTGGGACACAAGCAGGAAGCAGAGCTAGCAAAGACAGAAGTTGTAAGCAAATTCAAGGCAGGCTCATGTATTTCTGGGCAAGTGGCCTGGCAGACAAAGAGAGAATACTGCTTCTGTAATATACAGTGAAGCTTGGCTTGGGTTTTTAAAACACAGTGTTTTAAACACAGCAGGGCTTGATGGTCATACGGATGTTATTCAAACACCACCACTGCTGACAGTGTGGGTGCTACAGTACTTTTTCCAAGTAGCTGTTTTCTTTGCCTGCTGTGCCTGTGAGCTTGGGGAACTCTAGAGCTGTCACTGTGTTGAGCACCTGCACACTAACAAACTGAAGGATACGTATCTGCAGACCCAGGTGGGAAAACAGGTAGGAAGAAAAGATTGTATTTTTAAGTAGGAAGATAGTGGACATTGTGGATCTGAGGCACAGTTTGTACCTGATCTAGCAAATCCCACCAAGATGGTGACTAGCCCAACCCAATTTGAAAACGTTTTAGGTGCCAAACATGTTTTGTAAAAATGTTCAGTTTTGTAAAAAGCCGAGAGGAAAACTACTGACAAAAACTCTGTATCTTACTATCTTACTCTGTATCTTACAAAAACTCATCACTTACTAAGCGTTAGAGAATTCAGAGAGGAGTGCCCCCTCAAGATGCAAACTCCTCACAACCTAGGCATCTCTGCTTCTGCTCTTTTCCAAGTTACTTGGAATGACTGTTGTCAGATATGCTTCAGTGGTAGAAAACAGTAAGCTTTCCTGACATGCCAACTGAGATGCAAGTACAGTCATTTGTTCTGCAGTGTGTCTCTTCTGGACATGCTGATACAACACTTGGTCCCTCTCTCCAGGGGTGCTGGTTGCACCAGCTGCCCCAAGTGTGGTGAGTCGTAGGTGGGTGCTAGGCTGGCCTGGTTTCAGTGCTATGTGCAGGGTTCCTAGCTGGGACGAGTGGCCAGTTCCCAATGGAGAGGAAGATATTACTCTGTCCCCAGCAGCTGAGTCTCTCTTTCTTTTCCTCTGCCTTCTTCCACCTCTTTCCTTGAAATTATAACTCCAAATGGCTCAGATGTGAGCCATTTACTATGATTATTTCCTTTTTTTTTTTACTCTTCTTCAATTTACTCTGCCTGTGTCCATAAGGAGGAAAAGAGATGCAGTTTCTGTTTGGAAGGTGGATAGAGAGATGGTACCATTTGCTCTCTGAGTAGAAAGGTATTATCTGGCACAGTGCATGTGGAAGAGATAAAGGAGCAGAGCTGTGAGATGTGTGTGTATGTGCAGCATACGAATTCAACCTGTCTCTGCCAGCATCTATTGCCCTGACCTAAACAATGTGAGGCATTTGAATGTTAATCAAGGTGGCTGCTGGTTCTGTCCCAGTTTGAGCGAGAGCCATGGGAGCCGATTTCACAGAGCTTGAAGGGAAGGAGAGGTGAAGGAGGGAGAAGGGGATGCCTCTGTGAAAGACAGGGAGAGATAGCCTTTCTCTAACTCAACAAAAGACAAGCAGACCTGTGTGTGGATGAAGGAGGGGTGGCTGGGGGAAGGTTATGAGTTGTCTTATTATGGAGAAGCTTGAACAGTCATCTGTACTTGATGGAAGCGAGAGAGATTGCAGTTGGAGCTGCAGAAGCGCTGCCTCCCTGATTGGATTAATAGAAAGGGAAGATGACTCTAGAATGGCTGTCCATTATCTGCACTACAAAGGGATTAGTGTGGGTTTCAGAGAAATTAATGGCTTTTGAGTTAGTGCAGAAATACTAATGAATGTCAGGGCCAGAGATGTACAGTGAACAAAATTGGTTCTCTTTCAGTGTGTCCATGTGTGTGCACATCTATCCATTTGGGCTATCAAAGTGTGCTTTTTCTCTACCATTTTGGGTTATAGTTTAGGCTTTCAGTTTTCATTTTTAGCTGAAATACCCTCGAGTAGTTTATTGATATGCAAGGTATAGTTATAATGACCTTTTTAGACCTAGTGCCAAAATAGCAATTTTAAAAATTGTTGTTATGGCTTTTGCCATATCTGCAGAAAATCTCTGTAGATGGAATCCTTTGAACATGGTGTTAAAAGCAGGCTCTGTTCTGAATATGCAGATAAATGGGGAAGCTGAGGCTGAGCTGTCAAGGCAAAACCTAAGTGCCTCCTTTTTGTTAGGGTGGCTGCAAGGTAGCATCCTTCCTCCATTTTTAACCCCCATGAGATTTCCATACCAACATTAAGTATATCAAACAATTAATTTTCATGTATGTTTATTAACTGGAGCTTGTCTTCTTAATCCTTATAAATCCTTAAAAGCTGGTCTTTGCTGAAGAGCTGGCAAAAGCTTTTACACTGCTGCTATTCTGATTCTTTCTCCTGCCCATAGAAGAAACTGAGAATTAGCTACAGGAATACTTCCAGCTAAAGGCAAGAGCGTCTTAGAATGAAGCTTACAGCCCAAGGTTGTCCCAGTTGGTATCAGAAGCCCCTGGACAGTAACTAAGTTCCTCAAATACTCAAGAGTCTCCTTGTGCTCTGGGAGGACAGACAGACTGACCCCTTAGCCAGCAGTGGTGGGAGCAGTTTGGCCAGCAGTCTTGGCCATATTAGCTGGGAAGCCCAGTACAGATGGGGATGTAGTTTCTCTACAGGTCTGGTTTTGTTTCCAAGCTTCATCCAATCTAGATCTTTCTGTTCTCTTAGCTCTGTTGCAGACATCCTCAGTATACTCAGAGATGATGTCTAAAGCCTGTTAGAGTGTGGCCTGTTCACATGAGTGTAACTGGTTAAGCTGAGATGCTGAAAATGTTTTATGCCTCCAGCTATCCCTATTTCAAAGGCTGTCAGCCCCAGGGTGGAAATCTCAAGTAGACCAGCTCTTGTATTGCTGTGGTCTGTAATGCTGTGTGTTAAAGTCAATTGATGCTGATTTTGTTGTGACCTAATTTGCTGGGCAGGGGATGAGGAGCTGCTTCCAGGTGGCTACCTTGCTCTTATGCCAGGAATAGCAGACTCCGAGGGAGATAGACAATCAGAGGCAGAAACCTTTACTTGTGTCTGATAATTCTCTCACTGTTTGTAAGTCAAGGCCAGCACAGGTACCCTTACTGGAAGGGTGAAGTAGAACTCAGATGGGAGTGTTTGTTCCTCAGGCCTGGTTGTTTTGGAGTGCCAAGTGTTACAGTTGGTATTACAGTGTAACAGTGAATGCCTCTGAATTTATACAGGCACCAAGAAAAAATGCCTAGAGCCACATGCCTAGCCCAAGGTGAAAATATGAATCTTGCCTGTGGTGGCTAAAGTGGTGCAAATCAGATTGGAACAAATTTTGTACGGAAACCTTTTTTTAAAACTCAGAAATGCTTTAGCTAATTCCTTTTAAATTTGCATCACTTTAGTGCTTGGAGTGACTTGTGTACAGCTGGTTTTCTGTGGATGAAGGAGATTCCCCTCGACTTTGCCTTGGGCTGGGATTTGTGAAATGGTCTGCTCCAAAGCACCTGAAGTGCTGAGACACTCAGGTGTATGTGTTTGAATCCCTCTGTGCAGCCTCTTACTTTTCATTTTCAGTCATGTCTGCTACTCCTGAACCTGATTCTCATAAATCAGCAAAACTATGGAGTAAACAGAGCTGCACAAAATGTTCTGGTCCCAGGTCATGCTGAAATGTGGTAGGAAACTGCTGTATTTGGCACAGTTCTGCAATTTGCTGGGTCAGTGCAGCTGCCAGGTGCTGTACACAGTGCTGGCAGCAGGGCTCTTCCAGCAGCCCCTCCACAGGACACAGCTGTGCCCATCAGCCACAGGTGGGGCCTCTCTGGCAGAACACATCTCAGGAAGGGCACAGCACTGGCAGCTGTGTCAAGAGCAGCTGAGGGTCAGAGGATGAGAATGTGCTCCAGCCCCTGGGGAGAACGTGGTGGAGCAGGATCTCCCTGCAGGCCCATGTGGGACCCTGTGCTGGAGAATGTGGAGGTTTCCTGAGGGAGCTCAGCCACAGAGAGCTCAGGCGGGGATACATTTAACCTGAAGGACTGCAGCCCCTGGACAGGACCATGCTGGAGCAGGGGAAAGGTGTGAGAAGGAAGGAGCAGCAGAGAAGAGCTGACCAGATACCACTATGCCCTTTCCCTCTGAGCTGCGTCAGATGGGGAAGGCAGAGGTGGTGTGTCTGAAAACATGAAGCTGAGCCTGGGAAGGAGCAGGAAAGAGAGGGTAAGGTGTTTTAATTTGTATGAGTTTTTCACTGTCAAAATCTTATTTTAGGTGGCAGTAGATTACTTGATAGTATTGTCCAGTTGTGGACTAGGTTCTGGGAGACCTGCAGTGTTTTGTTGCTCTGCCATTGTTGTCCTGGATATCTCAGGAAGATTGCTTTGTTTCTCTGTGTCTCTGTTTCTTTGTTCCCTTTTTGTAAGGTGTTTTGATACCTCTGGATAAAAAAAGTGCTGTATTCTCGATGGCTCAAAAGTAGAGTTAGTGCTTGTGTTTGATAATTATAACCTATTACATGAAGATTCTCTCTGTGATCCTATCCTCAGATATGCCATGTATGGGTAGGAGAGATGTAGAAGCCAGAATGATGTAGTAATTTGAGACAATTTTTAAAAAATAATCATAATATTTTAATTTTTTTCCTCCAGAACACAAGACAGTGTTCTCAAATCTTCTGAAGAAGGGATACTTGGAAGTTAGAAGAGACAGTGACAGCTTCTGGCAAACCTGTTACGCTGAACTCTCTCAGTACAAACTGTACCTGTATTGCTTGGACAGCAGTGGCAACCAGACTCTTCCCACCGTGTATCCACTCATGCGTTTTCAGAGGGTCGCTGTTACTGGTGGCACTGAAACCAAGGTGGTGGACACTGTCCTGTCAGACAGCTCACAGCTACAGCTGAAGGCAGAGTCCTCGTGGGAGACTTTGGACTGGGGACAGAAACTTTGGGAAGCGGTGCATGCTTCTGTGCCTGCTTTTACAAGGCAGCAAGAGAAACTGGAGAATGTGCCAAAGCCTGAAAATAACAGTGACCTTTCTCAAACTAATGGATTATTAGAGAAGCCTATGGAGCTCTTCCTATCCATGAATTTGACTGAAAACACTAAAGACTACCAAAATATTCTGAAATCAGGGACTCTTTACAGGTTAACTGTCCAGAATAACTGGAAGGCATTTACTTTTGTCTTGAACAGGTCTTATCTCACGGCATTCCAGCCTGGTAGGCTTGATGAAGATCCCCTGCTGAGCTACAATGTGGATGTGTGCCTGTCTGTCCAGACAGACACTCAGGATGGCTGTGACTCTTGCTTTCAGGTCATTTTTCCCCAGGATGTGCTGCGCCTGCGGGCAGAGACCCGGCAGAGGGCCCAGGAGTGGATGGAGGCACTGAAAGCAGCGGCCAATGCTACTCGAAGTTTAACTCAAAACCCACAGGTCACGCTTAGGAACAAACCTGGAGATCGGCCCTTTGGAAATGATCTCAGAAAGAGCAAGCGCCAGTCTGTGACCACCAGCTTCCTGAGCATCCTGACCACGCTGTCTCTAGAGAGAGGGCTCACAGTTCAGAGCTTCAAGTGTGCAGGTGAGCAGCCAGGTTGCAGCATCTACACCTAAACCCCTTCTACAGGAAAAGACAGTCACTTGAAAGAGCATGTGTGTGTTTTAGCAGCACAGCTGTTCCCTGCCTCTCACTGTGGCTGTAGTTAGCCTTTCCCTCTGTCAAATGTGGAGAAAAACCTATGGGATATTCAGATGTTCATCTGCTTTTGATGAGCAGTGCTGAAACATTAGATCCTGCACATACAGCACTACATGGGCCAGGGCTGCCCTGCAGGGTGGCTGAGCTGTTTTCTTGATTCAGGACATTGTAGAGGTGGTACAGAATCAAAGGGGTTTGAATTCATTTGTTGTCTGACTCTAATCCTATAGGCAAGATCATGTTTTTATCCAGTTTGGGAAGGAAGTGAAAATAGAACGTGTCTGAATGCAGTTCTTTGTTATTTTACTTTAGCAGAGGCACCTGTGTGGAGCAAATTTGGGCACCTTATGCCTAAACTATAGCCTCTGACTTGCTTTAGTTACTTAGAAATTGTCAGCTCAAGCAGAAACAGCTCTTTTGGAGACTTTTTCTCTTGTATTATGGGAGCTGTGATGGTCCTGCCTCCTCTCCATGCTGCTTTAGGGTGTGGTTCTCATGTTGCGCTGGAACCACACATGACTCTGTTTGGGCCCAGGACCTGCTGGCTGGCCTGAATCCCTTCCAGGGGATACCTGGGCCCTAGAAGAACTGGACTGCCCTCAGAATTGTCTGTGGGTGCAGCTGGGTTTGTCCTTCTCTGGTAGTCACCTGCAGGTCATGTTCCTGCCCATCTCTCCACAGTGCATGGCACCCACCTGGCAGCTGGAGCATCATGAAGATTGGCATCATTGCAGTTAACGATTTTGTCACAGTATTTGGGCTTCTGCCTGAATTCAGCTCTGTTCTTGGCCACATTTGTATGACTTGATGTAATTTGTTTTATATTGTGCTTAATCTTCTGACTGAGGTTCAGGAGAGTTTCAAGTGAGTATTTTCAATTACCTCCTCTAAAATAGAATCAGGCCCTGGGATGGCAACAAAATACATGTCTCCAATGTGAAACAGGTTTTAGTCTTGCTTTATGTAGTGTGGGAGCAGACTTTTCTCTGGGAAAGAGTGGATTCCCTCTCCCAAACATGGGATGATTAATATCCACTCACTCATGTATTCCCCACAAAATAAGGTGCTCTGACCGGGGTTGCGTGATGTCTTTTCCTGATACACCTGAGGCATTCCCATTACTCCTGTAGTCTCCTTTTAGTCTGCCAAACTGAACAAATGTTCTTGTGCAGATAAACTCTTCTTGAGTTGTGGAGGGTTTGTGGGAAGCTGGTCACTGGGATTCTCTGTCCCCGAGGATGAGGATTCACAGCACTTTCTGTAGGAGCGAGTCCGTTGCCATTCCTGAGACCCTTAGGGCCGGCTGGAGCTTGGAGCTGTTACCCTGGTGCAGAGAAGGAAATAATTTTAGCTATAACTGGGAGAAACTGGGGAAACTTGTTTGGCTCAGAAAAGTTTGTGCAGAGGAGGCACACGGGCAAGCTGAGCCTCTCTCCTTGTTCCTTGCTCCCTGCAGGCAGTTGTGCCGTTCGGGCAGGGGCTGCTGTTTAACCTGAGGGGCCTGCTGTTGGTAATTACAGCTTGCAGGCATTGAGAGCGCTTTTCCCCAGGGCTGCTGGGAGGAGTAAGCCTGGAGAAAGATGAGGAGGGGGGAGGAAGAAAAGTTTTGCTGTGAATTCTTCAGCCATTTAGTGCAAATTCCTGTAATTACCGTCTTTGTGTCCTGTCCCAATGGCACATAATACAGCAGAAGCCTTTCCTAATTGAGACCTTACAGGAGGTACAAATCCCTCCTTTGTTCAGCCTGACAAATTAGTGCCAGAAAGTGGCAAGGTCCGAGTGGGAATCAAAGGCAAGCAATACAAAGATGGAACTTACGGCTACAGTAATAACCCTCTCTAGTCCTGCAGGGGTGGGAGGGAAGGAAAAGTAATGACCAATGAAAAATGAAGGGTTTTTTTGTTATAAATTCCCTTGACATGACAGCACCTCAGGGCTGCTTTATTTATTTAGGAAAAGCGATTAAATAGTAATACAACAGGGCAGCCCATTGTCTCTGGAGCTACCCCCCTCCCTACAGACCCCTGCTGCCTTGGCTAATTGATTGACAATGAACCTCTGATAAAGAAGGTTGCTGGGAGGACCTGATGGGGACAGGCTTTTTAAAATTTATTTTCTCTTTGCAGTCTTTGTGGGGTTCCTGTCCCCGTTTGTTTTTTGTTTTTGTTTTGGGGTTTTTTTTTCCCTGTTTGAAATGCTCTCGGCATCCCCCTTTCCTTTTCTCCCTCAGTAAAAGCTTTTTAAGGAATTGGTCCCAGACAAACAGCTGATATTCACAAGCAGGTAGGGAAGAATGTGAATGTCTGTGCCTCGCTATTGACAGGTTTATCTTGGAGTCTGGCTAGCGCTTTTCAACTCGTGATCCAAGCCAGGGCAGTGGTGTCAGATGTAGTCATGGGGCAGGGAGGACAAAGTGTTGATACCCTGGAGTCAGAAGGGCAGTTGGAAAAAAGTTGTCTTTTGCTTGATCAGCAGATAAAAAAGCTTTTCTCCACATTTCTAACTCTGTTTTACTGCAGAGGGCAGGGCGTTACTTGTTGTAATTTGAAAAAAATGAATGAGCAGGCCACTCATTAGCAGTGGAGAGGCAGGGAGTTTATAAACCCTTTTAATTTTGTGGCCATTATTTATATTTTTGGCTTAGAGAAAGGCTTCTAGGGAAAGGTAGGCATTTCTCCTGGAGGAGTTCTCCTGGAGGTCTGCAAGGAGCAAATGTCCCCAGGTGCCCATCACTATTTCTTTGTCATATGGCATCACTTTTCTATGGATGGGGGAGACAAATGGCCTTTGCCCTTGCCTCCTGTTTTTGCATAGCTCCTGTTCTTTTGATGGCTCTCTTCTGTTTCACGTTTTGTTTTCTTTCCCCCTGTCCTTTTATTAAAACAGACATTTTTTTCCAGAGAAGTCAGATGTGTCTGCCAGGAACCCTTGTTACTTAGAAAGTCCTAATGGATGTGGGAATTTCTGCCTTCTGGAAAATGTGCTCTTCTCACTTTCATTTGTCTGTGTGGCTTTCCTTGCTCCTCTTCTAGGGTGCCTTCTGTCTTTTCCTCCCTGCTTTCTCCATGTCTCCTCACTTGCCAAAACGATAAATACTGCTATTAGGGCTTGAATGACTTGGCTGGCTGAGCTGAACACTAGGTGCAGAGAAGCCAGGGTTAGTAAATGTGCTATTTCCTGAGCTTGCAGCCCTGTCAAATGAAGCAGCAGGTGGAGAGCTGTTGTCTTCCAAGGAATCATTCTGCACCTAGTGCTGTGATCGTGTGTGTAGCTGAGGGACAGCCCAGTGCAGCATGCATGGGTCATGCAACTTCTGCTCTATCTCAGCCCCTTGGTCTGGAATCAGTCCCTTCTGCAGGAAAAATAAAATTTCTTTCCCCCCCCCCTTAATGAAAAGAAAGTATTTCCTAATAGATTTCAAGCAGCAAGTGTAATTAAAAAAAAAAACCAAAATAGTCATGTGCAATGTCACCTTTGTTGAACTTCTCAAAAACCCTTACAGTTGAAACTTCTCAAATACAGACAGTTGAGAAGCATCCTTAATTTAGCAAATACTTAGTGAACCATCATTACACCCAACACTTATTTGTAGCATGTCACTAAAATAAAAATGCTAGAGGATAAAATTAGAAAATGCAGCACAATAATAAAATACTGTAAGGTCCTTTGGAAAGTTTTTAGCACTCTTGTCACATTTTAGTTCTGAATAGCCATTGTTCTCACCTGTCCAGGGCTTTTAGGATTTTGCTTTTTCTAAGTGCTCTATTTGTTTTGTGCTTGGTTTCATTTCAATTGATCTCTTTCTTCCAAGGCTTCAGCAGCTTTTTACCTTCCCTGTATTTGAGACTCTGTAAAATCCCCTAGGAATGTTTTGCACTGTAAGGTTTTATTGTTTACGTACCTTCACTTTAGGCTTTAGTCTCCTAGTCTTGTGTGTGACTTTCAGGCCCTATTTCTATTCATTTAAAAGTAAAGCTTCCACTGCTAGCAGTGGGATTTCTAAACCAGCTGAGAAGAAAAATACATGGTCTAAGTTAGTATTTGGAAAATACACCATGTTTAAACAAGGTCACTGACTTGTTGGGAGGAGTGGGGGGAGTGTTTCCAAACAAGGGTGACTGGAATTTGTGTAGCAGGGAGCACGTTATTTGCAGTGGACCTACATTACATGTTTCAAAACACGAGGTTGCTGGGCCACAGTGCTTTGCCATATGACAGCTCATTTTGGACAAAGATCAGAAGATACCACATACTTGGGTTGATTAAACCTGTTTATCAGTGTTCAGTTATGATCACAGAGGCCATTTAATCTTCATTGATGAGTTCCTCAGTGCAGTTCTAGTATGGCATGACTGGAGGAAGTGACAGTGAAAACTATCAGCTTTGTCTGGTAGAGGTTGTGTTCTTCACCCTCCTGGGATTTGGCTGGCACCTCCACAGAGTGAGATTTTTGTCTTCATGGGGTTTGGTTTGGAGTTGGCCTGCTGCTGCCTGGTAGTGCAGTTTAGATAAGTACTTGATCAGTTCCGTGCCTGTTCTGTCCCCTGATGTGCACTTTGCAGTCACTGGTGTTTAAGTGACTTCTTTGTCTCAGCCCTGCCAGAGGAACTGCTGATAGAACTGTCTTGGCTGATGAATCTACATATTCCCCCGGCAGCCTTGAAGGGTGTCTTTTCTGCCTCTATGGGGATAGGTGACCCCATTGCTCTAATCTGCCCCTCTCAACAACTCTGCAGGTTTTCAGTAGGTGCTAATTTATTGTACTATTGTGAGCTCAGTTCTGCTGGGTGTGAACGTGTCTCTACAGCCCATGTAAGCATAGGCTGTTCTTGGCTATACCTTGTTTCTTCCTGGCTTGTGGGTACTAGGTATGAGTTCCACTACCCCCAAAGAACTCTTGGTTGTCTGGGGACCTTTTTGGTCCATTTGTTGTATGAAAATAAAATTTCTTTATCTTCTGGCAAAGAAGATCTTCTTTGAATAGAATTCAAAGAAAAGAATGCCCAAACCAGGCAGTCTAAATGTCCAAGTCTCACCTTTGTTGAGATGGAAAAAGCTACAACTGGGCAAAGGGGAGTATTTTTCTGACCTGAAAACTCTAACACTTACACACCACCCCCACAGCCCCACAGTTCTTCTCTGGAGAACCCAGAGGTTCTTCAGGAATTGTGTGCAAGAGATAGCTTTATTTGTTGGATTAGCATCTTTTAAATCAGTCAAGTCAGCTTTTGCTACTAAAGACCTTACCTTCCCAGAAAGGCACAGGCATCTGCACAACACTTTCTCTGCAGTTGCAGTTTATTCCAGGTTCCTGAGTTGGTTTGGGCCATGGCTGTTAATTTAGTTTCTTAAGAAAGTGAAGCTTACGTTCCAATGCTGTTTGCTCAGTTTTACTCTTGCCCCATAAAATTCGGATCTACCTGACTGTTCTAACAAGATTAGACAGAGGAGAAGAGGTAGCAAAGATGTGTGCATCTCAAAGGTGTCACAGAAGCCAGCATCACAGGGAGCTCCTCCTAATGCTGCTCTGGAAAAAAAATCCCGTGAAGTGCACCGTGCATTTGTTTGGCATCAGAATGTCCTTGCAGATGTGCATCCTTGAGGGACAAACACTGAAGGAAAATGACTGCTTTGGGGTCCACTACTGCAAAACCAGGGCATTTGCGTGAGTGTTGTCTGTACACATGTCATGTCATGTACATGTGGATCAAATTGGGGCAACATCAAAGATTACAGAACAAACCAGAGGCCAAGTGCTAGGAAGGGTTTAGGTTCTCAGTCTGGCCTTCTGCAACATCTGTAGTCTCTGACATGAACCTGTGCTCTGTAAATCTGGATAGTTCATATGTCCAAGGCAGTGCTGTGGTAGTGATGTGCAACCAAGAAGAAATTCAGCCAAATAGCATTGGTAAAAACATGTAGCCACACTTTCTGCACAGTTGTTCCTTCTGTTAAAAGGAGATACAAAACCAGTTGTGTATTCAAACAGAATGAGAGCTGGTTATTTCTAGGTATGCTAATGTTGTATTAAATAAATGAAACTTGGCAAACCAGGTAGCCTTCAGTGTAAGTCAAGGAGTGAGCAGTGCAGGGATAAGTGGTCTTCAAACTAACTGCAGAGCAGAAATGAAAACTGGGTTAAGTAGAGACTCATTTTGCTAAATGACCTGGCTGAGGGTGCTGGCACCAGTGTTTGTTCTGATCACACAAATGGCTGGCCTGCTCTTTGCTCTGTTCTCTGGTCTGCCTTCTCAGTATGTAGAACCAAGCATGAATGTAATTGACTGTGTAAGTGGGAATGCCATTGTAAATTATGCTTACATTATCTCCTCACTTTTAGCTGGCAGGCAGGCTTCAAGAGCTGGCCCAGAGAGTGTGCTAGTTCCCATTCCTGACCCAAGAGCTGGTGAATTACTGAATCCTACCAATAAGTCCTTCCATGGTATATCCCATTTCCTTCTGTCAGGGAGCACTACAGAGTCTCAGCAAAGCACCAGATACTGCAGAGTGTAATCCTATGAGGATATGGGGAAAAGAATACCAGATTAGTTTGAGGTATATGGTGTTATTTCTCAGCACTGTTGTCCTGTGAACACGGGGAAAGGATTTGAAAATGTGCAATAGGAGAATGCAAACTGGCCATGTGTTAAAAGGGCCATAAACAATAGCTTATGTGTAAAGCATGTCTTCAAAGCTGTTTGTAATTTCCTCAGAGCATATTCTCTGGGACAAATATAACTTTGCCACCTCTTAGAATTTGAAACGAAAGGTAAAAGAACCTATCTTCTGATGAAACTCAAGCGGGGAAATCCAAGCAAATAAAAAACTAGTTTCCAAATGTATGGTTTTGTTGCTTGTCTTTTGACACAGGTAGGATTTTAGTTCTCATTTAGTGATGAAATGTTACTCTTGACTTATATATGTGAAATGCAAGCTTACACTTTGACTTTTAAGTTTTGGTGTTATATTTGCAGGCTTAACTACTATTAGTTTTATTGGGAAGGCAGAATTTAGCTGTGTAAGCTGCAGCATGCCTGAATGCTGTCTTCTACAAAGGACATGTACAATACAGGCATGCAGAATGTTGTGTGTGCACCCATATGTGCTATTACCTGACTTGTTTCCAACATGGAGGATTTTTCCTTGATTGTTCATCTTCACAGAGAAAGTCACAGCTAGGTGTGTTCAGCATGACTGATGTAAAGGGTTTTGTTCACTTCACCTACCCCCAGCCATCTAAATATTGGATGTCTACACCAATCCATTCGTTGCTGATTGAAGAAAGACTGAATGCCTACAGAATAATTCCTCTCATGTGCCTTGGAGAGCTGCTCTGAAGCTGGGTGCCTGTGAGACATCTCCAGTAGAGTGGGATGGGTCACTGTCTGGAGTGTCCAGTCTCCCCAGCCCAGAGCCTCCAAGCCTGCACTGGTAGGCTAAGTCAGCTGAGCTGGAATGTGTAAGACAAGACAGACAGGCATTGTACCTTCAAATGGTGCTAAGGGAAATGGAAAGTCTGTTATTTTAGCACTTAGTACTGAGCTATAGCTGATAGTCAAGATTTCCATTGACTTGGAACAGTTGGGCCATCCTTTGGATGTGTGAACCCTTCCTTATTTCTGGAAAAGCTGATCTAGTTTATAATTAAAGTGGGATGTGTACATTGCTGACATGACATGAGTTTTATATGTTGCTTCCATAATTATAACTTCATAGGGTCAAACCCACATGGTTTCAACACAGATTTTTTTTTAACTTTAATCTGTTAGGTTTTGTTGTCATTTTTTAAAGTTCATAAGAAGCTCACTGAAAATGTAGGCAAGGGGAGTAGTGTCAGACTTTGCTTGGAGGTTTGTAAGTTTTTAATTATTTAGTTGAAATAAGATTGCTCAGGAAGGTAATGGTGAGAAAAGGACAAAGTGTAATGCAAACCTGGGTAGGCATAAGAGATAACTGAGTTGGATTGTTAGTGTACCTTCCTTGTGAATTTGAGTTTTCCCATGGTGGAGTGAATTGGAATAGATGCACAGGAATAAAGGTAAGCAACTGAAGTAATTCTCACCTTATTTCTGTTGGTGCTGAGCTGATAGAGCAATGTTGTATGTCTGATCTAACAGTGAAAATTTGTTGCTGTGCTCCTTCTGCTTAGTCTGCTTTATGCCTTTATCAAGCTGAAAGCCTTTTGAAGTCTGTGGATCATTTTCTTTTCTTTGTATTGTATGTTGTTTCTAAATGAATTAACTTCTAAGCTAATCTGTCACAGATTTAATTATGGCACACAATCACAAGGGACTTGCTTTTTCCTGTTACTAAGCAAGGAACTTTATTGAATAAGGAAAACAGTTGTGTACTTGATTCTAATTTGGTCTTTCACTTTCTCTGTTTCACTGTGGAGCTACTCTAGTCTTTTCTTGCTAAAAGATTAAAGGGAAAGGTATCTGGATAAAAAGGATAGTTGTGTGTGTCTTCCTTGACACAAGTGTATGCAGAAACCTGAAAGTGGTGTTTTCCATGCTCCAGGGAAGAGGAATTGTGTTCAGAGATCTTGGATTCGTCCTCTGTACTAGACTACCACCTTAAGTCAAGGAGAGAGTTTTGTAACAACTTTTTAACCTCACCTTCTCTACTATTTTCTTCCTGAAGGCTTCGCACTTGGACATGAGCCTCTTGATGTTGATACTCCTCCTCTGCTCACAGACGTGTTGTTGAGAGAGATTCATCTGTGCCCAACAGCACTTTCTTGCTGCTATTTTTTCTAACCCCTATTTTCTTTCCTTGATTCCAAGGCTGTTTTGTTGTATTTTCCATGATGAAAGGTTTGGGATGATTCCTTCCCTGTCTTTGCTAACAGTATACCTTACAGCTACACTTCTTCCCTCTGTAGCTTGCTCTATAACATTCTTTAGAGAGGGATGATCTCTTTTGCATTAGGCTCTGGGTTTGCCAGACCTTTGTACAGATGTTATACAGATAATATTCTGTGTGAGCACTAGGAATAGGTGAGAGAGGTTTGGTGAAAGTTCTGCTGCTTTTTTCTCCCATCCTGTGCAAGGTGCTTTCTCTAGTTATGTAGGCAATTAAGTGTTTTCTCTGCAAACATGGTCCCTTCCCAAACCCTGAACTATTTGTTGAATTGTGTTATCAATCTCAGAGATGGTCAGGTACATCTGATTGTCCTGCTGGGAGAGGTGCTCAAGAGTTTCAAGCCAGGAATCAGTACTAGCTTTGCTTCTGGTAAACATCATGGCAAGTTGATGTACCTGAATGCCCAGGTGCAGGATTTCCAAGGTCATTAAGTCAATGGCTATTCCTTCTTCCTCTTCTTTCTCTCTCATTCTTGATCTATTTTTTCCATCTTAAAAAAACAAAGTAGCATAAGTGGTCTATGCCACAGAAATATGTTTGTCACACTACACCACTTTGAACTGCATAACATCAAAGAAAATCAGTGCTTTGATAACTTGATTTGAAAGGGTTGTAGAAATAGCCATCATTATGAATCACAACAGAGAGGAATGGAAAAGATGGTGATTTTCAAACAGCAGAGCTTGGAAAGTAGGGGAAGATGTAAAGTGAATGCCAGCGCCACATTATCATCTAACAAACCCCAGCTGCACAACTGTTATGTAGTTTTGCAGAATATATTTTCTTGAGGATATGAGGAGGAATGAAAAATACTGGCTGTAAAGAGGAACAAGGGAACAGAGGGGACTCAGGAAAAGGTTGTAACCAGGGAGAAAGCAATGCATGCTGCTTGGGTACAAATTTCTTCCACTTCCTCCTCTTCATAAAACCACCCTTTCTGAAGATGAAGGGCATCCAAGATTGCTTGCTGAGACTCTCCTCACCCTGAGAGGAGACTTCAGTTCTTAGGGGCTGGATATAGGGAAGAGGAGAGAAGCCCCCCAGCATTTCTGTGCTTTGTCACTCATCTCCTGAGAAAACTGTCTCCATGGACTGGAATGAGTTTCTGGCTCTAGGAGGCTGCAAGAAATTAGGCTTTAAAGTGGTTAATTCTTAGCTGCAAATGTTTTAATCTAGAATTTTGGCAGTTCAAATTGGACTTTTGCTTATTCTTACCTTCAGTCTAACAGACAGCAGTTGGGGCATTAAGACAAGGTAGCAGCCAGTGGAATGCATGATGCTAGTTAGGTGAAATCAGTATGTCCTGTCCCATCCTCATCCCTAGACAAGTAAGTGTTGGGTAGTGGGGAATGTTTATAAGGTTTCAGTGACATAGAGCTGGGAGACTGTTTGCATTCAGACACAGCTTTACCACTAGAACTTCATTAATACTTATGCTCTGGTCTTATGAATGGTAAGAAGAAGATACAGACATAATTATCTCTTTTATCAACTGACCAGTTTATATATTTACTTTTTCCAAGAAATTGCATGTCCTTTCTTAAAAAACAAAAAAAAGGCAGGGGAAGAGAGAGATGGAAACAGGACATGCCCCATACTGATTCACTTGGTAGTGTGTATTGCAGAGAATCAGTGGCCAAATGGAGTGTGAAAGGGGTGGAAATGAGCTCATTGTGTTGGTTAGGTTATTCTAAGGATTTTTATTAGAGCAGAGGGAGACATGGTGTCATTTGATGTGGGAAAGGAGGAGCTCATTTTATGCCTAGAATAGCTGGCTTGCAATCTTTCCTCAAATCAGTGTAACTTCTGCTGAGGAGAAAAGATGCTTTCAGCTGGAGAAGTCACATAATTACACTAAATGAAATTAATTATATTGACAAAAGCAATCGGTCAGTTGACTTCTACCTGAAAAACTCTGTTTAACCAATGCTTTTGCAGTAAAAGTGATGTACAAGGATTCTGCTGCTCAGTATTTCTAATCAGCTGCAGCAGAGACCATCTAAGCATAAAGCATGTGCCAGAGTGGAGCTCTGGTCCTCTGACTGAAACTATAAATGTCGTATGGGGACACTGGCATTTGAAGGAAAAGCAGAAATTCTCTCATGTGTGCTGTATCTAGAGGTGTTGTTAACAACCACAGACATCTTGATGTAGCTTACCCAAACATTTTTAGCCTCACTTCCTGAGCAGGTTGTTTAATGTGACTGTGCTGTCTGTCTTCAGCCATCCACTCTAATATCATAAGAAGCTTTTGGCTCATTTTAGCCATTATCAAAAGACAGAAGTGTCAAGTATGTTGAGTTTTTATGTGTTTTTTGAAAACAGGTGGTCAGGTGAAGGAGATCTCTGCATTAGTTCTTTCCAACTAAAGCAGCAGTTTTTGAATACATTGTTTTTCCCCAGGGACTCCATGCAAGAGGGCATGGGAAGAGGCAAGGGATCTAGCTGTGAAAAAAGTGTCAGGCAGACCTCAGACCTTGTAAGACACCGAGTAATGCAATTGTAAAGAAAAAAAAACTCTGCTGGAAACTGAGCTGTGTCACTACTGCTAGTCAAGAACTACTCATTCTCATTGTGACTGCTGCTCAGTTATTATTCATGATCTGACTGTGGTTTGCCGTGGCTGTGTTAATTCTGTGGCTGAGTCTTACCTGCCAAGTCAGCATCCCTTCTGGCTATAAGCGGGAGCTGGCTTGCACTCCTGCAGGCAGGCAGTGCCGGCCCATTCTCTTGTGGGGGGAAATGGGAGCTCTCTGGAGAAAGCATGCAGTAGAATGTGGCCTGTCTAAGCTTCAGGTCATGGTTTTCAGATGGCCATGGCTTTTAAATGCCCAGTGTCTCACCATCAAGTCTTCTGCCTTTGTTTCTTGAGAAGTGCTAAGTACCTTTTGACTGCTGTTTGAACTCTTTGTCACAGATGCCCAAGTTAGCATGTGCTTTTTCAGTGCTAGCCCAAGAATACTGACATTTATTTCTCAATTTTTTATGGAATGAGAAATGTCTCTTGGGTAAAATAAATAAAATAATAAAAGGATCTCAAATGGAGGAATACTTTTCTGACTCCATCCTGAATGTGAATCTCTGGCTTGGTGTACAAACCCAGACTTTTGCTCCTCTCTTTTCTCTAGGCTGTCAGCGCTCCATAGGTTTGTCCAATGGGAAAGCCAAGGTGTGCAGCTACAGTGGATGGTATTACTGCAGCACCTGCCATGTGGATGACAACTTCCTTATCCCTGCACGGCTGGTTCATAACTGGGACACTTCCAAATACAAGGTAATGTCCCTGCAGGTTGGAGTGCTAGCAAATGAACTGAATTGCTGATAAAAACACAACAGCTTGAGGGTTGCAGGCATTGACTGCTAATACTGTCTCCTTTGTCCCTCTTGACAAAATGAGCCACGCTCTCTCAACAAGACATGTTTTCATCACAGTTTCCTTGGCCAGATCTAAGGTGTTCCAGAGCAGCCGTGCTCCTCCTTCTTGGTGGCATCTTTTTCATCACTGCTTATCTGGCTGTTCAAGGGAGAGGTAGCACACAACAACAGCTCTAATCCTTGCAGTTATTGGACCCTTGAGAAGTACCTGTTTCATGACCACCAGGGACTAAGGATTGGCACAGCTTACTGATGGATGCTAAATTGTGGAAATGCCTATAGGAAACTGGCTTACCAAATGCAATGTTTGTGAGGCCCAGTATGTCCAGTCTGTTGGCATGAGCATTTTGAGGACACTAGAAGGGCATTGCTGTAGCACTTGATTGAACCAAGCAGATGAAAGTAACATAACAAGAAAATTCTACAGTTGTTCACTTGCCACACAAGAGCTTTTCTAAAACTTTTATAATCTGCTGTTTGCTGCTGCCTCGGTGGCTGGTTGCTAGATAGAGGCACTGATTACATGCCTCAAAGCATTATACCAGCAAACACAGTAACAGTGTTGTTTTGCCATCTCAGGCAGTATATGCTGAAAGAATAACAAACTCATAAGGAATCCAGACCATGCTAGGGCTTCAGACCTAGCAGCCACTGTTAGGAGAGGCTGTTTGATGTTTTGTGTCTGCAAATATTATTATTATGTGCTATTTGAAAAGGAAAAAAATAACCAGTAAATGCCCTATTAGAGGAAAAGCAGGTCTCTTGAAGAAAATTTGTCAGATGGGGAGATTATTAAAAGGTAGCCAGAGCCTGCTATCAGGAAAATTATAGTCTTGCTCTGTGAAATGCAAGATTCTTCAAAGTTGCAAAGCTCCAAGGTGTGGAGACAAAAACCCTCCCATGCCTGGAAGTTAGGAATATTTAAAAGTTCTTTTTTTGGGTGCTTTTACCAAGGACTAAACTTGCTACCACATGGTAGTATAAGCAGACCTGATATGGGGCTGGTGGATGGTGAGGCGAAGACCTCGTATCAAGCTGTAGTAGTACTGCCAAGAAAATTAACTGGGTTTTTTCTAAACCTGCAGCATAAAACTATGCTCTAGTCTGTTTCCTGTGGTATAGGCAGCTGAGGCACAGTTCTTTGTACATGCAGGTTATTAAAAAAATAAATAAATTAGGGGGGGTGTTTAATATAAATAGGTGGGATATTTAATACAGCTTCAGGGCCTGGGAAACCTGTGGAGTTATGGTCTGCTATATTTAAAATTGCACATCTTGTTATCTGTGTAGTTATTGGTGGGAAGGCTGGCCTTGGCATATTTCTTAGATTTGTATTAAATGTTGTGAACAGCTTACATCCTGGGGCTGGCTTCCCCTGTCAGTAGCTAGTTACTCATGCTGGTTTTGGAAGGGATGCTATTTATAAGGATCTGTGTTGTTCTTACCTACAGCACCAGAAGGGAAATAACTTCCTAAATCTCAAGAGGCTATGGCATGTGTGCCCTTTCTACTTCTGTTAGCCTAACTCATCCCTCCCTTGTTTCAGTGTAAACATTGACTTAGAGGTCCAGAAGAACTAATTGAATCATGGAACCAGTAATATTTCTGTAGCAGAGTTTCAGGTGATTTGCAGCTCATTTCATGTAATCCCATCTTCTCTTTTCCAGCTGTGATAAAATTCGGAAATCAGGAACGAGAGGGAATTTGGCCTTTTCACTTAAGGAACAAGAGTCCCATTAATTTATCAAGATTACAGTAGCTTTTTGCAGGTGGAGATAAAACAGGGCACTCGCATGAAAAATGCAGGAAAAACTTCTTGCAGATGGAACTTGGGGAGTAATTCTAATAAGATTCAGTTTTATTTGTCTGTATTTTAAAAAAGCACAACAACTTGCCTTTTGCCAAAAAGAAAGCAGTGAACAAACAGAAAAATATTAGCAGGGAAGAAACTGGTTATTCAGATTTTAGACTTTAAAAAAATCTAGTAAGCTATGTTACTGTGCAGCAAAAGCATATGTGACTGCAGGTATCACTGTACTTGGGTAAATAGCTGTCTCATACATTCAGTTTTGAAGGGCTTGATGAAATTTGACTTGGCTGTAAGCAGAGTTGGATCTCTCTCAACTCTGTCTCCATTTATAACTGGTAACAGACTAAGTTTTCTAATGCATAGAATAGCTGACAGATCACAGAGGGAGAGATCTGCTTAAAAAGAGTTTGGAGCAAAGACTAACTAAACTGCTTTATTTTTTTAGGTATCAAAGCAAGCCAAAGAGTTCCTGGAATATGTTTATGAGGAGCCATTAATTGATATCCAGCAGGAAAATCCCATGTTGTACAATCACGTTGAACCCCTGGCAACTGTTGTCCGCCTGAGACAGCAGCTGAAATCCCTGCGAGCCTACTTGTTCAGCTGCAGAGCAGCAGTGGCTGAAGATCTGCGTAGAAGGTAAGAGCCACAGCCAGCCCACAGCACAAGGATGGAGCTTCCTTGGTGTGTTGCCTCTCCTGCTGCCTGATTTGTTTTTTCTCACACTCTGGTTCTGAAGGCTTTACCCACTTGGAAAGATGTTGTGCGTGTATCTGACTTCCCTGGGAAGCTGGGTTATCCTCTGCCAAAGAAAATAATTTTTTAGGATCTGAGTATCTGAAGCTGTTCTTGACAGCTGTTAGCCCTGAGGCATCACATGTTGTGGTGAGCATCTTTTATTCCTCCTCAGGCTTTCTGGCTGTGTGTATTTTCAGTCAGATCTACTACCTCATGCCCACTGCCGTGGCACCAGAGTGAGGTAGCCACTGCTGGGACCTTTGAAACACCTCACAGTGTGGCAAAGCATGAGGGGGGCCAGAGTCAACCATCTTTCCAGCACTTCTGCTCTCCTCTGTGGTATGACCTCAGCCAAAGGCAGAGGTCAGATGTAGTCCCCTGGCACGTGACCCAGTGTATGATTTATGCTGCTCTCTTGCTCATCCAGTATCCATGACATGGCTGCTCTGAGTGTTTTGTTTATTGGCAAGTACATGGTCACAGCACAGCAAAAGGTGTTTCATATTGAGCTTGCTCTGGTGAAAACAGGAGTTTTATAAAAGGTGAACTTCATTTTGGAAGTGCTCTATCTTAGTCCATTCAGCTGCTGCTGCATTTGTCTAACAAGCTGAAAATGAACAATTTTCTTAAAACTATCAAGCCACAGTTGTGATCTTAAAAAGGCCAAGTAGTTCTTGATGTGGATCTCCAGAAGAGGTGGAGAGATGTCTCTGCCCATGCCATACTGTGAAGTGAGTGACTCTGGGCACATGCAGCTGACCTGATGGATCTGTAAGCATTTGCATACCCCAGTTTTTAAGACAAGACTTCAAGTAGGAAAGCCACTGCTTTGAAAATGTGAGCTGCCAAAGGGCAAGGATGCAGGTGACATCAGTGACTGTATTTTGAACACGGTGTTCTAGGGACCTGAATTCTTTTGAAGGGAGGGGAGGCTGCACCAGTGTCTTTATCCCAGGTAAGGAGAGCTGGTCTGCTGTTGGGTACATAACCTATGTCATTGCTTTGATAAACTACCTAGAACAAGTAGGAGAAGAATACAGCAACAGGTTTATGGAGAGCATTGCTGAGTTCTTGTGTCAGATCCACTGTGGATTAATATGTATTTGTGTGTTACTACTCAATTCCTATGATTTCCTAGGGCAGCTTACAGCATTTAAAAAATTAGGTTGATTTTCTTTTATTCCAGAGGATGGTATTTTCTTGTAGAGCTGGTTTTCTATGCCATCCTCTTCAATAAAACTAAAAGGAAAATAAGATTTTTGAAGGTTGTTCAGAAAAAGTAGAGGAAAGGAAATTATGCTTTCTGATTAGTATTGAAAAAAGTAATTATCTTATTAAAATAGACAGAAGGAGGCAAGGAACTCAATGGGCTTGGGCAAGACAGTAAAAGAAGAGGAGGCCTAGCATAGCAATCAATTGACTAGAGGTTAAAAAAAAGGGATGAGGGAAAGCCAGGAGAAGGAGTTTCAAATAAGGAAGGAATCTCAGGAAATTGAGTTAATGAAGAAACCAGGACAAAAGAGAAACAACTCAAAATCTGCCTCCAAGATGGAGAGATGACAATTGCTAAGGAAATAGAAGAGCGAATGGACAAAATGTATCACAGAAATGTGAGCATGCTCTTTCCTTGGAGCAGAGAGGAGAGAGAAGACATCCCTGTGTCAAAATGAAACACCCAGAAGGCTAGACGAGAAGCTGGGAAACAATGCTCCTGATTGCTCCTTTTTCTTCACACCATCTCCAATTAAAGCTGTGTGGTGGAGTGAAGGACCCCAGCCCAAGAAGGGTTTGGTTTTGTACTGGGGAAGCATCTCCAGTTCTATAGGACTTGCCTCAAGTGTAAAAGCCCCTGAAGGAATGTACAATACACACCTTGGAGTATGGCTCCTTCTTGGTTTGTTGTCACCTCAACATTTGTTGAGATGACTTTGGTGCTCAGTTGTTCCCTCAGATATCACCTAAGAGGTGTGCAGAGAGGAGAAGAAGGAAGTTCTTTTCCCATAAGGATTTATTCCTTGGACAAAATGCTCCCAATGGCTTTGCTGCCTTCACCTAGTATCCCAGTGTGCACTACCAATGTAATGACTTTATAGAGCACAGTTGAAAAGTAAACAAAGAAAATATGTGATTTTAAATTTTCCTTTGGCTCATCCTAGGGGCAAATTGCAAGAAAAGGAAGAGTTTAAGCAATATGGTGAGACAGCATTCCTAAATTTAGTACTGTTTCCTAATTAAAAGTGAAAGATGGAGAGAGAGAATGCAGTTATCTGTTCTCCTCTAAAAACATTCTTTTTCTGCTTGGTCTTCACCTTAGTATGTGAATAACTATTAATCACAAGAGAGTGAACACAGCATCTTGAAAACCTGTCAGACCCATATAAACAGACTGAAACAAACTGTTAATATTGCTGTCTACACAGAACTAAAAACAGACTGATTAATTGTATTGGCACCTTGCTGCCTCTGGGACACTGATAGAGCCTGCCTTATTAGGGAAAAGCAGATCACTCTGAGGTTTCTTTTATTAATACTATTTGCATTATCATCTACTTTAAATCTATATCTTGCTCTTCAACCCAGATCACAAAATGAAGATGGCAATGAAGTTGGAAACTCTTGGTGTCCTCTGTGAAGACAAAACTGTTTACAATGCTTACAGTCACTTTTTCTGAAGAATTCCAGATGGCTATAAACCAGGTTACCTCAGGATCCAGTTAGCTTAAATGTGGAAATGTTATTTATAATGTTTGGTGTGCCTAGATAGGTACTTTGAGAACTTTGAATCTTGGCATTTAGCAGGGAACTCAGGACTGAAACCATGTTGTGAACCTTTGAAGGTGCAAGTGACAAAGTAGAAAGAAAGGAAGAAAAAAAGAAAGGAAGGAAAAGACAGAAGAAATTCTTAAAGTAGCTAGAAGGCTCACAGTAAAAATGGTCTTTGTCAGTTATAATGATTTATTCTCACCTATTGCTCCACTGGATTCTACCCTGCTTTTATATTTGCAGGGTGAAAAAAATAAGGAACATGGACTTGGCTGGGAGGTGGAATAAGGCTCACCACCAGCACATAGCAGCAGTGTTCCTCTGATGTTAGCCAGATGAGATTCCCAGCCTGTTGCTGAGCTCCCTGTTTTACAAGGGATGTTATTAGGCCTAGTTAGCTGTAACTGTCACCTCAGTATTGCAACACATCATTTGCCTCAAATGTCTTTACTGAACAAGTTCTTGCTTGTTTTTGTTGCCTTGCTCGTGTGGATGCTGTTCAGGCAGAGGCATACAGGACTGAAACCTAGAGCCAGCACAGAATTAGCATAAGGGGAGCTGTGCAGATCCCACCACTGCCTGCAGATGGTGAATGAATGGCCCAGACAAACCAAGGTGGAGTCAATAAAATGGATGGCTGAGAAGGAAACAGAATCTCTGAGTCCATTAAATAATTAGGATATTCTCTGAAACTGTGCTGAATGATACAAGTTCTGTTCTGGGTTTGCTTTGTTCATGTCATGATTGAGGATTCTTCAAGTTAAGGAACTGTCAGAATGATTTTTGGAGTAGTGTTCAGATGCCTGCATACCTACTGTAGGGTAGGGTAACCTAGGCAAACCTTGGAGCTCCATCTGGGGAGCCCTCTGGGCTCTCTGCTCTCTCAGCTGTACACCTAAACTTGCAGTTCAGGTGCTGCTAGCCCAGATACTTTAGACAGATGGCAGTGACACAAGGTAAATGTTTTGCAGCACATTCCCCTATGCATTAGTGCTTATTGTAGTGCCCTTGTTCTGTGAGTAAATCTGAATGGTGATGAGAAACTATATGGGAAAACTTCCCTCTTGTTACTCATCTCAGTCTGGTACCATTTGTCTGTCAGCTCCAGAACAGCAATACATCAGTTTTACCCCAGCAAAACTCCAGTGCTAGATGCATCACTTAGCAGGCTCTAGTTTGGTCTTCCTGTATAGCAGCAGGAGGTTGAAGGTGCACCTCCAGTGCTGCAGACATGTGGTCTTGGCTGAGCCTGCTGGTCTGTCAGCACGAGGTGGAACAAGCCCAAATTCAGTTATGCTGAACAATAGAGTCCTGTCACTTCCTCCAGTGAGGCCTTAGACATAACACTTCTGACACAGGAATAGATTACCTTCAAACTATTTGTGTGGCAATTGGGGAACCTGTCTAAACACATCACAGGAATACTGATTGATCTAATGCAATCACTGTACCTCCAAATACCTCATGTATGTGAAGCTGGGGCTGTGTCATCTTTCAGACCAAGGACAACAGAAGGTCATTAAGTCATCTACAGACTGTCAAAGGAGACTCTCCATTTTCTTTGCAATGTTTAGGCCGTTTGGGGAGTGGAAAATTCCAAAGCAGGAGATCAAAGATACAGGTTCCAAAAGCAGTAAACTGCAAAAAGAAAGTTTGAGCAGGGAAGAAACAGAAGGATGTAGTTTCAGGACTCTGAGATAATGGCAAGACCAACAGAAGAAGAAAATTTGTTGCACGGGTGGTTGGAAAGAGGGTGAGAGAGAAACTCAAAGACGGTATCTACATATCCTGAGAGGAACCAGTGTTAGGACCAAACAACAACCCTAAGTGAGGAAAGGTGAGAAAAAAAATGCAGAGAAGTATACACAAGCCATTATTTAGATCCTGCATGCCTGTAGTCATTGCAGTAGCTGAAATAAAATTGCCTGTTGAGGGAGCTCATGCAAACAGACTACCTTCACCTCTTTGCTTCAGCTCTTCTCTCTTTTGGAAGAGGTAACCATGCATGCAGGATCTTGCAAATTAGCATCTTACAAAAAGTGTTTGGCTAAAACTGAGGGGATGATGTTAAGGTGGAATTTAAGCTTTCATTTCAACTAGAGGTAACAAACAGCTGAAGCATTGAGGTTTGTGCCAGAGCAGCCAGGGTGGAGGCAGTGCTGCTGTCTGTTCATGTCAAGGGAAGGTCAAAAGCACAAGCTAATGCTCTACCATGGTAAGCATCCAGCTGAGGAACCTGCCAGAGCTTTCCATGATGCTCTTCCAGAAGACAGGTGGGCCTTTCAGTTCACGTTAGTGTTTTACGGTCTAGGGGGCACACCTGTGTCTCCTTGTCAAAGAGATGAGTGATATTACATCTCTTTCACAATGGTAATTTCCATTCACCTTTTGAGACCAGGTTGCTTTCAAAGAAACAATGAGTTAAAAACAAGTTCCTGTTAGATGTGGACACCATGTTAAATATGACTTGTGCCATTTTTATCCCTGTGTTTTTATATCAGAACTTCCAGCAGCAAAGTGCGAAGGTTCAAGAGTGCCTGACAAAAGCAAAAACCATTTTCTTATTCTTAATTTCAAGTTAATGGAGGGATCTAAATTATTTTGATTTCAAAATGAAACTGTGCCTCTAATTCTCTGTTCTGCTTTTAGTAACAGTGGAACTTGATTCATGAGTTAGATCTGTAGTAATTCTTGTCTTTCACAATGTTACTGTAACCTTGCTCAAGGAACCACAAAGGAGAGAGAGTTGGTGTACTGCATTTTAGTAGGAAGTTTATAAACTGGTTCAGGATTCCTGATGGATGATAAGAGTAACTGTTTTAAAGTAGGGGTGCTCGTGGGGAGTTTCATAACAACATAAAATAATACCTTACCTCGATATGCTTGCTAATAAATCTAGCACTTAGTGTGGGCTGAAGATATGTGAGAGTGACTGTTCCCAGAACATAACCAGAAGTGTTCATACCTCATTAATGTGAAATGATTCACAAATACTTTTTTGTGTGAGCTCAGAGAATTAGGGGAAAAAATCTGGTATAATGCCACAAGAACTAAATGAATAAGTAGTGTTTTGGTTTGGTTTAAATTAATTAATTAATTTTTATCTTTTGACTTTAGAATCACTAAGTTTCCCTAAGTTTGCTGGGAGAGAAGAACCCAAACTTTCCAGCCAACTTTTGTTGGCTGGAAAGTTTGGGTTCTTCTCTCCCAGCAAACTTACAGGAGCTAAGATTTCCAAGGAAATACTAAATCAAAAGCCTGAAGAAAACGATAAGAATTAGCAACACTGGAAAAAATCCTGCCTTTCCCCCTCACCTCTGATGCTGTTCTCTACTTTAAATTGACAATGTCCATATCAAATGAGTTGCAAGAGAAAACCCAGTAAGAAATGTTATTTACCTTGCCATGTATTTTTGGGATAATTAGCAACTCACTGGTACCCCTCTGTACTTTTAGAACCAAATAGTAACTCTGAAAAATCGGAGCTGCACTCAGTGAGATCAGACTGTGCACAGGTCCTGCCCCTCTGCTCCACACGTGGCTGCAGCTGGTGCTGGTGCATGGCTGCAGGGTCAGGACCAAAGAGGGCTCTTGCCCCTTGTTCAGGGCCAAAAACCCACAGGAGCAGCGATAATCAGCATGTGCTGGCCTTCAGCTTTACTTTGCAGTGTAGTGCAGCGGCTCCAAAGGTGTGAGTTGCAGTGCCAGGGTATGAACTGTGCTGGATGAGGAAGCAGACTTGGTGCCCTGGTGCTGTGCCAGCTGTGGGTGTAGCAGCTTCCTGCAGAGGGGTGGAGAGGAGGCTGAATGCAGTGCTCTGCTGGACCGGGTCATCTGCGTCCCCTGTGAGTCACAGCTCAGTCATACAATTCTCAACCTGGTCAAACCAGACACTGCTGGCTGGCACATGAAACCCTGGTGCCACCTTCCCCTCCCTTCCCCCCTCACATCCTAGGTTTTAAGAGGCTTTTTGGTATAAAGGAGACTTGGTTGTGCCCACCTGCCACCTTAACTTGATTTCTTTTGATTGCACTATAAAAAGAAGAGTTCCCCTGCTTATCACGTTTGTACTTTGGTTATAGTGTCAGGCATAGGCAGATTAATTGGTTGTAGCTTAAGCAGAGCTGTCAGGGTATTTAACCCATTGAAGAAAAATTACCTACGCTGGTGATAAACAGGCTTTAAATGCAGAGCAATTACTTAGTGCTAACAAAGCACCATGACTACACACTTTATCCAAATGCAAAAAGCAAACTCTTATCAGTGGTTCTGTTTGCAGGAGGACACTAAAAGATAACCTTTGTTTGTGCAAATACTTACCTGATAAGATCATTCAAGAAGGAACAGATGAAATTTCTGTCTTGCCTGAAGGTTATACTTCAGATTACAAAGTATCAAGCAAAAAAGAATAATAATCAGAAACTGACGATGCTCACTTCTTTCTTTTAGAGAGAAACAAAGTCCTGGATGATGTGTTTCATTTGCATTGATTGTGTTTATATCTAAGATGTAACAATAAAGCAATTTAGAGGCCTTTAACCAATGGAACTTTGGATTTCATTGTTCACAATAACTGGCAAAGCTAGAGGCTGCCTAGCATTGAACTTGGTTTGTTCATTGCACGTTAAACCCTGACTGGTAGCCAGGGTTTACAGCACAGCAGTCCTGTGACTCATCAATGGTGAAACTGGTCCGGGAGTTTCCAAACTGGGAAAGCTTAGGAGGTGCTTTTAGTGGGACGTGCACTTGATACCATTTGCCTCTCAAGGGTCACAGGTCACATTCTGAAGCTGCAGAAGTTTGAGTTTTTATTGTGATGAGTCTTAATATCTTGCGTTTGACCTCTGTCTAGTTCACTCCAGTTTCTTTTCTGTGTTAAGATTTGACTGAAAGGCCACTGTTTATTGAATACTTTTAATTGACCAATTAAAAAAAAATCTAGTTAGTTGTAGCACGTCAATCAAAAGATTTACAAATCTGACATATTTTATTTTACTTTCAAATGACTAATCAGAGATTTCCCATTTGGTGCTTATAAAGGACCTTTATATTAAGGGAAAAGTAAAATTCACACATGTTTTGGTCTTTTTGTATCAAGGCCTTGTATTAATCTAAGCATGCTCAAAGTTCCTGATGCAACCTTGTGCAGAAACTAAACACATATTTTTTAGTGAAGTGTTCCTAAGTGTCATTATCTTAGCCTGCTCTGGGTCTCTGTGAGATTTTTGGACATGAGTGTGATTTTAGGTTGATCTGGATGTCCTGTTGTACTTTGTCTGGATGCTAATGCCATGGCATGGTGTTTGTGTGAGCCCCATCTCACCTGCTGTTCTCTACTGACTTTGGTTTCCTTTGTACAATTTCAGTTGTAGGTGACAGAGGGACAGAGATAGCATAGACACTGCTTTCCTACTGGTTACATGGGAGGAGGCATCTGTGTTGGGAAGCAAGAGGCTCTGAATTAGTCCTGTGTGCCTCCTACTGAAAAGGACTTTATATCACCCATGACCTCATTAGGCTCAGAGAACCTGTGCAGGCAAGCAAACGATTGGAAACTGGCCATCAGTCATTTTCTTGCTCACTGGAGTACTTGGGCTGTATGGATTTCCTGCCCCAACTGATTTGCTTACATTTTATGAGTTTTTTTGAAAATGTGTTTGGGTTTGGTATTTGGTGCCTGTTACACTCTTGTGCCCCACCCACTAGAGGCTGACAAAAATTGGCAATGAACAGATGCATTTTTGGAAGGTGGCTTTACCAGTTACATTCAGGTAGCTGTTGAGCTTGGTTTTGGCTTTTTTTTTTTTTTTAACTTAATTGCAGACATGCAGCACAGCAAGACCTGTTTTTGAAGCAGTTCCTCAGCTCGTCACAGGTGTGGTGAAAGCACTTTGTTTATATGAGTGGAGGCTGAGCTGCCTCCTTCTAGGCAATTTCAGGGTTTCACAGCCATGGGGCTGTATGGTTTCCACCTTTGGTGGTGTGAGCAAATGGAGTGTTTTGCACCTCTGCATTTACTGGGAGCCATGCAGGGACTGGCCCAGTTACTTCATGACTTCTGTAAATGCTGTTGCATTTGTGAGCTCTGGCTGCGCAGCTGTTTCTCTGTGGCCTTCCACAGAGAACCAATTTTAATTTTTCAAGTCAATAGAAAGTTATACTTTTACTTTTTCAAGTCAATGGACTGCAAATCTGAAGCTGGACCAGCCTTACTTACTGAGGGTTTTCTTATGCCTCAGTTTCTGTAGCAATGGAAATAATCACTCCCCTACTTGAGTGCTGAGTATATGTGTGTGTGTGTGTATATATATATATATACATATATACGTGTTGTGCATAAAACTGGGAGGACAGTGCCTACTTTTTTTTCCTGGAAATAGCTTTGGAAGGGAGGAGGTGCATTGGATACCAGCTCTGCAGAGCTATTGCAGCAAATTAGCATGTTTTAAGGAAGGGGACAGGTACAGGGATAAGATTTGTCACGGGGGCCTGTGCTGGCTGAGACTTGCCTGACAAAGGAATTTGGTTGATCATGAGTTTGCTTTTCACCTGCACACTTTTTACTAGGAGTTAGAACTTGCAGGAAATAAGGAAATAAAATGCCATCCTTGAAGGCAGGGGAGTGTGATGTTAGTCATCAATACTATCATTTACAGTTTTTACATTATGGACTATTCAGGCTATTTCCTGAACAAGAAATGTTTCATTAGCTAATTGTTTTCATTAGCAGTGCTGTAAGGGCATCAGCAAATAATACGGTTTCTGGCAAAGCTGTTTAGTGCCTGCCTGTATGATCAGGGGAGAATGATGGGTAAATTTTAATGAAAGAAATTCTATCTGAGCTGAAAAAATACTAATGCTTCAATATGCTGCTCAGAGTTGACTCCTTATCTTTTAATAAGTCTGCTATGTGCAAATGAGCAATTCCAGTCTCATATGTTGTCTGATGTCTGGATTTTGACTGTTTTCCAGTGGCCTTTGACATTGTGCCAAATGTATTCTGAAGGTGTGATGCAGCAGAGCCACTGCAACACAGTCCCCTGAAAAAGGAGCAATAGTATAACCTACAGAGCTGAAAGGGAAAAATGGCAATGCCCTAGCTGAGAATTGGGTGGGTGGAGTGGATATGCTTGGTGAGTGAGAAGGAGCAATGGCACAGTCCAGCTCCAGAAGAGTGCCATAAGATGTGAGTGCCTTGCTTGCCAAACTCTTTTCCTCCTCCCCCAATAAATTTTAATTTTTTTTCTAAAGTATGAAAGGAATTACAAATTATTTGTACTGTCCACCTTAGCAGCAGTGAGAGGTCCTAGCCTCTTCAGTATATACAGCTTTGAAAACTATCAGTGTAAGGCTGTTGTTTTAAGACAACTAATGGAATACCAGAAACAGAGGTATTTTAATTATTTCTTAGAATCCATGTTCTGTGGAAAGATTGCATTTGGTAGTCTTATTCTCTTGATCTGTGGTTTAGCAGGTTCTGTTGTTGCAGCTTCTCTGTGCGTGCACACAAAGATAGATGTTCTTTTTCTGTTCCTGACATCTTTATAGCAGATACATACATTTTCATAAATGTTTTTAATTAATATCCACTTAATATTCCAATGTCCTTTTTTTTCTCTGTGATGTTATATTAACTCAGTTTTTCATTGTACTGCCAATCAGTCTAATTAGGGCATCTCTTCTCTGTTCAGTTTCCTGTAATGTAGCTTTACTTATCAGGTCTGTCAATACATAAGCAATGGTCTTGCCTGAAACCTTGGCTTATGTAAGGAAAATTTTGCTTTCTTAAGTAAGTCATTACAGAGTCTATACGAATACATATGTTTCTGTATGGAAAGGGGAATTGGTATCTTCCAGTTGATGTTGGAAGAACAGTATCTGCATGGCCTTTTTCCCAATACACTTATTTCAGTTACAAAACCGTAAATCACATGTGAAACTAAGTGTTACAACTTTGTAGCAGACCAGGAATCTTGTCTCAGACAATAAGAAATACTTCTAATGTGTTGTTTGCATTATTTGTTTTTATTGCTGCATTAATTGTTGAAAGAATCATCGTCTGTGGTCAGAAAGAGCTTTCAATGGCTGTTAATGTCTCAGTATGTTACCTGACAATTAGAGAATGACACTGGCACAGAAATTATTCTTACTGTGGTACTGTTGTGCCCATGCAGAAAACTGTAAAAATAGCTGGTGCTTACAGGGTGATATAATTCTAGTTTCTTTCTCTCTAACATCACTGTCCTGCCGTTATTTGGTGGGGAGAGGAAAAAAGACTTTTTCCCAGTCAAAAAGGTGTGACACATACCCATTTTTCTCTTTTCAGGATCTTTCCCAGAGAGTATCTTCTTCAACAAATCCATCTTTATTCTCTGGCAGACCTTCAGCAGGTGAGTGTCTTTGGTTTATTCTACCTGTTACACATGGAGCCTGTTCTCGCCTTCAGAGCTAATTGTACATTTTCCTTCTAGCTATTCATGGCATAAATACCTGTACTTCCACGTTGTGTCTGTGGTTTGTAGTTTAGTATAAAAATGGGTTAACAGTGGCATCGATTAGAGATGAAAGCCTAGAGCATCACTGTTCAAATAGGGTTGGAAAGAGACTGTGAAAGAGAACTGTAGTCTGTAGAGAGAACTTTGCTATGAGAAATTTTTCATCTGCTCAATAAATTCTCATCCAAGTCTCAGCCTACAGGTGATAAGTAGTACTTATTTCTTTGCTTGAAAGAGTAGTTTGGGAATTTTGAAGTTTGTAAAGCCCCTAATGCAACATGATTATTTGCAAAGTGTGCTGAGCATTGCCATGTGGAGGAGGCAGGGGGGATCCTAACCCCCACCCCCCCCTTCCTCCCAAAGCTCAGCCAGCCTGCTGCACAAAGCTGAGCCTTGCAGTGTTACCGTGACAAATGTGAGCATGGAAGAGGTAATGTGCCCGTTGAATTTGTCTTTGCATTGTGAGTGATTCAACTAAGCAAAACCTTGAAGTACATTCACCTGAACAGCAGAATTTGATTATGTAACAGATTAAACAATAAGAATTGGGAAAAAAGTGCTGAAAAAGGGAGAATAGGGAATCTAAGGTGAATGTGCTGCAATGCTCAGATGCACAGTGGAGGAAGCAATGAGGTGAGGTGTGCTGGCTGACCTGGGCACCTCTGTGTTCACACTAATGCTGCTGTCAGTGGATTGTAAAGCAGCATTTTAAGCTTCTTTCACCTATGTGTCCCTTCTCTAGTGGTGCCTTTTCTGCAGGGTAAGAGTAGCATAGTCAGTTCTGGATGTTCAGTTGACACATTAAGGTGAGGTAGTTCAGATGCCCCTCAGAGCTGGAGACTACAGAACAACAGGACACGTGGCTTTTGTTGGCTGGTAAAATCACAGGGTAGAAATGATTCCATATATAAAATAAAAAGGCCAGTTGCCTGAGGTCTGAAACTGTTTCCACATCTTTTCAGCATGTTCTGCTATCTCATCTTTAATAATCAAGCCATGAAAAAGCGAGCTACTTAACTCCAGAGCTGCAGTCTCCCTGGTGGGCCTGTCTATTAGCCCCCAGTGCTTTGTAAGCTGCTTAATCAGTTCCTAACATTGGTAGTAGATATTTTAGAAGCAAGCAGCAGCTTATCAAGCACCCTGGGGGAGAGAAGGAGGGTAGAAGACATAATTCATGCATTGATTTAGCACTTTCCTATAACATGTTTCTTTGTGTTTGTGTTTGCAAGACACCTTCTCTTCCCCTGGGGGGCCCAGTCCCAAACTTATCATATTTAGAGGCAATATAATTTGATTACCATTTCTGCTGGGGTGGGTTAAATTACATTTACCTTTTAATCTAGCTATATCTTCGTTGTCAGTATGGAGAGGGTTTTCCACATTTCAGAGGCTCCAAGTTTGAAATGGGGTTGCCTGTTTTTGTCGAAGTGGATCCAGAGTGGAAAAGAGAGGAGGGCCCCATTGAGAGAATGAGTCAAATGGTCAGATAAATACGAATACCCTTAACAGCCCCTCCCTCCTGTCTGCTTTGCCCCTTACTGCTGCTTTCTCCCAGTTGCTCATCATTTTCCACTGACCTGCAGTTTGGGTAGTTTTAATCCTGAAAGTTTTTCCTCCTTTTGATTCCTCTGCTGCCTATTTCCTCATATCCATGGACTGCTTTTGCACTGTTTCCTGCTGTCATGTAGATTGCATGTGTTTGGGGAATTAACTAAAAGGTTTATTAAAGATTAATGGAAAGATAAGGCATGGTGAGTGAATTAGAAAAGCAGAGAGGGGTAATCTGCAGATATAAGCAACCTTTACCCTGGTTAGTCCCAGCTCAATTCTGATTTGTTTCCTGGCCAAGTTCCCTTTAAAGATCCTAGAAAACATGGTTATTTCCTACCAAGCAGCTGAGTTTCAAAAATAGGGTTTGAGGGTCCTTTCTTAGTTGCAAAAAAGTTGAAATGCCTGTTTGCCAGTAGATGAAGCAGCTTATAATACTATTCTAAAATAAAATCCAATATAAATCTCTTTCCAAGTTTATCAGGGCCTAGATATTATGCATCTAGCAGAATATATACTTGGGCTGTCTGGTGGTCTGGGGATGGCTGTCACTTGGATCCATTTGGATGGGGCTCTAGTGGGGAGGACTTTACTGTGGGTTAAAAGCAGAGTGAAAAAAATTTGGAACAAGTGGCCTTACTTTTGGAAATTTCCTGGTGAGGCAGTGGTTTTTGCTGGTACTTGTGTTGTTAACAAATGCTTGCAGTGCAGATGTGAGTAACCAAAGAGGCAGCAAGAGACAGTCTTTATTTGCATGTGCACACAAATGCATACATGGGCTCCAGAAGGTTTTGGTGCAGACCAAGGCCCCAGGGACCGCATTAAAGTTTACAGAAGTCTATCTGTGGGCATTCCTGTGAGGTAGATGTTCTTAGAACCCTGGTGTCACAGACGAGAGAACTGATTGGGTGTGTTCAGACTGAATAGGCAGAAACACCAAGTGTGATTAAACAGGCACAAACACCACAGCTTGCCTGTTCTGCCTCGTTGGCTACACTTGTTTGTCTTTGCAACCTTGTGTCGTCTGCCCTGCATCACCCATAACCCTCTGCATCTCTGTTAGGCAGTTTATCCAGGGTTATTCCAGTCAATTAAAGCTTTCAAGAGGGAGATCTCCACTTGTTAGGAAGCAAGTATTCACTCCTGAATTTGCTGGTGTTAGCAGACATAGTATACTGGAAAAATGGATTCGTCTTATAGACCATGATGTGCTGTTACAGTCCAGGATAGTTTCATCCTATACCAGCTGGAGGTGTGAACTCTCTTCTCTGCTGACATTACTGATACTTTTGTGCATGTATGGACAGAGTTCATGCAACAGGAGTTTAAAACTGTCCATTTAGATTTTACAGATGTGATTATGGGGCTGCTTTTATTGAAACTGACAATTTTTACACTGTTAGATGTTGGTTTGGACTGAAGTTGAGTCAGAAAAGAGTCTTATATTTCTTATGAAAAGTAATTCTTGCTCCTTACACTACATAGCATGTTAATGGGAGCTTTTGAAGTAAAAGACTAGAAGGCACTATTGTGGTGATTTCCAAATGCAGACAGTTCATCCATAGAGAGTTAACTAATGTCTTGCCTCTTTTTTATGTTAAATAACAAGATACACAAGTGTACAAAAATTATTGCAGTGATGCCCAGGAACTTCCACCTGAACATGAGGAAGAACTTTACTATGCAGTGACCATGCATGGGAACCTGTTGGCCAGAGGTTATGGAGTTTTCCCTCTCTGGAGATATTCAAGAACTGCCTGGACACAGTTCTGTGCCACATGCTCTGGGATAACCCTGCTTGAGCAGGGAGGTTGTTCCAGATGACCCACTGTGGGCCCTTTCAGCCTTCATATTCTGTGATTCTGTGATGGTCTTTGCTGTAGAAACTCCCTTAATCGTGGTGATTATTTCATCCTGGATATACCAATTCTAGAAGATACAGTAAAATGAAAAGGAGCCACATAAGGGCAAAAATTACTGGATGTCAAGGATGGAACTTGTGAGCAAGATGGGAGATTTAAAAAGATGATAATTTGAAGACTTGTTTATACAGGAACATTCAGGGAAAAGTAATGAAGTGACAAAATATAAGAATTAGAAAAGATTAATTGAATTACTCTGAATCACTGTATAAATACTGTTATTCAAAATATAAGTGGCTTTCATTTGGTTTATCTCCATTTACTTTGGAAGCAAAGTGACATAAATTGCATTAAGGCCATTTTCATTCTGAATGTGTATGTCCATACAGGGATTTAATGTAATATAATTTATCCATTTTAACATTGTAGATAAACTAATCTGTTGAAATTTAGTTAAAACATTATTGACTTCAGATCAACTTTCCTGACTACCTGTAGATGAACCTACAAATAATGTGAAGAACAGTGCAGAGAAAGAATGAACAGGAGAGCCCTGTTCTCACAATAATATGGCACAGATCACACAGTGAGTATGAGGGATGCATAAAAATCCTTAATGGAAACACTTCTTTGCAAAACACAGTGAGTATGAGGAGTTTAATGCCACAATAGTGTCACTGAGGCCAGAAATGTATCATCCTTGAGAGGATTAAGTATCCATAATGAGAATATCCACAGTTACAGTACATAAAAGAAAGGGATTATAAGATTTCAGACTAGACATGTTATACTGAAGGGGTTAGGAAGATGTCTCCCCTACTGACAGACAGATCAATGATTTCATCTTCCTCTGACGTTTGTAACACTGATTACCCACAGCACTGATTACAGCTCCTGGGAGCATTCTGGGCTTGCTGGACTGTTGGTCTCACAAAAGCATTCCTCACTGGGAAATCTTAATGTTTCTGGTCAAGCTTTTCTGCATATAAGGCTCCCTAACAAGAGTGTGGGGAATAAAAATGAGCTTCAATGAAACAAAAGTTCTACCTGATTTGAGCCTAATATATTGTTAGATTAGGATTAGAAAGTTTTAGAAGAGCAAAGAAATCATTAGGTCTCCTTCACTGTACTTTCGTTGCAGCTCCTAGATAGAAGTGAAGGAGTAGATCAGAGATGCTCTGTCTACTATTTTTATATATGTAAAGCTTTAGGTTGATTTAGACAAGTTGTTTCATCAGTCCCAACAATAGCAAAGAATGCAAGATGTGGACTTCTTTTGCCTTTTACTTGCTGTTTTTTTCAGAAGTGAAACTTCTTTTCTGGTAACTCAGTCTTCATACCATTGCTGATAGATGCTTAGTATAGATTTGCAACATACAGCCTGATGAATTCCAAGCCCATCAGTGGTGGTGTCCCTGCCCAGCAGTTCCTTTTTATTGATACAGTAAAAGGATGGGATGTAGCATCTAACCCATATAGAGCCTGTGCACATGGCTGTATTAATTGAAAAAAATGGGGTTTGGCTAGCATACTTTGGGCTTGCTCTAGTTTTAGAAGTATTACTGAATTAGGTACATGACAAACTCCCTCCTGCTCTTAGTGTATGTAGCTGAGCCTGTGAAATCATGAGTGCAAACTCAGTTATATCAATGAGAAAGTCTGTTGCTGTCATTTGTGTCATTCAGTGATTCAATATAAGCTGTATCATCTTAAACTTCTATTTACCAAAGACGTTTACCCATGTAGCTGTACCAGCAAATTCTTTTAATTTTAGGCAAGCCCTTTTTCTGCTTGAGGGGCAGGAGGTGAAAAATGAGAAGGAGAATTAGGTTTTGGGCAGGCCTGGCTATGCTGAGATGACTGAGGATTTGTCTGTCACAGTTCTTTGTGGGAACTGCCTGTGCTCAACAAGGGCAGCAAAATGCCAGGCACATCATCTGTGCCATAGCTGCCACAGTTCAGAGTTCAGCACTGCTGGGAGAACACTGATTCACATCTCCAGCCTCCCAAGCAAGGGGTGACACAGCATGTGTGACAGAGGTGTAAGTCTGCAGTCTGTAAGTGTGCTACTGCAGTGTAATAATACCAGGTAATTCTCTACATGAACTGTGTAAAGATGCAACTGAGGCCACAGTGGTATAATAGTAATAGCTGTCTTTATGACATCCTTTATGACCTGAGCCTGATTGACTGTGTTCTAAAGTAACTGTAGTTCTAAAGTAAGTATATTATATTAAAATAGTCCTAGGATGGGAAAAACACACAATATACGTTTTCATAAATATTAAAAGATGTGATAGCAAAGCAGCAGTTAAGCAGCTTGTCTACTTTCCTGTGGCTCCTTTATCACTGAATCACAGAATGGGTGAGGTTGGAAGCACCACAGTGTGTCATCTGGTCCAACCTCCCTACTCAAGCAGGGTCATCCTAAAGCACCTGGCACATCATTTATTTTTGTCACTCCCTGGAGTTTGCCAGCACTGAGCTGCCTTTCATCAGAACAGGAAGCTTCAGGTTAGCTGATATTCCTGGTGTGTGTGTAATTCTCAAAGTGCTGACAGCTCTGGTTACAATTAGTGGTAATGGCAGTGATCTTCCTGGCATTTCCTTTTTACCTCAGCTCTGCTGGGGTCCAACCTCCCTATCATTCAGAGTGGCTCTCAGGCAGAGAGCGTGGCAGAGCCAGGCTAGGGGATGAAGTGCTGGTTAGGAGCATTTTGGCAGGTGGCTGTCAGGAAGACAAGTTCATCTGAATTAGGTATTGCAGGCAAGTCTAGAGATCTGGCAAGATTGTTAATAGATATTTTTAATAGTAGGACTGGTTCCAGTACTGCATGAAACCAGAATTTTTAACAGGGTTTATTAAATACTTGTAGTCCTTTTTAAATACTTGTAGTCCTTTTCCTTGTGGATATGTTATCTAGGTCACTTGGGGTAAAGTGTGGCTTTTTAGAATGAAACTCTGTTTAAAATGACCCAGTAGTGGTGCCAGGGATTCACAGGAGCTTTTGAATTGAGATCTCCAGAGATATTTTATTTTTTTTCAGCCTACAGAAGGAACAGCAGTAATTTAAGTTACCCTTTTTCTGCTGCCTTGTGCTAACAGGTTTCTTCTGTTATTTTCTGCTGCGCAGAATGAAAAGCCCAGTACTGGAGATGCGGGTTGGCAGTGTGAAAGACTGGGCTCTGAGCTCATTGCTCTACTTCACATAAAATGATGATTTGGGAGAGCCAGACTTCAGGACTAACATTCTGAGAAACCAGATTTCCCAAGAAATGAAATGCTGTCTCAGGGCTACCTGCTTGGATGAGAGAAGAACATTTTTTTTTTTAGATTTTTCTTTTAAATATACTTTGTACTCACAGAGGTTTTTTCAGAGTAGCCCTTGCCATTTTCTTGGTATGTTGCTTTCTTGTTCTAAAATCCTTCAGAGGACTCCTTAAAATGCCCAGATCCAGTCCTATGCAAGGCAGGAAAGTTTCTAATTTTGTGCTGTCACTCATGAAATAACATCTTGCTCAGTGGGCATGTAGAGTCAGTTAATATCTCTGCATGCAATTGCTTGCTTAATCTTAAAAAAAAGCATATATATACTCTCTGCCTGAATGCATATTTGCTTCTGTATTTAGATTCACATATATTTTTAAGCTAAGTGCTTTCTGTTTTCTACCAGCCAGATTCCTGGTACTCTTTCAACTTGTTTGACTAAAACAGCCTTTAACCTTTGCTTGAATACCTTTTTCTTAAAACAACCTATAATTCATCCCTGCAACGAGATCAGGAGAACTTGGGGTGTGACAAAATTGACATGTAGCTGCCTGGAAACCTTGAGGGAAGGAGAAAGGAGGGAAGATGATAGAAACACAGTGAGTGTGAGTCTTGTTGCAGAGCTGGCGGGGGAGCTGGCACAAGTGATTTCCAGGCATGTTGTTTATACTGAGACAATTCCATCTCCACTTGTGTCAACTTGCATCCAGAGACCTGCTGAAATTTCTGGCATTTCTTCCTTTCAATGAGAAGAATGGGGGAGGGCTTGGAGGAACCTTGTCATCCTCTCTGTCTCCTGCTATAAATTGACTTGAACTGTCACCAGTTTGTTTTTCCTCTCCCCCAGCCAGTGTAAAACTCCATCTTCACCTTGCCCCCTGCCTATGTGTGCTTGTCAGAGATTAGCAGTGTTTGCTCTTGACCTTGTATTTCTTCCTCTTCCCAGTGCCTATTTTAGTTAGGGGCTAGTTTGTGGAGTATCTCTTTAATACCAAATTAAAGTGAAACATATTCAGGGGTTTACTCCGGAAGGACTGTGAACAGCAAATGGCTCTGCCATCAGTGCAGACTGCCTGATGCAAACAAGTCAGAAGGTGCTTCTGATTTCTGTTTATTCAAATCTCACTCATTTCGTTTGCTCTGCTTTAGTTTGATTTATTTGGCAGTGGGTTTTGTGGGGTTCCTTTTGTTCTTTGCGGTGTTTATTGCACGGTTTCCTTTCGGGCTGCTCTCTGCCCCGCGTGGGTGCTGGGTTAGTGCGCACCGTGTACGCTGCTGTCAGCAGTGGCTGAGCAGAGTCCCTGGCCTCACCTGCTCCTGCCCACCCTGTGCCACAGGCTGAACAGGCTTTTGGGACAGCGAGGGACCTGTGGAGGGTGTAAAGGGAAGAGGAGGGAGAGTGTGGGGTGGTATCACTCTTGCTGTTGAGAGCTGGGACTGTGGCCTGTAGCACGCCTGTCACAACTGAAGTTACTGCTGTATTCTTTTTAAATTTGTTGTATAGCGGTGCACAGTGAGTGATTGTAGTGTGCATGCACACCAAGAGTAAGAGATCATTCTTCCCTTAAATCACCTGTAATTTAAATAAACAAGACAGGTAGTCTGAAAGAGGTTGACTGGGAGTCAAAATGGAGCAAGGAAAGCCAGCTGACTAGTATATTGCACAAAAAATTATCTGATATCTGCCTCTCTGCAACTTTTACCTCATGATCATCCTTCCTCCTTCAATTTCCTTTTCCTCTGAACTAAAGATTTATTGTGCATTGAAATCATAACAAGAATTTGTGGTGTTAAGAATCTGGCCAACGGAAGAGAAAAAATCCTCAAGGAAATTAGCAGTCCACAAGCATTGTTTGTTCCCTAGATATAAATGACTGGGAACTTCCCAGCCAGGGAATGTTTTCCCTTTATTTTCTCTGCGACTTGCATTGTCCCTAGCTAAGCATATTTTAGCACACTTGTTTCCAAGTCTGTGTTTTTATCACAGAAGCTCTGACCCCACTGAAGTCTTTGTGGGGCAGAGATTGCATTTACCATTTCAGCTTTAATGCCCAACTTCGATGTTTAATGAATGCAGAAAATACCTGCTTGTTGTTATCGGGTAAACAAATAGGTAAAAGCAATCATTGTGTTTTCCCTGCACCCCCAGTCCACTTTTGCTTGTCCTGGCTTGTGACAAAGATTAAATGTGACAGACGAGAATTTGTTAGAAAATGATTTCTGAAATAGATGTTGCAATGCAAGGTAAAAGCAATCAGTGTAAAGTAGTAAAGATTTGTAAAGAAAAGATCCTGACTGCAGCAAAAGATCCAAGGCAGGCATTAGGAACAACTTTCCAGTTGTTCTGAGTGCTGGACTGTTGTGGTATCTCTCTGGTGAGAAGTTTTTAAGCAAGTCAGTCATTTTGGTTATGCTGGGGACTGAGGAACAAACTGGATGTTTCTAAAGGTGTTTTTTCTTGACCTTTTTTCTTGTCTCATTGGTAGCTCCTTTAAAAGCATATTTCTCCTCTGTCCTGGAGGTGAAGAAAGATTATTGAATGTTCAGTCCTCCTCCACAAAGCTTGCACTGGTGGAATTTGGAGGGTAGTGAGCATCCAAGTGGTGAATTGAAGACAGTCTCTTCAGGATATTTTATCTGCCCTTTCATTCAGTCCAGGAAGCATGTTCTCTGTGGTGCTTTAAAGTCCAGGCAAAGCTGGAGCTTACCTCTGAATTTGTTAGGAGAAGGCATGATTCAGACTGGCTGTTTCTGGAGAGGCAGGAAGAAAACAACCAATGGGGGCAGAAACCTTTTCTGTAGAGGATGGTGGAAAGCTGTGCATAATTGCAGACTGCTTCTTCAGGTAGCTTCCTTCTGCCAGACATGCCTGTGACATTATTCCTGTGAATTAAAGTACTTTCTATCTCTTCAATTTATGTAATTGGGGATCATGAATGAGTTTCATGTCCACCACCCCTTATATTTTCTCAGTGCCTCTTGGCCTTTCATGTCTCTTCTGCATTGCGTCAGTGCCTCCTGGCAAATCCTGTCTATGTCTGTCTCTCAGATAGAGCCAAGTGTGTGTCTGGCCTTGAGAAATAATCATAAATTTTGTTCATAAATTTTGTCAGGAGGAGAGGCCAGGACAATCCAGTTTAGATTTGAACCTGTAGTTCAAGGTGTTTTAGGGATTTCATATCACTTAACCCATACCCTCCAGGCATCACTTGTGTCTGACATGTAGATCAGACTGGAGGAATAAGAGGAACAGATTGCTCAATGCTCCAAAAGAAGGTTATGAAGCAAACCTGTGTCTTTAAAGAGAGTGCCTTCTAATAAACGTTATCTGCAGAGAAATACACCAGTCCCTGCATAAGTAGTTAATGTTGCTGCTTCAGTGTTGGCTCATAAAACACCTTTATCGCCTCTGTGGCCATAATGATTAACAAGCTGATTTACAAGGGTGGGGTCACAAAGCCATTTGGCAAATTTAGCTTGTCTCACCGTGGCAGGAATACAGAACCTGAGTTTTACAATATTTTTACCACTCTACCTGGAATACTTAACCCTGGTGGCCAGGCTCTTAGGCAGAGCAGTAGCAGCAGGTTCTCCTTTATGAGGATAATAACCAGAGTTTCCTCCAGTGCTTCTGATACCTGAGGAAATTGCAGGTCTCAATCTAAGGATTCAGGAGCACTGGGGACATTTCACGAGTTCCCATCTCCGTGTTTATTCCCTGATCACTTAGGCGCAGTGAACTGACAGTGTTTACAGGCACACTGTTACATGATGCCTCTGGTTGATTGCCCCTTGTGCCAGAGCTAGCAGAATTTCTACCCAAAGATGTGTGTGAATTTATCTTCCTACTCGTAGATTCTGGATAGCTTCTATTAAAATATCCTTCATCTGTTGATTCTCCATTATCTTGGATCTTAATAAGGGATTTTTTTGCTTAGACTGTGTCAGATTTTACTTTTATTATCATATCATAGGAATTACTCAGAGTGGCAAATTTAATTTAAAAAGTATTTTAATCCAGAAACACTTTATGGGGTTGTAATATACCATGATACTGTTGAGAATCTAGACTTAACCTTGGCAGTTTCTCACATTGAACAGAACAGTGTATCTGAAAGCTCAGCAAGCTGTATTCCCTTTACTGTCTGTTCTGACAGTCCTAGTGTAGGTGATCAAAGGTATTTATGATCTCCATTCTATGTAAACATCTACTGCACTTTTAGAACTTGGTAAAAATGCACAGACAGGGTAGGAGTTTTGATGACTCTCACTCAAATTCACAGCATAGACTCCTGCAGGGATGGAGGTCTTACTCAGTACCTTTTGCTTCTTATCTAGCATTGCTGACAGGAGCCCTGCCCTCAAAACAAACACTCACTGACCTCAGAAATGTCTGAAAACTGTGCTGTTTTTTCTTTCCTCTCCAGAAAGTTCATAATATCTGATAGATTTCTGTACTGATTTGTGTGGCCATGATGCAAAGTTTGAATATTTCTGTGGCCCTGATCTAATAGGTGGGTGGAAGGCTATTGCAGGTGTTCCTTGAAGCACTGGTGGATTACAGCTAACTTATTTGTCCTTCTGTTTCTACACATCTCTCCCCTAGTTCCTGTTAAAGTTGTTGGGATATTACATCTATGGAAATGACACAGTCTGAGTTAGGAGGAGTCTTCCATGCTTGCCTTGTCTAATCAATATTTGATTGCTTTTCAGTTAGTCCCAGCCAGAAGCTTCTATTGATGTCTTTTGTAATTTGAACAACTCTCAGGAACAAACTCTAGTTCTGTAATAGGGTTTTTTCATGCCTAGTTTTGGTCTCACTCTGTTTCCCAAACAGAAAGTCATGAGTTTAGGTTACTATCTCTGGGTTAAAACTCTCAACAGACTTGAGAAGTTCTGCCACTCTTCCCTTGGCCACTTTTCTTGTTTGGTTTTTAATATGAAAACATATATTGCACCACCATGTTCACTGCATTGCTCTCCCATGGGACTGGTTTGTGCAACCCTCCTTCATGCTGGTAAGTAGGTTCTCATGCAAGGAGTTTTTGTTGACTGAGCAGGGAAGACAAAGTGACTTGACTTCTCTGCTGTGTGTGATGGGGGCTGGGGGTCTGTGCTGCATGGAGGCACAGCTGGGTCTGGGCAGTGGGGCCTTCAGAGGTGGAGTTCTGCCAGCACTGTGCCCGGCCCAGGGAGCTGGGGTGAGGGATGGAGTCAGCACAGAGCTGGAACTCAGCGTGTGCCAGAGATGAGGGGACTGCCTCTCCTCCAGGGCAGGGCAGTGCTGTGGGCTCAGAAATGCATTGTGAAAGTCACACACAGGGACACTGTCACAGGCCCCTGGGCAGCACCTGCTGCTTCTGAAAGCTGTCTGTGAGCAAGAGCCCTGTTCTGCACATAGTGGGCCACTCTGGTTTGGTGGATGCTCTGGTCTATGGCCTTTGCAGGTCTTGTTCTCTGGGGACACCTGGCTGTCCATTCGTTTGTGAAAACATCACCTTGATAGAGCAAGGGAACTCTGAGTAACTTCCAGTCTTTGAATAGAACGATCAGGAAACCTCTGGGGCCGAGCAGCCCTCCTGACAAATAGTTAAACTTTGACTGATCACACATTGCCCTCATAATCTTATTAATGTGATGTATCCAAAGGGACTTCAACTTGTAGCACAGCCACTGCTGCCTTTTATCTTCTGCCTTCCTGGTGAATCAGGAAACACATAACCCAGTGCACGTGTCCTGCCTTCCCACTGCACAAAGCTCTCCCAGCCTTTGCCAACATTGGCTTGTCTGACAGTGTTTGGCAGTCCCTGTATTTTCCCTTCACCTCAGTTATTCTGTGCAATTGTTTCTTCAGAATTACACTGCTCCCCAACTGAACACAAAGATATACCAAGAAGAAAGTTTGATTTACTTTTATTCATAACATTGGCTTGTATGAGGAGCTGCTGTTTCAGAAGTCATCTAAAATAATTGTGCCACCACCCTTTCAGCACGTGTTCAGATACTTGTACCCCTTTTGTTTTTCCATTGCTGCAGACAAGTCTCTGCCTTCCCCTCTTGCTCTTCAGTACAGCTTGAGCTTTCCCAAGCTGGGTTCAGGAGGCTGGGCAGTGGGGCAGGTAGCTGCTCTTGCTGGATTTCCTGGTTTCTCCTTTCTGCCTGGCAGCCCTGGCACCTGCAGCCAAACTCTGGCCAGAGGGATGGTCTGCAGCGTAGGCAGGGAACCTGTATGGGAGGCTCCTCCAAAACACAGCTTGTCCCATTGCAGGTGGAAGATATGTGGCAGTTACTGTAAAAAGCAGTGTTTGCTTTGCTGGTTTAAATTGTAAGTGCTTTGAGGGCAGGGCCTGGCTTTTATGTATGTACATGTGGGTGTGTATTTTAATACAGTTTCTAAAGTGACACACACAGGAGTTGCTGTGTGCAAAGCCATGGCTTTCTGTCTTGTGGAAGCCTAGAGAAATGTTTTTCCTGATCCAGAGAGATGAGCAGTGATTCTGATCTGAACACTGGGGCTGTTCAGAGACACAACTTGCTTTGGACTTCCGGACACAGCTGGTTTCCTTCTGTTGTCACTGAGTAGTGTACCCCAATGTATTCAGGTACAGCATGGCCCTGTGACCACAGTGATGCTGGGATGGATTCCTTGACCAGTTAAGGAAGAAAAAGCTGCATTGTACTCCCTGTCATTTGCTGAGTGGGATGCCATCATTAACCACCTCTCACCCATAGTTTTGACCAATTAAACAATTGCTTGCTCTACAAAGAGTTTGGATTAGAAACAGACCTTGCTCTTTATGTATGCTGTAAGTAGAAGAGAATCTGAACTCAGCAAGATTTTAATTTAAGCTTGATGTTTTTTTTTTTTTAAGAGACAGGCATATATTTTTAATCCTTTGCCAGGTGTATGCTGAGACATCCCTTATGTTAAAGAGATAAGGGTGAAAATTTTGGTTTCTGTTTCTCTGACATACTCTTAACATAGTTTTATGCTGAACTGCCACACTTCTGAAATGTGATGTACTTTTCTGCAGCTTATAGTGTGTGATTTCACAGTTTCTCTCTTTTGTAAACTTATTTTGTAAACTGAAATGTTCTTAGGAAAGGTTCAGGTCAAAGCTTAAGAGCGAATCCAGCAGTGAGAACGGAGGTGTGCTGGATTAGACTGCATGGGGGCTGTGAAGTCTTCGTCACTGAAAGGCTGTACGAACAGATACAGCTGTAAAGAGTGATGTAAATAGTAGAGGCTCTGCCAAGACAGCCTCTTAAGGTCTTTCTTTTCCTCCCATCATTTCCATGATACCTGGATAATGCATTCCATTTGACTATCAGACTTGTATTCTTTAATCACTTATATTTCCTTGAAACTCAAAATTGGATTCTACAACAACTGGGAGAAGATCCTGGGACTCTTCCATCATGGTTTTGGGATGTCTAAACTGACCAACTCTGGACCTCTGGCAGTCACAGGAGAAGTTTTAAAACCTTTGATGACATGTTCTGTGCTCCTTTTGCCAAGCCATAAAGTACTCACTGCGAAACTGTTAACACAAAACAGTGAGTAGACAGCAAGTAGACTTGGGACAGCAAATAGAAATCTTCCTTTCTGCTTGCCTAGCATAAATGGAGATGAGGATTTTATTCTTATTAGCTACAAACAGGAATGAGAGAAGGCTGCAAGGAAGAATCTTCCTGTGTACAGCCTTGAGGTCTCTGATGAAACAAAATAACACAAAATTTGCAGATGCTAAAACCAGTGATAACATCGATTCGATGCTGCATTTTGTCTTCCTCCTATAATGCAGTAAAATGGCCTGTAATTCACATTGCAAAATTGGCATGCATGGCTCTTTGAAGATATCATCTTCCTTGTGTGTCTGCAGTGGCCAGAGTAACAAGCCCACCCACTACAGTGCTACAACAAGCCATACAAATAAAAAAATGAAGAGGGACAAATAATACCATCTCCTCAGGGCAGCTGCCCACTCGATGTGTCTTGCTTAGGTTGTGAACTCTTCAGCACAGGAAACTTTGTTCCTTGTAGTTTAAAATTCACCCCCAGTGTTTAGGAAGGTAATAGATTATGAAAATTGTGTTTATTACATTATATAAAATGATACTTCAATTCTGATATTTAACTTCTAAATCGTTGCTGACAGTGACATTAGTTCAGATTTAGAGAGTTTCTTTGCACTGTATCTTTAGCCTGGCATTTTAAACTGAGCAGCTGTGGCCTGAGGTGACTGCTATAGCATGAAAATTCTCTGGAAAATTTGTATGCATTGTGGTTTATTTATTATCTTTGTATGTGTATTTCATCTATTAGTGCCTAAGTGGGTTTTTGGAGGGTGACTGTAGCCTTGTTACTAGCTGGGTGGCTTCACTGTTTCTTTCTTTTTGTTTATTGAATATTATCGACTTCCATGTCTCTCCTCTGTAACTGTGGAGTCTGCAAGTAAAATATTTCTTCCTTCAAAATGCAAAACAAACCCTAGCCTGGGGGAGCTGAATTAGCTTTTGACCATCTGTTAGAAGGTTAGCAGTATCACTGCCTTGAACTATGGCTTCATTTTCGTATTTCATGCAGCAGCTTCTCTGCATTGTTTATATTGTGGTTGAAGGGGATCTTCCTATACCAGGATGCAATAGGAACGTCATTTTTCCTCTGACATGAGCAGATGTCCTATCTGCAGTAGTAGCAATAACATTGCTGCTTCCTGTTGTTGCAGGTGTTGTCAGCAGGCTGGAGCTGAAGGCAAAGAAGGGGCACATTTCAGCCCGTGCCATTCACTGCCATGAGCACCAGCACTCCCCATGCACCTCCTTTTCCAGTTGCACTTGTTAGTAGTGGCTTTCTTGGCTAGTGGGCAGGAAGTTGCCCTGGAACACAAATTTATTTCCTTACTACCTGGCCTTTGCTTCTTTGTTGTTCTTTGCATTGATATCTCTGCTTTCTCTAGATTTGTTTACACTAAACCCAAATTACAAGTGGTGTGTTACCATATTTAGGGAAGGGTTGCCTGAACTGAGTGTGACACTCATTCAAGTGTAAAACTCCCCACTCTTGGGTTCCAGGGCACAGCCCCATGCAACTCTTCAGTCAGCAATTACTGCATTCTTTTTCCTTTTTACAGGAGGTTGCTATCAAATCCCATGACACATTTCTATCACTAATCTGGCAAGCTGCCATTCAGACCACAGGAAGCCCAGAAGAGAAGAATATACACTTAGGGCCTTATTCCATCTTCATTCTTCCCTACAGCAGCAGAATTCCTTAAAGTCTCTAGAAGTTTGATCTGAATGGAAAGTATTTTGCCTGAATAGCACCCCTTATTGAGGCATTGTCTCCAAGTCACAAATTTAGATGAGTGTTGTGGTTAGCAGTTGAAGGTTTGGTCATTTTTTCCACACCAACACGAGGAATGCTAATCACTTCTAATGGTCTAGCAGGATTCTCTGGGAGTTGTTGATTTGAGAACTGGACACTAAAGGGAGGAAAAAAAAACCAGGTTCCTCTTCAAGATTTTACCTAAGAAGTTATTCATTTTGGCAAGGAGCAGAACATCATATTTGAATGGTTTTCAGTGGGTAACACAGTCCTACTAAAGGACTAAAGCCAGGACTCTGTCCATAAAATACATGCAAAAAACTTGTACTTTGGAGGAAAAGAAACAACCAAAACTGTGATATGTGCATAAAAAGTAAGAAGAAGTGAAAATTGTAAAGCAGTATCCATACCTGTCAGAGATAATGTGTTAGCCTTAAACTCCTTTCCTATTTACTTCTTTGTGCCTTATTGTATGAATGCATTGTTGTACTTAAAATGACTACTAATATTTTGTTATTGCCATGTAGAGATTTACAAAGAGATAATAAGTTAGTTTTCATGTTCAGATCATTGCTGCTTCAATGACTACTGTTATCACTTGTGTTTTCATGGAGCTATAATTGTTGGGAAGTAACTTTCCTACTGTTTTAACCAACAGCATGTACCTGCATTTCTGTAGTAATAAGTATTGTCTCAGTCCTTCAGGTCATTCTGGTTATTTCTGGGGGGTTCATTCAATGTTGTCTTCTCATTCCAGGTTATTGAAGGAAAGCTGGCTCCTTTCTTGGGGAAGGTGATCAAGTTTGCCACTTCTCATGTGTACAGCTGCAGCCTTTGTAGCCAAAAGGGTTTCATCTGTGAGATTTGCAACAATGGAGAAATCCTTTACCCCTTTGAAGACATTTCTACAAGCAGGTACTCCAATGTGGTAATGTCAGTCATACATTTGATTTGAGTGTTAAAGCCTTGAGGATTCTCAGCCTCATGACCTTCTATTTAAATAATTAGGGACTAGATTCCACTAATGCACATTTCTGGGGAGCTACAGTAGATCACTGATCCAGGGAGGCCACCATGAGCATGTGGAAACAAATGAGAAGTGCTACTTCCCAAGGCCCTGTAAGTCTCAGAACAGCTGTTCAAAAAGAGAAGAGCCCCCAGTATCATCACACAGTGTGATTTATCCAAAGCTCTTCTGATTTTGCAAAGTGTCCTGTAAAGCCAAATGACTTTTCTAGAGTGATCACAGACATCTTTCTGTTCTCTGGTATCACTGGGCCCATAATGTACAGGGATCATCCATTATAAAATAATAACCATCCATTCTGAAGTGTCTTCCCCATGAAATGTTATGGCTAGTTCTCTGCTCTTGGTCTGCTTATTCCTCTGAGCCTGTGTACACAAGATTTTTTTTTAAACGATATTGCTATTCTCAGGTGCCAACAAAGTAAGTGTAAGTGTATGTGAGTCCTAAACTAAACAAAAAAACTTTATTTCAGATCATGTAGAGTACTGAATGCCAGGTCAGGGACAGGAGTCACATGGGAAACTTAGAAACAAAATGCAGGAAACCAAAGCAGACCTGGCAACACAGCAGTGTTTCTACTCTTTTTCAGTAGTGTCTTCGATTTTGAATAAGGGGGATATATTTTTTTTTCACCCTTAACAGAAAGACAGTCTATCTGACAGCACAGCATTCATCCACAGATAAGTATTTTTTCTGTGTTTCAAATACAATAATTGTAATTTGTTCTCCAGAGTATTCATTTGAAAGGGGAAATAATGATGGACCTTTGGAAACAATCAGGACCAGCCTGTTAAAAGGGTTCGTTAAGAATCTGATTCTCTTGCATGCACAAAGATGTTAAATTACAAGTAACCAAGGACTACTCTTAAGGGATTTTCAGTCTGATCTGAGTTTCAAAGGTTGTTTGCACATTGTTTTTCCAGAGTCTTATTCTAAAAAATATATTGACAAAGCAGGAGATAGCCTGTGTACACAAGATGTAGATAAGAGCTAAACAAGGTATGTGGCTGAGTTTTTAAACAGTTTTTAAGAAATAATGCATCTAGGGTGCGTGGTGAGATGGCTGAGTTAAAAGACAGACTAAGATGGCATAAAACATAAGATGTCTCTTGAGACTGCATAATAGACAATTGAAGATATTCCCAAAAGATTAATGAGAATGTGAAGGAACATTTGGGGAATACAAGTTTACATTAAAATTTGATTTGTCTGGGGGATTTTTGGTCACAGAAGCGTTATTGGGTGTATATTGTTTCCCTGCCCTTCAGCTGAGATCAGACATACCTTGCAATTACAGAGTTCAAAACCCTCTGGAATCAAATAGAATTTGTCAGCAATTCAAGCCAACAGAAGCTGCTCTAGCTCCTGTGTTTATGTGAGTTAGAAGCCAGAAAGGACTTGTGTTCATGTTTCACAAATGTGAAGTTATGGTTGATGTCATGCCAAAGACAGCAGTCTTTGTTAATGGTTTTAATTAAAACACAATCCGCATGAAAGGTTCTCCAATATTTCTCTTTCTTTTTTAATCATTCTGCTTACTCCTTTTGTATTCCTTATAACTAAACCTTGTTTTTATCTCCAGCATTTTCTGTTTCCCTTCCTAGTTAGTTTTCTCATCTCCTTACTACACATGCACCTATGTGGAACTAACCAGATTATTTCAGTTTCATATTTTGCTCTGGAGGCAAGTTATGCCAACAGAGGAGCTTGTATAGTAAAGCTGCTGTTCAGCTCCATCAGCTCCAAAGCAGTGAGGGAGAAGGCCAGGTGGAGGGATTTTGGTTTTTTGTTTCCATCTCTTGAAGATGAGAGAGGTTTCTGAAGTAAGAGTACTGACTACTACAAGACAAGTGTAAGGTGAGGAGGCTAGTTAGAAATATAGAGATGTGCAGAGTAACCTGTGGCAAATGGAATGGCAAGTCCTGAAAGGTCCATGTGAAGACTTGCAATTATACCTGAAAATTCTGATGATGTGTTCAGGATTTTCTTGTCAGTTGTCATACAGAGCTCTGAGTAAAACAGCTCAGATTTGTGGTTTAGTTGTACTATTCTGAGTCCACAGTGTACAGAGGTAATTGACTACAACTCCCTTTTCTCCGTCCTGATTTTCTGGAATTGCTATCTACAGCATAGTATTCATATTTTGTACACAACAGTGGACTGCCAGGTACCCTGGTTGAAGCTGGTGAGTTGAGGAGGAAAGAGCTGCTGAACTCTGAAGACGGTGTTTTTCTTTTTGCATTTGAATGTTCACTTTTGAGCTATTAACTCTACCAGCAAACTGGACTGTTAGGTTAGAAATATTCAAAAGTGGGTGCATGACATCTTTTGCAAACTTCATCTCTTTGCTGCATATTTGAAAAGTGAAGCCTGCTTTTGTATGTGTGTATTTGTATATATGTATGTCTGTGTTGAGCTGGCATTTGGAATTTTGGTGACCTCCCTGACCTTTCTTGCTCTTTGGAGAGAAGAGCGACAGCTGTCAGAGTGGCCATTACAATTCCAAGGTGGTTCTCAGCTGGCTGTTAACTTTCCATCCTCATGGTCTCTTAGGTCAGCTTTGAGGTGAAGAAATTGTTTCTCTCAAAATATTCTCAGCAGTTTCTGGCACAGTGTTCAGTAGGAATTTATGAAGGATGGGTATTCTTTAGATAGATACAGCTGAGAGAAAAAGAGGGCCCCTCTTGAGGGCTGGAGTTTCTCTTTGGTCTGGTTATTTGCTTGAGAGTCATTTTTGTCAGTCCTTGGGCAAACAGAGTGAATACCTGGGTTATGCTCTCCTCAGGGTTTGAATACACATATATTACATACCCTTCTCTCACTAATCAGTGTGACACATTCCTTTGTTGGCAAACGGTTCCAAAACAAACACAATCAGTTCACTTAATTAGCGGGTCTGTGGGCTGTGCTTGGCAGGCTCTTTACATCCCGCTCAACAATGCAGCGCAACAGTTTGCTGCCTTGAATGTAAGGGTGGGCTCACAAAGTCATAAGCTTTCTAATGATACATCCTTTCTCTGGCTTTTCTTGGGAGATGGCCATTCTGCACAGATCTTAATGAAAGCTGCGATTAAGTAGAGAAACAATTTCTTAAAAGTTGTCCCATCCTTTTGATGCCTCTTCCAGTCAGTTTGATTCTTCTGTCCCTTATTTCCCTCTTTTCTATCTTACCCATATTTATATAATACTTAATCAGGTTTCTTTCAAAATTTCACAAGTTCACCTTGTTTTTGAAGGCCTTTAAATCATGAGGACTATTTAAAGCCTCTTGAATTAATTGCTCATTTTATGGACCAAATTTTTAGCTAATGTAAACTCTCAGAGCTCTGCTTTTGCTGGTGTTCTGGCAACTTAAATAAACTTAGCATCTACCTCCTATTTTATTTCTTGGGCTAAATTTGCACTGGGCATAAATTTAATGAGTAAACATATAAAATTATCATATTATATCACTTATTTTATATTTACAGGTGTTGTGCAATGACTTTAAATATCCTTGACTGTAAATTGGCTTGTTAGAGCTGTCCTTGTCGATTAGCAAGCAGGAACTTCCCCTCAAGTTGCTCTGATTTTGCTTGTTCCTCACTAATGTGGGGAAGAGGTTTTGTTTCTTTCTCCTAAAAATAAAAAAAGACCCAACAACCAAACAACAGAAGTGAAGTCTGGGTAGTGACACTGTTTTCTGTAGTATTGGCTGTATTTGTTTTATAACTCAGAACAGTTTTTAACAATTTTTAAATATTAAGGAATACTGAGAAAATTACCTTTGGAATGAGAATAGAATTTATTAAAATATGTTTTCTATCCTATCAGATAATTAAGCAATCATGGTTATGATTAAAGTTATGTTACCCAGTTAATAAACTTTTGGTCTTGCCTGTCATCATCCTAATGATTACTTTCACAGGCAATTAAATTTGTTGTGTTTTACTGGTAAAGTTACTTGCTTCTTAAGAACAATTTAATCCATTCCTTTCCTTTTATGTGCTGACTGTAGATGTATGTGAACCATGAAGAGTTACTCTTTTGTGTTCATATTCATTTATCAAGGCTAAACTGTTTTCACTTTGTTAAGTTAATTTCTTCTGCTGATCAGTTAAGACATGTAGACCTTTTAGGATACAAACCAGAAGGCCCACGTTTAAAATAGACGTGCCACAGAGCAGACTTGACTGTATCAACCAGCTTGGATGCCTCCATAATCTTTGGCCACCATCCTGATAAGACCTGTGAATGTACTTTGCACATAGTGACAAGTCCTACTAAAGGCTCTGGGGCTGTGCATGCTGAAGTCTTTGCAAAACTCCAGCTTACTTATGGATACTGTGTCACTGGACAAACGCAACTTTGAGCATGTGGGAGAATGTTAAAGATAGATATTAGGTGGAGAGACTGAAATATGCAGTACACAGTATTTGCAGGAAATACCTTGGCACAGGTCAAAGGCATCACTCAAAGTACATAATTTCCCCTCTTGCTTTGATTGCTTTGTCTTTTGCTAGAAAGCCTTTCCCCAGGCCTGGCTGGCTCACCTGAGTTGTGCCAGTAGTTTAGTACCTAATTTTTGAAAGAGCTTAGCTTATCAGATGCTGATAGCTAGTTCAAAGCGCTCTGAAGTGATCTGCTCAGCACTTCTTTGAGGAAATGTAGGCACCTAAGTAGATGCTAAGTTCTCTTGGTAATTTAATTTCACCTGAATCTGTCAAAACTGATCAAAATCTTCTGGCCCAGATTGCCTTATTTTTGTTTGTGCAGGGTAGCACAGTAATATCTGGAATATGTAAACAGAAAACAATAAAGTATACCAACTTTTTCATCAAGTATTGTATTTTGCAACTGAATTAGCTTTAGAGGTTGGTTTTACTTGCCTCATGTCACAGTGGTTTTTAACTAGAATGTTCAATCAATGTCATATTAGTGCCAACTTTCTTCCATTCATTTACCATGTGGACATCCCTCCCTAGGCAGGCTACTTGCTTTAGTTCCTAGGCAACTGGAATAATATTGCTGCACGTGTGTGTCAGGCACTGATTGCCTTTGGGGCTTTTTTTGTATTGTAAGTGAACACAGGCTAGTCCTTTTTCCTTTTCTTTGTGTTCTGCTAAAGGCTCAGAGTTTGAAGAGCCTGTCTGTGATATTCACAGCTGAGCAATTCAGAAATGCTTTTGCAGACAGGCACATGTGCATGGTGTGGGATGGTGATCATGTTGGAATCCCCAGGCAAGGCTTACTTCAGCCACTGTGGTTTGCTCTTCAGGGTTTTTTAGTAGTCAAGTTACAGGTGGTGTAGTGTCTTGGGTGCTTGGTGAATGATTAGCATCATCTGAGGAAAACATAATTAATAACCCCATTTAATCCTGCTTTTACTCTGCATGGCAGGAAAGAAGAAGCTGAAGAGTTTAGTCAGTGAAGGGCTCAGCCCTAAGTCAAATCCCTGCTGAAATTTGTTTCAAGGGATTACTCGCTTGACCAAAGGTGTGCAAGGTCTGGCACAAAGGAAGTGAGTTTTTTAAATGAAAAAATGAAAGCTAGTATTTAAAATTACAAAATAAAGGGTGGTGGGTGAATATAGCGCTGCAATGAGACAGGGGAGCTCTTTGCCCTTCTCAGCTCTGCTAGGAGCCCCTGGCTGACCTTGAGCCAGCCAGTTCACCTCTCACTTCTGCTGTGAGGTGGGAATGGTGCTGTATCTGGTACAGCCAGCCCATGTGCATGGGACTGAAGCTATCCTAATAAACATTGTTGGTTCCAGCAGCTTCATCCCACCTCCATACCAGTCACATTGGTAAGTCTGTCAATGTCCTATGAGACAAAAACCTGGCTTTCAGATGACATCCTGGGCCACCTGTTGATCACCCCTGCTTCATTTTGTCTGTTTAAGGTGAAAGGTCTTTGAGGCCTCTTTGTGTTGTACCCCCCACTTCAGGTACCTGATTCTGCTCAGGGACACTTAATGGTGGTGCAGTATAGAGGAGAAATATGAGCATCATCAATTGGTTGTGCAGCATCTAGAATTACTTGAGCTATAATCCTGGGAAAAATAGATGGGAAGCATGAAAAGAACATGCCAGAATTTACAATTCACTAAATATTGATATGTTTCAAATGCCCAGACTTAATGGGAGATACTGACATTGGCATTTCCTCAGCATACAAGGAATGATTATATGCTTTTAATGTAGAAAGGCTTTTCTTTTGTAACTAGTGATGATAATAATAAGAGCATTATAATGCCTGTCTGGCTGTGGAGAGCTTTGCCCTTTCTCTTACACTTTCCAGTGCAATAGAAATTATTTAGAGGACTGAATTATTCTCTGCAATTTTTTACTCTACACAAGTAAAACATCCTTAAAACATAAAACACCCCCTAAAGTCTCAACAGAAATTGAGTTAGGTCAGGAAAGAGGAGAAAAAGAAAGAAAACACCAAAATAGAGAGGAAGCTATTTCAGCTGCCTTCTTAGAAGACTGCAAGTCTGTGTGAAAACAACATGCAATACTCACTAAGTCTTCAAATACTGTTTGAAAAATAGCAAGGTGCTATTAATGTGCAGTGTCACAATATCATTCATTAAAGAAGGAAACATGAAAGGCCTGAATGGCTATGGGCTCATCAGCTTATTATCAGTGGTGAATAGCATTCTCACAAAGGATGTAGGGACTTTTTGGCCTCTAGACAAAGAATAAGTCAGGTTTCAGAAATAGCACCTGAACTGTGAATTACCTGTGACAACAACAAGGGTTAAGGGAAAGATAAGTAGGTGTAGTGAACTATTAAGTGTGCCTTTTATAGGCTACAAAATATATTTTATTTCTCCAGAGAAATAAAATAATTTTGATATACTGAGGCTTGAAAACAAAAAAAAAACCCTATGAAATTCACATGTGGAGATAAAAATAGATCTCAGAATTAACTATGAAACAATCTGTTTGTAATATTCTAAAAAACAATATAATGTTGGTGGAGTTTTTGGTATCACTGGAGAATCTCTCACAGTGAGGTTAGAAATAGTCAACCTGTCAGCATTCCAGGGCCAGTTAATACTGTATTTGATATGAGAAAAGCAGAGCTGTGTAGGTAGCTTGGGGTAGTGTAGCTCCACCACTTTAAAAGGAGTGACTTGCCAGTTGCACGAAGGCAGAGCAAGATCAGCATTGCCCCCTGCCCTGGTGACTTTCTTTGTCAGTGAGGGGGACACAAGCCTGCAGTGAAGGCTGAAATGGGTGTCCTCTCTACTTGTTCCTGTGCAGAGCTAGAGGCAGCTTTGTTCTCCAGCTCAAAGCACCCTTCCTCCAGGCTGCTGCTTTGTTGTTGTCTGGATCCTTGGGTTGGGCTCAGCTTTCACAAGAGAAGGCAGAACATGGGTCTTCAGAGCAGCAGTCAGGGGGCACCAGAATGGACCCACGATGGCAGCAGTGGGTGCCAGTGCAGGGACTGTGAGATCAGGGCTGGCTGTTTGCTCTGCCTCTGCTTAATGCCTGACAGTGTGGGGTCCTGGACACAGCTTCAGCTACTGCACCACTCTAATGAATAACAGTTCAGCCAGCTTTTCGCTCTGTCTTGATTCTGAGCGATGGGAAAAAAGTTTTTTAATCTTTTCCACTGACCTTATTTCTGAAAAATGAATTTGTAATAATTTGAACACCATCAGTCTTTGTTTGCTCTGCTGATGGCCTTTGACTTGAGAGAGCAGGTGTGCTGCCTCCTCTCTCATCCTGCTCAATCCATTTCAGCAGTAATTTCTGATAGGTTTTGTCATTTACGTGCGTGCTGTGGAGAAATATTGGGCTAGCATAGGGACTGGAGATGTGAGAGCCCAAAATTACACTACTCATCAATCATTACCCTCTAGCAACTTCCAGGGCATTGTAAACTGCTGACTAACAAGGGAGAATTAGTTTGATAAAATCACCATTAGTGTCAGTTCAGAGTGGTGTAAAGTTTTAAAGACACTGCTGTCTTCTGTCTCTTCTTTGCCCATTAGTGTGTTTGTTTGTGGAGCTCCCAACCCAGCAAAGCACGTAAGCACACTTAATGGGAGGCAGATCAGTGAAAGAATCCCAAAGAAATCAGTGGGATATGAGTCCCAAGCATGTGTGCATGTACTTCAGTGGATAAGGGCAATAACACACTCTCTGAGGACAGAAATTGTAAATGTCTCTGCACGAGCCAGTTTCTTGATTCAAAACCAGATTTACACTGTAGCTGGACTGAGAAATCCAACAGTCAAGTTTTACTGCAAGAGAGCATGGAAGCCAGTAGATATAGTGCTTTATACTTAGCCTTGTTCACCTGCCTTTTCTTACTTATATTTAAGTTTTATCAGTTTATGCTAGTTAGAAACGTGCCTCCTTAAATCTCTGCACAGCCTTCTCAAAGCTCTGCAGTTATTAAAATTTAGGCTGTGTTTGGACCCATGCGTAAAACTTCAAGTGCAGCCAGACCAGGAACAGTTTTCTTAAAAGTTACAGGTGAGATGCAGCTGATATAGCTAACAGGTTGTTCTAGCTTATGGACTTATCTCAGTATTGTCAGACCACATGCCCAATGGCTTCTCATTTTTTGGGGGTTTCTTTCTTCACGTTTTCAATTTTTCTTCCCAATCTTGAAGACAAGAACCTTATTTATATGAAAAATAGGTTCAAAGCAAACCAACAAAAAAAAACCATTAAAGTTATAATAATGGGCACTTGGATTCTTATATAGTCATTTGACTACAATAGCTACAAGAAAGGAAAAAATAGTGCAAGGCATTTCAAGATGTCCTACAGAATCACCAAGGGTGATCAACACCTGTTGTTTGTATTTCAGGATTACTCAAAAGTTTCATGTTTTATTGCTTTTATTATTTGATTATCCAGCTGAAATGTAAGACTTTTACCTCTGACAGTCCTCCTTTTACTTTTTCCTTTGGTTGCAAAGCTATAGTGACAACTCATCACTGCAGATAGTTACTTGCATTGAAAGGCTGAGAATGTCCCACTGTTCAGTTGTAGCCCACTCATGATTGCCAGATGTTTCATTGCTTGACATCTGTCTGCAGCTGGGGCTCTGCTGTGACATTAAGTTCATTGCCTCACAGTGCCCCAGAAGTAAACCAGTCATCTTGTTGGAGCAGTTGATTTGTTTGAACTCTTAATGTCACATTTGAGAACAGAATAACACAGCTTTGAATGCCAGAAGCATAGCTCAATGTGTTGATCAATTGATCAACATAGATCAGTTGTGTTCATCTAATCTACTCTTCCATAGGACTCAGGGCAGACAACATCACTTACCTCTGTTTCATTTTTACTTTTGAAATGACGACTTCTCCTGCTGTTGAAGTGGACTGTTCTTTACTCCTTCCAGAAGAGCTGACCACTGGAGCTTCAATGAGAAATATGTCGTATCATGGCTGTTGCAAATCACAGAATCTGTTTCTGCAAATGCTGAAATATACCTTATTGGAAAATAATATAGTCACTCCTCATTTACAAGCAAAGCAAGACTTGTCTTTCATAAAACAAAGTTGGTGTCTTTTCAGTGATATACCTGAATACTAGTTACTAAGGAGATAAGTATTAATCTTTCTAAAAACTTGTCTTTGAAGCAGAAGTGCTGGAACAGATTCTCAGCAACTGCAAATGAATGCAAGTCAATTTATTTTAGTGCTCCTGAGTAGCTTTACACCAGCAGAGGTGTGGCCATACCAGTGTCTTTTACACCACCACTCTAAATGAAGCATAATGCTCTTTGAGCTCCCAAAATGGTGTCAAAGAATACCTACTGCCCACAGCCCACGTGAAGCCTGTTGCATGCTCTGGTCCTGTGTTATGATTCAATTTTGACACTAATTTGTGTTTGCAGGTGTGAAAGCTGTGGTGCTGTCTTCCACTCCGAGTGCAAAGTGAAGGCTGTACCATGCCCCAGGTGTGTGCGTAAGGAATTGCAGAAGAAGCAGAAATCCTTCTGGAGGCAACTGAATATGGATGAGAACTTCGAAGAGTCCTGCAACATGTTTGAATTGTCATATCAGAACACATGAGTTTCTTAAGGCAGTGGCCAGCCTGAAGAGAATCCCTCTCCCAGCTGCCAGCTCAAGCAAATTCTCTGCTTAGACAGGCAGAAATTGTTTTGAAAAATATTACCTGACCTTTTTCATCTGTGAATAAGAGCTGCCAAAGTGGCCATAAAGCCTTGTTGGCTTTGAAATACCAATGGCTAAACTGCATTGAAGTCCAGCCATTAGCTCTCATACAAAATGTGGTTTACAGGAAATGCTCTAGATCTAGCTAATTAAGTACCCAACTTCCTTTTCCACCTCTGGAGAACACTTTATCTCAAGGCAGAAAATATTTGCTGCCATGACTGCATTATTTTTTATGTTGTTCATTTAGAATTGATGAATCATCTACTTATTTATGTATATTATTTATTTATTAGTAGCCTTGGCAGGGGTTCTGGTGAGGTGTTTCACAACCCAATAGAGCAGGAAATATTTTAAATCCACTGTCTCCTTCTGATATGGACATGTGGTTCCATTTCCTCATGTTTTCAGAGAATTATCTTAAAGGATCAGTGCATTTACATTTTAAAGGATTTCCCATTAAACCTTCTTCGGGGTGCTTACAAACATAAGACACAGAATAATTCTTTCAGTTATGTTTATATATTTATAACCACCCCAGTGAACTAGTCCATATTCAGATAAGCGTGGGACTTGCTACTCTTTGTTCAGGCTGGGAATATTAGTTAAGCTCTGTCACTGAAATCCTTTGAGATTTGTGCTGGTTACTCTTGATTTATGGGAGGCTATGTCCTTGTCTGTAGTAACATGATGTTGGTTCTCCTCCTCCCAGTCTGAAACTCCAGGGCATTTTAAGTGTTCACATTGGTTTTCTTTTTATTTCCTGAAGTTTTCTTCAAATGTTTTTCTAATCTGAACCTGTTAAACTGATAGTCAGGAAAGTGGTCTTACCCATTTTAGTTAGCAAATACCTCCAAAATTGTGAAACACTAGTTTGCTGTTTTCATATGCAACTTGTGTCCTGCATTCTCTTTGAGCTCCAAGGGATTTATAGTTCTGTGATAACTTCTGTGGTGGACAGTGAAGTTCCTCGAGGTATGATTCTGCTTAACACACCTGGAACACAGGGAAGTATAAAACACAGTGAATTATTTTGTAAAGGGAAGTGGAAGTACATAATGGATTTAACTGGGGAGATGTGTGTCATTGCTGGCAATATATTTAATTCATGGTGAGTTCACTTCCAGTGAGCTGTTAGATTGCCTTCCCCCCCATTTCACATTCCTGACTCTTTTCCACACCCTGCAGTGATATGTGTATTACATACCTATGAAAGCATTCATATATATATACATATACACACACACACACACATCTATATATAGAAAGTAAATATGGTTTCAGGAGAATAATGCCAGTTGCATGTATATTTTTCCTCTCCTCTCACATAGGTTTGTGAAAATATGGAATACTGATTTTGCTTCCTATATAATCTACAGACTGTTGCATTCAAGGCAGAAAGCAATTTTGATTGTTGAAGCATCTCACTAATTGCTGAAGTATTTTAAATAAAAAAACAGGGTACATCATGCTTACATTAAAAGGTAAAATGCTACAATGAGTTGCCTTGTACTGGAATATAAGTGGTTACTTTTTCCAGCCTCCAGTCAAAGAAAAAAGTAGCTTTCTCAAATTTGAGTGCAACTACTATATATATATACAGAAGCATGTTTATATCTCTATACATTAGACAACCAGTGCCTTTCTTTTCCAGAAATCCTTCTTTCATTGGGATTCTTTAGAAGGAAGTGAGGGTTTTTCCATGTTCTTGGCAAAGTGCTGTAGGGATTCCCATACTTAATAAACCTGGTGAATCATGCACCTTTGTCACTAAAATTAATGCTTCCCATACACAATGGTGTCTCTGTCTCAACTCACTGTTCCTCATATGAAATGAGTTGCTTTTGGCTATCACTCTTAAAGGTATAATGTTCCTTGCAAATCCATTCCCATGCAAAGAATTCCCTGTGTGTTCAGAAATGCAAACATTGGGAAAGTATTGTGGAATTAGTCAGGCAAACAGGAACTGCACTGGTACTGGCTGAATAAACAGAACGCTCCCATGTTTTTCAGCTTGTGTCACTACAATTACTGCTGTGGCAAAGCCAGTAGCTCTGAAACTGTCAGCATCTGGCAGGTACTATTTTGAATTATCTGTAGACATAATGTTAGGGCGTTAAAGAAAAAATGGTGGTGTTTTTCATATCATCATGCTCTGGTATTTATGATACCTCACAGTGCTGGTTCATGTCCAACTCAGTTTGGAGAAGGCTACTTGAGTGCACTGTCAGAAACCATAGGGAGTCAAGGAACAAATGCAAAATATTAGTTACTTTGACAGATGTCCTGTCTCCAAAGTACCAGTCATGTGGGTGGTTAGATATTGGAATTGAATTCTGGAATAACAACATAGACAGCATTGGAGTTGCTCTGGGTTTGTACAGGTACTACAGAACAGTTTCTTTGCTCACAGAGATTTAAAGGATAAAAAAAGTATGATGTTGGGAAAACTGCTGAAATTAGTGATGGGTCTGAAACCACTGCCATTGCAAATGACAGAGAGCAAGAGCATGTTATGATATTCTGTCAGTGCCCAGGGCTTTATGTAAAAGGATACTGTACAATACAGATCATGCTATTTGCTTTAAAATCTAGCATTGTTGTAAACCAGCTAGTTCCTGAAATGAATAGACATTTATTTCTACTTTGGAAAAGTGATACAGCTTCACAGTAGCTCTAGGAGCAGGCTGTAATGTGGAAGATGATGTCCTCTCAGGGATGCCTAGCTCCTATCCAAAGCCAGTTATTCCTTATGAATGGGTTAGATAAAGTATTCTGTCACCGATTTTTGTAAGCATAACGAAAGGCTTAATCCTGCCCTCAGTCGATTTTCTTGCAGGAGCCGTCTGCAAGCAGGAGCCTCAGCCTGGGGTTCTGCAGGTGGTTTGAGTTTCAGACAGCACTGTACCCTTGCATGGTTGTCTCTGCTGTACTACCAGTGCGCTGTGCTGGTCCCCACTGCTACTGTCTGCCCATTCTGCAGCCCACAGCCTGCACGTGGCTCTGCTCTGCAGACTTCTGGATGAGCATCAGCTGCTAAAGTTCCTGGGGGCTTTGCAGATTGCAGGACTCTGCCCGCACCCTCCCCCCCACCCCAGGTGAAATTATGCATTAGTACTTCAGACTTGTCCTACCCACACATGAAATAAATTTGAATGATGCCATTTCATTATGAATCAAGAATAAAATATGCAGTTTGTCTTCTTCAAAGAGAAGATGCTTTCATAACTGACTGAGAAGGAACTGATCTGTAATTCAGTTACTGCTTTTGCTTTGTACAGAACTTGTTATCAGTGTAAAAATTGGATGCTTAACTGCAGTGGACCATAGCTTCACTTTCTACAGGTACTTATAGTTGTTAGTCTGATACTATTTTAATCTAGAGCACTATTGAGATCCTTATTCAAGTCTCTTTTCCTCTTTTCCCTAAACATCTGCCTTTCCTTTAATGGGAAGATGGGCCTACTTAGGGGATGCAAACTGCAGTTCTTTTTGTATTATCAATCTATAAAAAGAGAAATTTGTATTTCTTGTGTAGGAATCCTCCTGTTGCTTTTCTTGGTTTTGTCTGTCTTACGTGGTGGAAAATGATGGGTTCGTGATGTGACAAAATAACCTGGCTGGCACATACCAATATGATTCACTGCTGGGATTGATAGGAATTGGTAGGTATGAGGGAAGGTACTCTTTCTAGAGGAACTTAAGTTTTTTGCAGTACTGCACAGGCTCTGGTGGCCCTGTTAGGAGTGAATCATCAGGGTATCTCTAGAGCTCCTCTTGTCAAGACTTCTCTTATTATTAGGATAGTGTGTGTATTACAATAGATTGATGATAATGTCTTGAAAGATTTTTAAAAAGAGCAGAGGATGTCTGTTTACAATGAAATGGGGAAGCTGCCCAGTTGAATTTTGCTTTTTCCCTGTAGCAACAGGAGCCACTGAGTTTCTTAGGCTTCCCTGAGGTTACTGCCTGGATTGCAGCTGATTGTTGATCTGTATAAAAGAAATTAATTGAATAATCATCATAATCTTCTAATTTTTTTTTTCTGCCACTCAGTTGCAAGCCAGTCTCCCCTCTCTCTCTGCTATCTCTGTCCATGTCCTTACTCACAGTGCTGAGCCTATAACCAGGCTTGGAGTTTCACAGGTCATTGTGTTGCTTTTGAACCAGTTGTGTCCAATCATTCTCTCCTTCATAATTTGTCTTCCAATTTTCCCTTCCCAGTAGGAGTGCCTTACAGTACAGTATATTAGCATCTCTCTTCCTGTTTTGGATTTCCTGATTGCATCTGCTGTTTTAATAACTTGTAGACTTAAACTGAAATGCTCCTGTGGCTGAGCCTGCTCTTTTGCAGGAGCAGCTGAGTAAATCAGTTTGCTTGTTCTGCCCTCATGAAGTTAGCTCTACAGGCTTCATATACCAGCTCTGAAGACACCAAACTGTGTGGGAACTCCTCACTTTTGCTCATTTTGGTGCCTTAAATTTTGAGAAGTGAATGATTTTTTTAGAAATGCTCTGCCATGATGCAATGTGTTTGGCATTGGAGCTTAAAACCCTTGCTCATAACAGTTTCCATCTTGCTAGGAATGGTAACCATAACATTTATTTACTGTCTCTGTTTTGTGAGGGCATTATGAGAGAGGATAGCGTGGAGATGGTATTGGTTCTTATTATGTGTATTTTTGAGACTAGCTGGGCTGCTTAGCCTGAGATGCAGTTCTGCAAGACCTTCAGAAGCTGTGCATATGTAATAATGTCAGGTACAAAGAATTAAAACAGGGTCAGGTCACATGCAGTTTTGCTCCTCCCATACCAAGTCCCCTGCTTGCTTGCACAGCTGGGTCCAGTGCTGTGGGAGTGAAGGTGTTTCCTCAAAGCTCAATTTTAATGCAGCCTGGCTCCCTGAAGGCTGACCCAGTGTGGGTTTGGTCAGCCTCACCTTAGAGAGAGGGTTAATTCGTTGAAATTTTAGCATTATTTGCTGAAGTATGTGGCACGTGTCAGCCTGGGGCATAAGTCCATACTGACTGTGAATTTGTAAGTCCACATTCGACACCAGTAGCAGGAATCCCCTTTAACAGCAGCAGTGCTGTTACTGCATTTTAGCAGTGCAGTGAGGAGACAGCCTGGATCATAATGTGCAAAGTCCTTCTTTACTTGAAAACCCTGGTGTGGCCATGATGGCTTGAGTCATATCTTAAAATGCCAGTTTCACCCAGATTCCTTAGGGTGGCCATTAATCCAGATTGCAAAGATGCCACTTGTGGTCAGCATCAGCGATACCTAGGTCTGGAGAGCTATCAGCTGTCTAGGACCAAAGTGTATTAGACTTTGTGCACAAGTGTCAGTGGCTCAATTATTTATTTATTCCTGTCTAATCCACATGTTAAACCATTATAAATCCTTGAATACACGGCATTGTTTTGGTGGAAAAAGGATTTGTTTTAGTTTTGCTTATGCACTTGTCTACCGAGTTGATTTTGCTTAAACTAAACTGTGCTTTCAGTTTTGATTTTTGATTAATATCTGTGATACCAAGTTACCTTACATGAGTCCCTACTGTACTTGAGGCAAGCAAAAGTAAATTCATGAGCAAAATGTGTGTTTCATAGGTATTAAGTGATAAAGGCAGCTTCCAAATCAACTTTAGTTCAGTCAAGGCAGTTAGAAGCCAGGGAAAGCCAGGTGTGAGCAGCAGAACACAGTGGCTGTTGTGGTCCCTGGCAGCCTGGGCTTTCCTTCCTGCCAGAGCACCAGCTCACCTGCACCACTTACAGTGAATTTTAGCATTGCTGGCAGTGCACCCTGAGTTTTTGAAATACCCTTATGTGTGTGTGCTACTGTGTTAATTTATTTGCAACATTGTTATGTGTGTTTCATTGTTTGCATTGTTGGTTTGGTTTTTTTACTTTTGACAAGGATTTTTTAAAAATTATCTGCAACTACTGGGCAATAGTCTTAATTTATTATTGATGTGTAATGATGTTATAATTTAAATCCATTGAGTTGAATTGCTTGTTGACACTTGAGCAGGGTTCATTTGGGTTCACTTGTGACTGCATCAGAGCACCAGTCCCTCCTGTATAAAGGCAACTCTCAATAAACACTTAAAAAATGTTACTCATCCTTTTTAATTTGCCTTCTGGTGGGTGCTGTACCATGGGTAGCAAGCTCTGAAAGAGTGATCGTTTCCTTAAAAATGCTTCTCTGCTGGCTGAAGTCATGTGAAACTAAGAAAATATGATACCTACTGTTCCCAGATTTCAGCCAGGAGGACCTCTGGAAGTACTGCTGATGTCTGCATCAGGCTCTGGGGGTTTGGATTCCCAGTTAAATCTTGTGGTTTTGGAAAGCCACAAATTCCTAGATTTGTAATGGTGCTGCCCCCTGCCACACGTTCCCAGGGGAGGTTACTGTGGCTTTGAGGCACCCTCGGATACCGAGCTCCTGGGAGGCTTGCAGGAGGCAGCTGCTTACTGGGTGGCTGCCACGTGTCCTCTGCCACAAGGGTGCAAGGTCAGGGCCTTGAACTCTAAATAAGGGAGGCATCTCCCAGGTGGACTGAGGGGACCACTGAGGGGCTGGAAGGGCAGGATTTTGCCCATGTTATGAGGGTTCTCATGCCTGTGGATGTAGGAGCAGGCAAGATTCTTGTTCTTCGTGGTTGTTTCTCCCAGTGCAGCAGCTAAGGAGCTTCTGCAGCTCCTTAAATGTGGATTTGATGACTAAAGATTGCAGCACAGAGATGTGGTGAAGCTCATGGGCCTAAAACCCTGGCCTGAGACTCCCCAGAGCATTCCAGACCCAGCCCTATGCTCTGGCAGCTTTCAAAGAGAAGGATATATCCCCTTCTTCACTATCTTCCTGCCCCTCCTCAGAAAGACCAGAAGTCCATCAGAAATGTCAGTCCTCTCTCCTGCCAGGAACTTTTGAACTTCATCCCTGTGATGAAATCAGCTACCAGCAATGAGTTAATGTTTGACCAGGACCACACAAGCTGCACAAGGAAACCATGTGCAAGACCTTCTCTTCCTCCTTATTTGCTTTACAAGGTGAGCAAATTCTGTTATGACATCTCCTTCCCCTTTCACTGCCACCTCCCCTCCTCATTCACCCTGTAAGAGATGGTGTGAAAAAGCATCCACACAGAGCAGAGACCGTGGGGTCTGTGGAGCTCTGGGAAGAGCATGCCTATCCGAGCTCCAGCTCTTCTTTTTAAGTCAGGATAATGAATTTTAAAAGAGCTACCCTTCTAGCTGTCAGGCCAAAATTAGGAATATTTGGGTTAATATGTGAAGTTGACTGGTTTTCTGAAAGAATGGAGCCAGCAGCCTCCTCCTTCCCTTAGGGACTGAGGGGGCCCTTCTGGCTGTGAGGCTTACCATACCTTGTCAGTGAAAGCACACTGAGGGCAAATGAAAATATTCTGGGAGTGTGTGTACATAGCTCTGGACTGTCTTGTTAAAAGAATTCTTGTTTAACTAAATACTCTCCAAAATAGTGGTCCCATTTAAAGGCCTGAGTATTACCACTGTGAGAAGGTGGTGAAAAGCATCTCAGATAATCAACTTTACAATTAAAACCAGACAAAGTCTCCAAGGCAAGCAGGAGTAAATTCCATCCATTTTAAGCGTAGACAAATATAAAACTTGGCATTGAAGCTGCAAACATGCTTTAAAAAAGTCAGTCTCTTGTTTATAGTAAGTGACTCGATTTTCTATAATTTAGTTTCAAAGCATTAGCATTCATTTAGATATTAAAAACGAAGTTGTGAGGCTCATCTGGAAAGCAAGGCAAGTCAGATATGAGCTTGTGTTAAAGGACTGAACTTTCATTTAGTTGAAAATTCTCAGGTGTTTATCATATAGGTACAATATGATGCATTTAGAGGTAAGTAAGAAGGAATCATTATTAAATTAGGTACTGTTTAAAAATAAGAAAGTGCAAATTACTGAATCAATGGAAGAAAGTAATAGATGTAATCAGTATGCATGGAGCAGTTCAGTCCAAAGTGCTTTCCTAGCATTTAAGACTATAAATTAATCTCATTTCTGACTGACACTGCAGGCAAATATCCGAAATGCAGCAACTAAGTAATGAAACACATGGAGTGTGCAATTTTGGGCACCACAATACAAGTAAGACATTAGGTATTAGCATCCAAGAGGAGGACAACAAAGATGGTGAAGGGCCTTGAGGGGAAGCCATATGAGGAGCAGCTGAGGTCATTTTGGTTCAGTCTGGAGAAGAGGACACTGAGGGGAGACCTCACTGCAGTTACAACTTCCTTGTGAGGGGAAGAGGAGAGGCAAGCATTGATCTCTGTGGTGACCAGTGACAGAACCTGAGGAAATGGTCTGAAGTTGGGTAAGAGGAAGTTTAGGTTGGATATTAGATAAAGGTTCTTCACCCAGAGGGTGGCTGGGCACTGGAACAGGCTCCCCAGGCTGGTGGCCCCAGCACCAAGCTCGACAGAGCTCAGGAAGCTTTTGGACAATGCTCTCAGACACAGGGTGTGACTCTTGGGGATGGTGCTGTGCAGGGCCAGGAGTGGGACTCCCTAGTTCTTGTGGGTCCCTTCCAACTCAGTTTATTCTGTGATTCTGTGTCTCCCTCAGTTTGTATCTTCCCCTGCAATGATTTCTGAGAGCAGGGGTGCAAATGCCCACGAAAGCAAGGCTAGGGTGGAAAACAAATGCCAGCACCATCCTGTCATCAGACATTGTCACGCAACAGCTTGTGACACTGGTGGGTACTTTCTTGTGTACATATTGCAAAATGTCCTGTTCTGTCTTGGACTCTGCACTTCTGAAGGACACTTGTCTCGGATTTGACAGACAGCATGTTCGATCCTTTAAGCAGATCCAAGATCTGCTGGCTCCAATGAAAACTGCAGTTTGTCAAAGAACCAGAGCTGGGCTCTCAGTATTTAAAGACAGGAGCTGTAGCAGTGTATAAAATTGCCAGGTTCCTTGTGAAATACAAGTGCATCTAACACAGAGTTAGCCCTGGGTGATAACAGGTAAAAGAGGTAAAAGAGGGCAAAAGCATAATAAAATACAGGTCTCTACTGTAGGTATTTACACAGTATCAACATTGTTAGCTGTGCTTAGAGATTTATGTCAAGTGTTAACTGCACTGTCATAAAACAATAAAGTACTTCTGTGAAGGGCTTAGGGCAAAGGGGAGGCAGAGAAGTCTCACTATATAAGGCCCTCCTCCTGCATCTGTGGTAATCCATGGGAATGTTTCCATAATTGTCAGCAGGAGTTGTGTGGAGGCCTGCTAAGGGAGGGCAAGCAGACGCACATTTACTATGTTTCCAGCAGGTAACTAATGATTTTGTCTCAGGGAGGATGTTGCCACCACCAAATTCTAGGAGCTAACGCAGCTGATAAGTCCACCATGCAATAAGTGGAGAGATTAGGGTTCCTCCTGGCAGCAGGGATGTCCTTTGGTATTCCATGAAAACCCTGACCTATAAAATCTGAGAGATAACAATAAGGGAACCACTGTGCTCTGCGTGGCCACGAGGTGAAAAGGGCAAGAGTCCCGTGTCCCAGGGTTTCTACACAGTGTACCCTGGACTCTGCACACTTCCAGCTCTAGGCTGTTGCAACTCTGCTACTCACACTGGGCTCACAGTAGGCTTCCCCTCAGCATTTTGGCTGCAGGACCAGACTTCTCATCTGAGTTTAGTGTTTATATGTAGTGGACCAAACTGAAACGCCAGTCCCAATCAGTCAGAGCACCAGGGAGTTGAGATCCAGGCACGGTGCCTGCCTGTCCATGGCTCTGTAGCTCCAGTTTGTCCTCCCTGCTTGTTGTGTCTGCCCTTCATGAGGTTATGGCAAGATTGCTTCTCCAAGCCATGCTGATACATGGGACTTACTAGGAAAGTATTGCTCTTCCACTGGAGATGGTGCCTATGGAGTTGTTCCCTGTTTAGATGCCACTGTATGGGATGCTGTTTTCTTGCTTCTTTCCAGATGCAGGAGGTAATTAATTCTTCTTTATCAAAACATCTAGCAGAAGTCCCCCACCAGAACAGTCCCACAGCTGTCCTGAGAGGGGTAGGAGAATTACCTGCTCCTGACCCTGCTGTGGACAATGCTTCTCAAAGATCAGTCAGCTTCAAGTAAGAGAAACATCTTTGCCCAGAAGACATTTCAGAGCTCTTCATAAACTTGAGTATTGCTGTCAGCCTGGCTTGCCTTGCTTTCTCTGTCAGGAACCACAATGCTCCTCACCTGCTGGTCTTCACTGTTCTCTGAGGGAGCTGATAGGAGCTGTTTGGAAAACAAATGGGTAGGTGTTGAGCACTTCAGCATCTGACCCCATGTCTCTCAACTGTCTGAATTAATTTTGAGCTAACGCAACTGGATGAGCCTTCCATACTTCTTTTTCAAAAGCATTGTCCATGCCATTTCCTGTCTCATATTTTATCTTAAAAGCTAATGAATAGAGCTGAAATCTGTCCCTCATTTGTCATCTACATCAGCTTTCAAACTCCAGGCCTAACTTCATACTGGGACAGCTTTCAAAGTCCATGGGCTCGTTCTTGCCATATTTGTGTGAGACTGAGTTAGTTCCTCCTGAGTCCTGGGTGGTGTCACAGTGGCAATAAGCAGCTTCAGTCCCATGGCACCTGTTGTCCCTTTCATCCCTGCAGCACTCAGCTTTGGTGGTGCTGGAGATGTGGCCCAGATTCATTCCCTATTCCAAACAGCACCACAGGCTCCTAGTCCACAGGACCAGCACCTACTCCAGCAGAGTGCTGTAGGACAGACACCCTGTCCTTGCATCCCACTGTCCTGTTGCAAAATACAGATATGTTAAGCTCAGTTTAGAAAGAGGTGAGCATTCTCCCATGTGTACCCAGAGCAGAGTGCCCCAGCATCAGCATCTTCTTGGCGCTGTGTGTGACCTTTTCCCATGAATATCTCAGTGGTGTCCTCATCACGAGTTCTTCAGCCTCTGGCATGGTGAGACTGGGAGATTGTGACGACCCTTTTCGATTGCACATCTCTTACTCCGCATAGCCACGCGTTACAATATTTCGCTTTACCCTTCCATGTAGGAATGCGGGGGGCCCTTGGAGCAAGCTGCCCGGGACGGGCACGGCCGGGCCCGCGGCAGAGGCGCGGAGCAGAGCGTGTTTCTCGCTCCTCACACGTTTCTTTTTTTCTTGCCCGCCTCAGCGATTGGGAAGGACCCGTGTCCCGTGTTCCACCCCACCCCCCCGCGCGGCCCCCTCTCCTCCCCAGCCGCACAATTGTCGCCGCCAATTAGTGCATTGTTAGGGCACACAATGGCGCTGTGGCCACTGGAATGGGCCGCTTTTGTGCGTCTCCAGTCGGCTGTAGGGGCAGTCAAGATTCATTTAGGGCCTTACACAACATGGACAGAAAATACTATCAGAAAAGCAAAAGGGGGAAAGAAAAAGGGAGAGGTAGCGAGGAGGGGCGGGGGGAGCCCGCTATTCAGGGGTTAGCCCAGCCTCATGAAAGGCCCAAGAAGCAGTGCCACATTGAAGACGCCCCTCGGAACACAAAAAGGAACCGGGGCTTAATAGTAATTAGTGGGCAAACTGCAAAGCGCACCGTGGCTCTCCAGTGAATTGTTCCTGCACTTGCTGCCATAGCTGCCCCTTCCCCCTTCCCTCCGCTCTGGCCGGGAGGGGAGCAGCTCGGGGGTGGGAACTGCCAGCCCTCCTTTACCCACCGGCTCTGGGGAGGCCTCAGCAAGCTCTTCTTTGTGGCAGGTAAATTGGATTTCATTCTCCAAAGCTCAGAGCCGGTTACAGCAGGTACTTTGCAGCCAGGCAGGGGGATGGTTTCAGAGTCAGCACCGTGGCCGTGTCAAGGACCTTTAAAGAGCCCTGTCCCTTCCTGCAGCCTGCGCGACACACCTTGAGGCTCGGCTGTTTGCCTGGGCCTGTCCCTCTTTCCCCAGCAGAGACTTGGAGGCCGCTGCTGTTGTTTTGCTTCTGTTGTTTCCCCCCTTTGTTAATAAAATAATCACCTGCACGGGTTTTTGTGATCTCTTTAGGGAAAGGCCTGATAGCACCTGTCAGCTCAGTAAAGGTGAGGAATCTGCTTAGGCTGAAGACCCAACCTTGCCCATCCTTCTAAAAGTCTGCACAGTGCAAGCAGCACTTGCCTCCACCTCTCTCCCCTCAGATCTCTCATATCTGTGCCAGCTCTCAGTCACACTAAGGCCTTCATCCATACATACAGAAGTTCTTAAAGAACATTTTGGCTCAGAACACCTTGGGATTGTCTTAGGCAGCTGCATTAGGGTACAGCTGAATATGTTTAATCCCTATTTCTGTAGAGATCAGGTTGCTGCTGTTATCAGTCTCAGCTCGTCTCCTGAACTTCTTGTACTAGGTTTAGCCAGGAGCCTATGTGTCCAACACAGCTGTGTCTTGGTAATATGCCAGATTAAGAGAGGCACAAGGCGAGTTTGACCCTACTTAAATGTAGTTAAGTATTGAGGAGAAATTCAGGGCATTTTAGCCCTGATAGAAAGTACACAGAGGCACAAAATTAAGAATCATTCCTTTTATGTTGTCAGGGAATCTAAATATAATCTATGGAAGAAATCTGTGGGGTCTCATGGGTAGTTTGTAGGCTCTTTGTAGCTAATGGATGTATGTTTCAGCTATCCTTGAATACAGGGCAGCTGGAACAGGTGCTCATCTCAAGCACAACCACACACAGTCCCACAAATTTAAACTGTGCTCTTGCAGATTGAGCTCGGTGTGGTCTAACACTGTGGTTAGACCAGACACCAAGTGACCAAATTTAGTAGTCTCAGCTGGAAATGTTTCCAGACTGCAGCATGAGATACACACACCACACACACAGTTCTGGATCACCGTCTCACTGCTGGGAGAGATTGGAAATGCCTCCCTGTTTCCTCTGGTAGTTACGAGTACAACACTCATTAACAACATCTCCTGGATATCCAAGCAAGCCTAGGAAATACAGATGCTGCTCCAGTACCAGTTTTTTTCCATGACCTGGAAGCCATAGCCACTCTGTGTCTATACAAAATAGGTTTGGTTGCATTAGAACAGTGAAAATAAGATTTACAACCAAGACTTTTTGTCTGTCTGGAATCCCATCAAGGGTTTCATATGAGCTGTGGGCAGCACAGCGGGCATCAAGGGCTCAGCTGGTGTTGCTGGGATGGCTCCTGCAGTACAAACACAATCAGGGAGCTCACTGTCTCACAGATAGAGCTGGTTGAAGGCACTGTCTCTCAACACAGATCGTGTCTGTCTCTCACCAGCCTCAGTACATCCTCTCTCTGCTAATTAGCAACATCCTTGGCAAAGTCTCAGCTGAGAGGATTACACTGTCTTCTCACCTTGCTCTATCCCTTCCTGCCGGAAAGAGGGATGTTTGGTCCTGTCAGGATGCAGGTGAGTGGCCCAGGTAAGGAATCTGCCTTGTTTCCCTCCGGACTGCTCATCTACCAGAAGATGGATTTTGTCTTCAGGACCGTAAGTCTGGCCCTGACTGAAGGGAGGTGTGGCCTTGCCTCCCTGCGGCAGGGAGCAGAGGTTGTCAGTCTGGTGTGCTCTAGTGGAACAGAGAGGGGAACAGCATCTGCAGCAGGAGCCAGAATGGTATTTTTCCAGCTTAGCACCGTGGGGTTGATTTCACAGCTCTCTCTGGCCATAGAGACAAAACACAAACCTTTTGTGTCTGCAAAAACAAGGAGAATTACCTTTCCTTTCTCCTGTTTTTTGTGTTCCCTGTCTGCTCAGCCCAAGAGCAGTTTGAACTGCAGGTACATTCAGCACCTGGCACAGGTGGAAGCTTGCACAGGAATTTCTGTGAGTGCACCCAGTAGAATCCTGTCTGCCTTGTGATGGTGTAATGGTTGGGGGTCTGGCACTGCCAGCCTGAAGGAGACATGGAGAAGGGCTCAGCTTCTCCTTTGTCACAAATAGGGGGGACAGTTAATTCACCAGCATAGCTAAATACATATCCAGCATGAATTCTCCTGCAGCTGGACAGACTTTTCTGAGCTAAAAGCTGAACCAGGCTACTTCAGTGTTTTCATGGCATAAGGAAGATGCTGACCTATGCGAGCCCCATCTTTGCAGCAATTGTGCTGCCTTTTGTGTCAGCTTGTTGCTTTGACAAAATCCGTTTGAGTGTATCAGTTTGGTTAAAAAAAAAAAGCCTGTAAGAGGACTACACAACCTTGTCTTCATTATTTTTGGCAACTCTATGGTAGTACTTGTGGAATATTTTGGAGCACTTTCTTGCATCACCAGGTCATATCCCAAGCAGGATATCATAACTGCATGCTCAGTGGTGCTGTACATGGCAGTGAGGTACAGGATTTAGAGAATGGATTCCTTCTTTTGCCCAGCAAATTTCCTGATTTGCTCCAATTCTGTTAACATTAGTCCCTGCCCTTATGGCCACAGAGAGCTGGGAAATCAACCAGTCAGCCTTGAGCTGGAAAAAGACCATTCTGGCTCCTGCTGCAGACTCTGCTCCCTGTTTCCATTCCACTACAGCACGTGAAGGTCACTTGCATGTGTTAATCCTTCACATCTGACTAATGCCTGAATGGGAAGGTTGCTAGCGACATCCTTTCCAAAATCACTTTGACCTGTGTATTATATTATGCTGTGAATGACTTGCAGAAGGAAGTAATCAAAATGTGTAAAGTTCTAGTTAGTGCTAATTGCCTTTTCATCTGTTTCTGGCTCTTTTTATTGTGTCCAATAAATTTCGATTGTGCAGGGATTTAAATCTGTATTTCAACATAGTTTCATTCACGTGATCTGAATGACATGACTCACTAAATCTTAGTTCCAATATTCCTCTAGCTCTGTGTCAAGCACTTCAAGGATGTCAAAAAGCAGATAGGGAAAATCTGAAGTGCCTGATCTTAGCAAGAATGCCTAAAAGGTCAGGTAGAAGACATTGTTTCAGGAGGTCTCTGGCTTTGATACTTTCTGGTTCATAGAAACACAAAATGTATGTGAATGTTCTCCTTCTAGGGTAATGTATGTAAGTACACATACAGGCCTTCAAATCCATGAGTTTTGATTGCTTCTGATATTATGTGAGCAATATGGCATGTTGGTAAGGAGTCCAGTTTCTGGGAATAAAGATCCCTTAAGGTTGCCTCAAGAGAGTGCAGAATCACTGCATCTGGAAGGCCTGATCACAGCATCTTGAGATGTTAGTGAAGAAATGCAGTCAAACTGGCTTACATGTTTGAAATTGATTTTAAATAAACTCTGTATTTTCAGGAAAAGACAGACTGAACTCAAACTGTTCTGAACACAGACTGAAGTTGCTTTTAACAGCAACAGTTGTTAACATATGTTTTGCACCAATTCATAGAATTTTAAGGCCAGAGAGACCACCCATAACTGCAGATGTTCATACTGAGAACAGTTCTTTGTAAAGTGTCAGTTCTGCAGAGACAGAAAATTTCTTGGAAATGTTTCTGTTTTGACTGACCAACTTTCTCTGAAAATAAGGCAGGACCTGAGAGACAAATGCTCACCAGGCAGATTCCTGCCTGAAGTCTGCCCAGTTTGCCAGCAAGATCCATCTCTCCAGGATTTCCATGTCCCCCACTCCAGGTCCTTCCCCATCCTGTGCTCCTAAGTCTTTCCTGAGCAGGGGGCTTCTCTGAGCAGGAATCTTCCATGTTTTGAGAGGAAATCTTCTAGCTTTTCCTGGTGCTGCAGGGTTGCTCAGAAGTACGGGCAGCTTGCCCTGTTTGGAGCAAACTGGCGTGTTTTACATTGTTTTTTAATGTCAGAATTTTCCACAAAACAGAAATCATAAGTTATAGCCAGCTTCAGTCTAGGCTGCCTGACTGTTCTCCAGAGGGTTGACCATTACAAACTTGCATCCTAACTCTGAAATACTTGCCACAAATTTTTCAGCCAGGGGATCCTCTAACCTGTCCCTCTTTTCGCTGGAATAAAAGAACAGCTTAGTACTTCTGTCTCTGCAGCTGTAACAGATAATATGTTAATTTTGGTGTAATACAAGCAGATAGAAACAAGTCTCCAAAGGCTGTGAGCTGAAGCAGGGCAGGCAAAGCATTTTGCCAAAGAAGATCTGCTTTGAGCAGTTTCACCCTGAAGGTCTCACACAGCAAAGGAGGGGGCAGGAAAAAGGCAGAAAAGGAAAGAATTATTTTTGAGATAGTGCAGATCAAACCAGCATTGTTCTGAAGGTAAGTCAAGCAGTAATTAGTCTATATTGTAATTGTTTCATGGTGGCATTTGATGGCTCCCATGTATGAGCTGGGGGTTTGTTTTACTCTGTGATCAGTCAGAGCTGTTGTGAGCCAGCGCTGGTCTTTGCTGGGCTGCAAAGCTTGCTCCTTCAGGCCTGCTGAGGAGCCTAGCCTGGGGTTTGGCCTCTCTCACCTGCATTGGTCTGCAGAAACCAGCACTTGCATTCTTGCATGCTGGCCCCAGGAGGTTGCAGGGAAGTGGTGATGGCCTCACCTCATGTGCAAGTAGAGGGTTAGATGCACTATGATGCAAACCACGACTTCGTGGCTCTTGAGGTCACTTTTGCTGGAATTTCAGATCAGACAGGACAAAACTCGTGTGGTTCATGGGAAATGCTCTGCTCTCTAAGTTAGGAAAGGCCTGAGCTGCTCAGACCACTAGAGTGGCAAGCACTGGCCCCTTGGTTGAGAAGAAAATCTCAGATTCCATGCTTCAAGGCTGCTCATTTTGCAGCTTTCCTGAGAGTTTGGTTCACTTACAGCTGTAGGCATACAAATATATGTGCCATACAATAATCCAGCTTGGAAATCCCACTGGAGCAGAGTATTTAACTCTGAAAAATATTCTTTGCAATGTATAGAGCAGCAAGAGTTTAAGAAACAATCTCACTGTATTTAAACAGTCATTACTGCTTTCTGGGTAAATAACACATGTTTTTAAAATGGTCTCTATACACAATAGACGCTAACACAATAAATCCTAATTGCTCTGAAGGACCCATTAGGCTGTATCAGGTCAATACATGGCGGAGCTTTTTTGAAAGTCACTCACCCTGTTGTTACATAAGCCACAAATTGAAAGTCCATAAATAAGTATTTGCCAAATGAAGAGTGAGGGCTTTGCCAGGGCCATACTAATTTATCATGTCAACTTCACTACGGGGACTGTTTTCTTTTGAGAGAAAAAGAAAAGAAAAAAAAAGCATAATGTGATGTGTTTCAAAAACTACATATCTGAAAAGTTTCAGCTATTTCAGGCTGCACTATACCCCCCAAGAAAATTAGATGTAAGGAACTTCACTGCTTCCTCTTTATCTCAGCATTGTGTGAGTCACAGCAAGGAGATTTGAAGACCAGCCATGGCTGTGGCATGGCAGAAGCCCATCCTCATCACCACCAACCCTCCTGCACCTCTGGGCCAGGGCCCTGATCCTGCCTCTGCATGCTGTGGTAGTGGCACCTCAGGACAGGAACATCCCTTCAGTATTCCAACTGTGGCTCATAGAAAGGCTCCCAGTGCCTGGGGAGACCAAAGAAAACTTATCACATACATTTTATGTGCACTTATATGTATGAGTATAGTTAATTAGTAAGTGATGAGTTTGGCAAGATTAGTTTTATGTGCAGCCACTCTTCCTGATTTTACTTTGGTCTTCTTACCTGAACTTCTGGTGGCATTTTACAAACTGCATCACTTGTGTTAGTTAGGTGTTGATGAAGTCTGTGTCACTGTTAGAAATCAAGTTTTGGATTAATTCACTCAGAAGTTTTCAAGTTCCGTGTAACTTTTTGGATATGGCTACAGTTTGGCATGGTTTTGTTTTCCTGCAATATGTTAAGGTGTGTAATTGCACAGGTGTATATAAAACAAATTGTATTCAGGTAAGCTAGGATTTTAAAGGGAATTTCAGCAAGGCATGGTGAAAAGCATTCAAGTGATTTAAATCTGAATTCCAGTCCCCTGGCCACAGTCTTTAATTCATCTGGGCACATGAGAAATGTTCACCCCACTGCTGTTGAACTTCAGTAGGATTTGGGAGCCAGGGTCCCTCTGCAAATGCTGGCAGTGATTCTCACTCTGCTCTGCCTGCTTGCGGAGGGCCAAGAGTCCCTCTGTCTCCCTGCCTGTCAGGTCCCTCCTGCCTGTAGTGCAGCAAGAACCTTGGTCTTATTTAGGAGCCCCCTGCTCAAGGTCAGTCTTGGTGCTGGGGTTTGCAGCACAGGCAGCCTGGAGCTGCAGCTCTCAGGTGGGAAGGCAAAGACTTGCTAGGGGTGGAAGCAGAAGCACACCTGCCTTGGTGCAGCATGCAGCCGTGTCCTCCGTGTGGGGCACTCTGATATCCTTTTGTACCAGTACACAGTGGTGTGCTGTGCTGGTGCTGCCTGGGGGCTGCACCGTGATGCCAAAAGTGATGTCTGTTCCTGCACTCGTGACAGGCAGCAAGGCACAGTCTTGTGCTGCTGCAAACCACCTTATGGTCCCCAGCACCCCCTCACTCAGGCCGTTTGTTATCAGGGGTCACTGCTAATTTGAGCAATGCCTGAGCCAGCACAGCCTCCAGCTGGGGTGACTGGCAGGCTGCCCACCAGCACCGGGACACTGGAGTCACCTGCACTGGGCCCCCACTGCTCCCTTCCTGGAGCTGGAGACTTGTCAGCAGTGCAGACAAAACCAGGATTTGCTGCTTCAAGCAAGAAGGGTCGAGGGCCAAGGGGTGGTGTGCTGATCCTATGACAAGAGGGGCAGGAGGTTCCTGCCCTGCTTTGGTGCCGGCAAAGCCAAGAGCGAGTTCAGTGCTCTCTGGCTTTGTCCCTGCCCAAAGCCTGCGCTGAAAAGCTCTTTGCAAAAGTCTGCTGAGTCCTCTAACAAGGGCAAGGGCAATAGCCAGTCTTTACAAAGGAACTCGCTTAGTCCTTTTCTAAAGTCTTTTAAAAGTCATGGTATCCTTCACAAAAGCAATTTGTCCAGGTAAACAGTGTACGCTGACAGTCAGCAGTGAAAGAACCAAATACAGAAATATTTATCACCTTTTTACTTTCTGCTTCTACCAGGAACAACTGCATCCCAGCTGAAAACGCCTCAGCGGGTGGAAGGTATGTCTGTGAGGACAAGTATTGTCAGTCCATGCCTGAATCCTCTGGGCTGCAGCCAGCAGCAGGGGTTAGATGAACTCCCAAGCAGACCTGTCTAGCACGTGGAGCTTCATGGACATTTCTGCACATGGATAAAAGGTAAAGCGATTTTTAATAATTTAAGAGTTTTTTAACTACAAAAGCATTTTCTTAGGGCCAGGAAACACTTCCTTTTTTGTCTGCAGGGTTTGACAGTAAATTTTGTGCAGACACATCTTCTGTTACTAGTAGTGCTGGATGTACATAAAGCACTGTACTCTCACACTGTACTGAAGAGATGAGTAACAAACCTATCAACTGCACTTGCACTTACACCATATTTAATCCTGCTCTGGTTGTTCTGCTACATATTCATAAAAACCAAAAAGGAAACAGAAGCACAGAGCAAGCCAACAGATGTCTACCTGGCTCTTAATTGGATTTTATGTGTCCCCAGTGTAGCAAATACAGCATTATTTACAGCCAGGCTCTAAGAATTAGATACATCTGGAGGAGTGGCAAAACCTGAACCAGGCTACAAGAGTTGATAGATTAACTGAAATGAAGAGCTGCCCCATTTTCCCCTTCTTATCTTCTCCCTTCCCAGTTATGTACCGATTCCCCATTGTGTGTCAAATCAAACTAAGACATTGCCCAAGAGAATGCTTATAAAATGAAAAATGCCAACAAAAAAAGACAATTTCTGCTCTTATGGAGCTTCATCAGCATTTTCTAATTGTACAGCAACGATGATAATAAAAAGGCTGCCCTCTTCTCTCAGCTATAATTTGGATAATCAATTGACAGCCATAATGAAACTGTCTGTGATTGCTTTCTGCTGGGCTGCTAGTTCACAGAAACTCATTGTTGAGGAGAATTAAAAGTTATGACTCCCGCTACAAGGATATGCCACTGTCTTCCAAAGGAACATGTGATTTGTAATTTTCTTCTGTATAGCTCTATTACAGGGAAAACTTACAGCATAAAGCAAAGAGTTACAGGGATGTGAGATTTCCCCCCCCCCCCTTTTTTTAGAAAAAGCATCAAAGTTGACAGTGCCAAGTAATATGCATGCCTAGGCTGGGTGGAAGTGGATTTCAGGGGTGGTCTCTGGTCTTAAAATGACTGATGACTTTGGTCATCAGCAGTCAGTGCTCTGCCCCTGGCTATGTCGGCCACTGACCTTGGAGCAATAAGCAAGCCAGGTTTTACTTCTGGGAGGAAGGCAGGAACTAAGTCATGCTTTGAGTATTTGCTTTGTGGGCTCTGGGTGCAGTTAGGGGTATTTTGGGTGCTGGTGTTCCCCAGCACCAGACCTTGAATGCAAGCTGTGTCTGTGATGTGCTCTGGGTATGTCTTGACTTGATCCAGGGCTGGATGCAAGTACTCTGGTCTAAATTGCCCTTCTGTCCACATCCACTGAAGTGGAGTGAGCAGCTCCCGTGCAAGGACTCGGTCAGAATAAGGCTTTGCCATAGCAGCTGCAGTCTGGACCCCCGAATCTGGCTTCTGAAGCAGCTCTGTTCCCCTGTGTGCCCTCAACATGCCGTGGGCTTCAGGGCTTTCGGGGACACGCTTGAAAATCAGGCTGGCAATTTTGGTGTTTACGAATGCATGGACTGGAGGATTTGAGTTCCTGGCAACTGAGCGTGACCACCTCGGTGGCTCTGGCAGGAGCCCGCGGTCCCAGGACGCTGGCCAGAGCCCTCTGCCCGGCACGGTCTCGTCGTTGGGTCGCGCTGCGCTCCAGCGCCTGCCACCCGCCTGGGAGGGAAGAAAGGGGCTGGCGGAGCGGATGGCGACCGGAATCCGGGGCAGGAGTGTGGTAGCGCAGCTGCCTGCGCCCGGGCAGGGGCGGTTTTCCTTCCCGCCGAGGCTCAGCCTTGCGGGAGTCTGGAGGGGCAGCGCCGGGAGGCAGCGGCGGTGGATGCTAGAGTGCCCCTTGTAGCCGGGCTGATGTGTCATGGCCGGAGCAAGGCAAAGCCGGCCAGGACCCCTTCACGTCTTCCCTTCCCCTACCCAGGGTTTCCCCCGTTCGTCCCAATCCCGTTTCGACGGGCCCTTCCCGCAGAGAGTGGCTGAGGGGCCCAAGGAGGAAGGGGAGAAGCGGCAGCAGCGCCGCGGGCACCGCCTGCCCCCCTCCTCCGGCCGCTTGGCTCTTCGCGCCGAGCCGGGGAAGCCGGGCCGGGCCGTCGCG
>WBNO01023405.1:230022-270849 GCA_013400575.1 Peucedramus taeniatus | reverse complement strand
CGCTGCTGCTGCTGGGGCTGCCGCTGCTGCTCGGGCTGCCGGCGGCGGGGCGCGCCGCCTCCAAGGCGCTGGTGTGCCAGGAGATCACGGTGCCGATGTGCAAGGGCATCGGCTACAACCTCACCTACATGCCCAACCAGTTCAACCACGACACGCAGGACGAGGCTGGGCTGGAGGTGCACCAGTTCTGGCCGCTGGTGGAGATCCAGTGCTCCCCGGACCTGCGCTTCTTCCTCTGCAGCATGTACACCCCCATCTGCCTGTCCGACTACACGAAGCCGCTGCCCCCCTGCCGCTCCGTCTGCGAGCGGGCCAAGGCCGGCTGCTCGCCCATCATGCAGCAGTACGGCTTTGCCTGGCCCGAGAGGATGAGCTGTGACAGCCTGCCGGTGCTGGGGGACAGCGAGGTGCTTTGCATGGGATACAACCACACGGAAGCCACCACCCTGCCGCCTTTCTTTGGGAAGCCCACGCGCCCTGCCAAGGACATGGCCAAAAACCTGACGCCACTCGATGGGCAGCGCCTCTCGGGGCTGGACTGTGGTCAGACTTGCAAGTGCAAAGCGCCCCTGATCCCCATCTCCAAGGAGTCCCATCCGCTGTACAACCGCATCAGGACTGGGAAGGTGCTCAACTGTGCCATCCCCTGCTACCAGCCCTACTTCACCCAGGATGAGAAGACCTTCGCTACCTTCTGGATCGGCCTCTGGTCCATCCTCTGCTTCCTCTCCACCTCAACCACCGTGGCCACCTTCCTCATTGACATGGAGCGCTTCAAGTACCCTGAACGCCCCATCATCTTCCTCTCTGCCTGCTACCTCTTCGTCTCCATGGGCTACATCGTGCGGCTGGTGGCAGGACATGCCAATGTGGCTTGCAACCCGGAGCACCACCACATCCATTATGAGACCACGGGCCCTGCTCTCTGCACCGTGGTTTTCCTTCTCCTCTACTTCTTCGGCATGGCCAGCTCCATCTGGTGGGTCATCCTGTCCCTCACCTGGTTCCTGGCAGCTGGCATGAAGTGGGGCAATGAGGCCATTGCCAGCTACTCGCAGTACTTCCACCTGGCTGCCTGGCTCATCCCCAGTGCCAAATCCATTGCTGTACTGGCACTGAGCTCTGTGGACGGTGACCCGGTGGCCGGGGTTTGCTATGTGGGCAACCAGAGCCTGGAGAATCTGCGGGGCTTTGTGCTGGCACCACTAGTGGTTTATCTCTTCACCGGCAGCCTCTTCCTGCTGGCTGGCTTCGTCTCGCTCTTTCGCATCCGCAGCGTGATCAAGCAGGGCGGCACCAAAACTGACAAGCTGGAGAAGCTGATGATCCGCATCGGCATCTTCACCGTGCTTTACACCGTGCCTGCCACCATCGTCATCGCCTGCTACATCTACGAGCAGCACAACCGGGAGGCCTGGGAGCAGGCACAGAACTGCTCCTGCCCGGGGGACCCTCACCGCCCCAAGCCTGACTATGCTGTCTTCATGCTCAAGTACTTCATGTGCCTTGTGGTGGGGATCACCTCCGGCGTTTGGATCTGGTCTGGCAAGACACTGGAGTCCTGGAGGCGCTTCACCACCCGCTGCTGCCGGGCCAGGAAGCCCGCGGGCGCCTCTGTGTACGGTGAGGCCAGCCCGGCCCTGGTGGGCAGGACGGTGCTGCCCAGTATGGCCTCCTACCACAAGCAGGTCCCACTGTCCCATGTGTGACCAGAGGGAGCCTCGGTGACCCCAGCCACAGGGAGGAGAGGGTTGCAAAGACCCTGGGCCACAGAAGAGGGGGTGACAGCTGGGCCACCCCTGGCATCTTCAGCCCCACCGTGGTGGTGCTGCCTGGGACCACGGGCACAGAGCAGCTGCAGCCCCAGGCAGGGCAGGAGGAGGTGCTGCCAGCTATGTGGGGGCAGAGGGACAGGGAGGTCTGGAGCCTGGCACTGCAATGTATGCCCCATTTGGGGTCCCACATCCTGGTTGGGGTCCTGGGATGCTGCTGCCCGTGAGCCAGTCAGGTGGCAGTAGGGCCCTCAAGCACTGGTTTGTGTCACACAAGGAGCCTTGGGCAGGTCTTGGTGCCGGGGTGAAAGGCAGAGCTGTAGCAGGCGGGGCAGATGGTGGCCCCCAACCCCAGGTGGGGGCTGGCATTGCCAGTGAGCCCCTCACTGAAGCCCAGAGAGTGGGTCAGGGAGAGCTGGCAGGGGCTGCTGCTTCCCTGGGTGCCCTGGGCAGAGCAGGAGGCCGCCCTCGGTGCCCCTGGAGCCCCCAGGCACAGCTACATATTGAGGGGGAGAAGCCTGGAGCCCCTGGTGTGAGGCAGCCGCTGGCCCTGCTCAGGCAGCAGCGCACTGGGCAGGAGGGGAGGAGCTGCGTGGGCCGGGGGCTTCAGGGGTGGTGGCAGTGCAGGAGGAGGGGCCGTGGGGAGGATCTGCCACAGGGACGGGGTCCCAGCTGTCCGCAGCGCGGGCAGGGACCCGGTGATCCCCTGCGCTCCCTTCTGCCCGGGGCAAGCACATCGGCTCCCTTCAGCCAGGGCTCAGGGCCGGGCAGGAGCCGGCTCCGGCGGGCTCAGCTGGGTGGCACCGGCTCCCTGCTCTGCCACGGGCAGGCGGCTGCGCTGCCATGGAGCCGCTCAGGGGCCGTGCGGGCCGTGAGGCTGCCGGGCCAGCACGGGGTGTGCAAGGAGCGCTGGCACCGCCGGCTCTGCCCCGAGAGCTCTCCTGAGCGGCCCTGGGCAGGGGCGGTGCTGCTCGCGGGGGAGCTCCTCGGTCCCCCTCGTCCCTTGTGGGTTACCTGGGGCGAGGGAGGCAGGCCCTGTGTCCTGCTGTGGCATGTGGCACAGCAGCTGAGCGTGGCACAGCCAACCCTAGAAGAGTGGTTGCACCCCTGCAGCGAGCAGTGGCTGGCAGGCAGCAGGCTGTCTCTCCAGAGCAGCAGCTGGGTTTTCCAGTCAGTCGGCTTCAATACTTGTTGCTGCTTTTTTTAAAGCTGTGCCTCTGCTAGAGAGAGTACCAGGTTTGAGAGGGAGCTGTTAATTTAGGAAAACTTAGCTGAGCACTCATACCTCTTTTCCTCCAACTTCCCAAGCCTTGTTCACTTCCCTGGATCAGACAGCAGCTGAGCACTGACAGAACCATTGCCTGGCATAAAGCAGTGGTGACAGCTGGTTTCAGTAAGTACAATAATGGTGGGGGGGCCCTGTTGTCAAAGTCACTAAATACAGCCAGGGCAAGGGGCTCCAGCTGTGGCACAGGATAAGGCTGGCTGCCTTTGTCTTCAGGCCACTTGTGAAAACACCTGGGTTTTAATTTTTTTTCCCCTGCCCTAAGCAGTGGTGGAATCACCCAGCCATTACTGGAGTCCTTTTTGCCCTCCTTCAAGCGTGGCACTGTGACCCAGCTCTTCAAGCACTGGAGAACAACTGCTGGCTTTGCTCCTGCAGGACTGCAAGGATCTGAGGTTGTTCTTAACACCTTTGGACCACTTCAGTCAAAAGGGTTTCCACCTCATTTTAAAACCAAAACCTGGGAAGTGAGGGAACAGTCAAGTGGCACATCTCCGGATAAAGGTACTGCATGAGTGTCTCTGGGGAGTCCTGGTGGAGGAGATAGAGGTGCAAGGATGGAGGGCTCACCAGGGACTGTTCAGCTGCACCCATCCACACTCTTGCAATAGGGCTCACCCCCTGCAGCATGTTGGAGTACTTCATTGTGGACAGAATTGCACCATATTGTGTTACACACTGTAAATAGTTGTATTATAGCCTAATTTGTACATACAGAAGCCGTAGTGACCTTTGATACAGGTTAGGGACAGATGTGTTCTCAGCAGTGAGGCAGGTCAGGCGCAGAGACACCGTGGGTAGTCTTGTGCTGTAATCCAGGGCATTAAATGATTCCAAGCTCCTCCAGTCCGCACCTGCTGGACTCCTCTCTCTCTATAGTGCCTTTTGTAGATACAGCTAAACACACATCATGCAATACAATGAACAAAACCATGTCAAAGGTGGTATTTTGCTGTTTTTGTTTTTTCCAAAGTGCAACTGACTGTGTAAAGAAATCCAAGATTAGCTACAAACCGTTGCCTATTGAAAAATGCAAGAGCATTTTCGACTTTGATGTAATGGCAGGGTAATACAATCAACTCGTGTTTGAGCCTGGCTTCTCAGCAGCAAGTGGCAGGAGGGAGGAAGGAGCCGTTGCCGTGTGTCCTGTCTGCTGTAGCCAATTTACATGTTGGGTTTTGTCTCTTCCGTTACCGATGCTGTTCAATGTTGCTGAAATAACTGTACTATATTATGTGAAAAGCTGAAGAAATTTTATTCAAAGAGAAGTATCAAGATTAGTTATTTATGAGGATAAAAAATAGCGTGTGTTGTTTTCTTTACTTCTGCTTCTGTTAGAGTGTTTATTACCTTAAAAGCTTACCTGTCAGGGGGAGGGGGAGGCGTGTGCTGTAGGGCCAAGCAGGGCTCTTATCGCTGGCGATCGTGGGGAACTGGTGAGGCAACTGCACTTGCGTGGCACAGGAATAGCATGTTCCATGTGCACGAACCCACGCAGCGCTGCACTTGGCACGGAGGGTGCCGCACATCCGTGCCCTCAGCGCCGGCGTGCCCGGGCCGGGCTCTGCCCTGAGCCGGGCTCTGTGCTCGGGGGCGGCCGTGCTGGCTGTGCCCGTGACCGCGCTGACAGCGCCTTCCCTGACGGGCCAAGGTCACGCCTCGCTGCTCAAAGAGGGTTAACTATCAACTTTTATTGGCGTTCTGCAGTTTGCACAGTATGTGTCCCTTGCCCTGTGCTGAGCTCAGGCCCTGAAGAGCTGCCCTTTGATACTCCTAAGGCCATCAGGTGACAGCCCCTAGCCAAGCAGGATGCTCCACACTGGCCCGACTGGGTGGTCGTGTTTCCATCCGCGAGGAGCACCTGGGGAGGGACAGCAAGGAGTTAAGGCTGGCTCCGTGGTGACTAATGGTGCAGGACTCTGCTATCTAGTTAGGTGTGTAGGCACACACCAGGTCCCACCAGATAGGATCTCTTACCTGGAAGCAGCATTCCAACACCCAGTGATAAACCTGACAGTCCCACAGCCTGACTCACCTGATTCTGCAGGGATCTGCCCCCCCATGCTCAAGTACAGGCAAAACACACCATTGGGGCTGAGCCTATCGCCTGAAGGGCAGCAGTTTTGGGGTGTGGAGGGGACATGAACCATTTCAGCATCAGGTTCTTCTCAAGGAGCTGTGTACACTCACTGCGTGTTCCCGGAAGTAACTCCAGCCCTTTGCTGGCAGCCTTGTTGCCATTCTTGCCTGCCAGGAAGCTGTTGTGTCCTCAGCTCCTCAGTAAACAGGAGTTTGGCAGCACTGCCATCCACCGCCTACCTCAAGCCACTGTTTCCGAGCAAGGGAAGGGCCTTTCCTGCAGGCAGTGTGTGAATCACCTGCAGGACCGTGTCCCTGTGAGCGCACACGTGATCCCGCACAGCTGGCCTAATGCTTGTGCTCCTGTGCTCTCCAGGTTCCACTTGGTCAAATTAAGCCACTCTCGAGGCGCTCACCGGCTTCCCTGGGGCCGAACGGTGCAAATGCAGCACAAGCTCAGGCTGGGTGCCGTGGGGAATGACAGTGTCTGATGGCAGGGGGAGCATGTGGCTCTTCAAATGGGTTTTAATATAGATCAGAAGCCAAAGTGGTTATTTCACATAGAAAATGCCTTGTCTGTGAAGGCAGGCTGAGACTTTCCTAATGCTAAGACAAACAGGCTCTGCCATTTAAGTGCTCTTTTGCCAGTCCATTTGGGAGTGGGTGTTAGGGCACTACAGTCACTTTGGCAGCACCCTGTAATTCACCTTATGTTGGCAAACAGCTTATTTGGTGCAAGGATAGTGTTCCCAGGTAACGATAGGGAATGCCAGTTCTGTGTCATTATCCCGCACTGCGGTGCTGTGGGAAATCCCAGGACAGGATGGGGGCTGCAGCCCGCCCAGTGCTGAGCTCTGAATGGAGCAGCTCACCCTGCCCTGAGCACCCCTGCCAACCTCCTGTGCAAGCTCTTGCCTCAATGGCTCTTCTGTCCAATTCTGCTTGCTCAGGGTATGCTTGACACCTATACTCTTATCCAGGAGCAGTGGTCTTGACATTTATTCCATTCCTCAAGTGCCTGTCCTCTTAACTGCCAAACCCAAACTGAAGTAGTTCTCATAAAATTCCCTTGGAAACAAAATACACAGTCCCTGTACACAAAGGGAAGGGTTAGGGTTGTAGCCCAGGAACACCTCCATGGCCTCCTGCCCCTGCTGACTGCTAACACACGCTGCTCCTGCTGGTCTGGCTGGTGCTCACATCACTTTTGCTGGGCTATAACACAGCTATTGTCTCTGCAAACAGCATTTACTGCCAGATGGGAGTGCCACCCTGGAACTGAAAGCAGGCAGAGGTCACCTCAGCATAGATTAAATATTATTCAGCTATTGGATTAAGAAAAACAAGGTACATTGATCCCATAGCCAGTTGCTCCTCCCTGGGAGCAGGGATTGGTAACAGTCTCTGTAATTTCAGTATTCTGACCATGACTGTAATTTTTCTTTTGCCTCTTTGAGAAAAGTGTTGCCAGCATATAGAGTAGTGCAAATTAGAGGGTATTTCCCCTTCACAGTTCATTGTCCAGCAGAACCACCTCTATGCAATTCCTTCTGAAACATGATTACTGCCCAGCACTTCAAAAGGGAGCCATACAGTTTTCTTTTTATTGTTTAGCTAAGAAATACACCGTGTTTTCCAGAATCTACCTCTTTTAGGGGTATCAAAAATGTAAACAGAGTTGCTATTTTTTTCCTCTTAAGAAGCTGGAGATCAGGCCTGCTTAGTATCTGCTGAGCAGATCAAACTCCCATTGATAACATGCTGTGGGCTACAGTAAAACCAAAGCCAGGTAACATTCAAAACAAAATTAGGCTCAGAGCAGCTGTCTCCTGCAGGATGTATTGCAGAAGCAGCCATCAGCTTGAGATGTCCTTCACCTGCCATCCAGATCAGCAGGAAGAGTCTCCATCTCATCTGGCAAAAAAGGGAAACGAGTGGCCCCAGTCTCTGCTGAGCAGCTCACAGTGAGTGGCTGCTTTTGGAGCAGCCCCACTGACGGATCCCGCACAGCTGAAGGCACCTGGCGGTGCTGAGGGAAGCAAAGCTCCTTAGCAATTAGGTCACAAGTCAATCCAGGAGCTGGTCACTTGTAGCTTCCAATTTAGTGCTCCTCAAGGGAGGACTTAAAAACCATCAAATCGCCTCCAGAGAGACTGGCCCTACTTAAAGCCCACTGAAGTGCAAAGAAACTGTCACTGGTTTATCTGAGCAGCCCAAATCAAGTTCTAAATCCAAAGACCATGTGAGAAGATCTGGGCAGCCATGCAGGGCTGCACCCTTCCCAGGAGGCTGCTGCCTGCTCCCACACATTGCCAGCCCATGGGGACCAAATGAAGGTGAGAGGCTGCTGTGGGGAATGGAGAGGCCTTAACACACACCACTGGGGTTTCTCTTTTTTTTTTTTTTTTCCCCTCTTTTTTGAGGGGCAGTGGAATCCAACAGCTGTACAGAATACACTCTTCACCTTTAACTTTAATTAAAATAGAGTTTATTAGCTTTTCTTTTAATACAAACATGAGAAAGGAAAACCACCTGAAGATGTAGTGTTATTTTCAGTATTGAATTGTGATCAATACCTGAAGTGCCAAGTCCCGTGGGTTTGGGAGCCAGGGGCTGGCACATTTTTTGCATACTGCAAAAGGCTGTATGCATCATTTGAACAGCTGAGTGCAGCCACACTGGTGATGGCACTCACACAGCCCCACTCCCAAAGGCAGATGGACTTGTTGTTCAGTGTAAGTTTCTGGGCCTTGGCTGTAAGAGAAAGTGCACAAAACCCGTGTCATTTGGAGGGAGATCTGCTCCTAGGACACTGCCTAGAACCTATCTGGATCCAAGAAGGGAAGATACTACAAAGACTTGTAACAGGAAGAGTCTACAATAATACTTATCCTGTTTAGAGTTCAGTTTCAGAGCTTGAAAGTAAGCTCTGTTCTAAAGTCTCAGAAAGAGCAAACCCCAAGCCTCTAGAGCAGTTGCACAAGATAAAATTTACTTTGGGAAAAAAAAAATGGTTTATAGAAAGCTTTTTGATAATTCTCAGTTGAACACAATATTTGTCCATCTACCTTGATAGGTAGTCCAGGATCCTCAAACTCATTATTGTCTCACTATGAATGTAACTTCCTCCCAGGAAACTGAAACCCAAGGAGAGCCAGATGGATGCACAATATCAGCTTTAGGAACTCACTGTATATAGCACAAGAGATCTGCAGTAGAACTCAGAGAAGCAGTGCTGCACACACGCCATTCACCACTGGATTGCTACACTGTTTGGGATGGTGATGATGTTTCCAGACCAACTTTTTCATTCAATGCCTCAGAAAAATACACAGATTACATCTCTTCCAGAGCAATATAAGTATTAGAAAATGAGAGAAGCACCATAATTCACAAGAAATGCAGCATGGACCCTATACATTTTAACAATACATAAAACCGTATCTCTGCCCCCAGTCAAAACATTCAAAGTCTTTTGACAATCTTTACTGGAGTGAAGTTGTGGGTGCAGAGATGGAATTCCTTCCTGCTGGGCAGCTTCTTGGTATGAACACATCACCAGTAATAGCAGCTTTTAGTAGCCAAACCAGGGATAAGCCATCAACACTTGTCTATGCTACTGTTTTCAGCTCCAGAGTGGCTTTATACTTTAAGAGTCCCATGTGTTGTTTTAGTTAACACTGCATTGACCTGAAATACAAATGCAGTGAAGACTCTGGATCACAGGGGAGAGGAGGGAAGAACATTGTAACTATAGTCATGTGGTTAGTGTTTAAATTCTAAAATTTAAAACTACTTATTATTAAAAACCTCAAGAGTTCACAGCTATAGGCCTACATAGTAAGCAAACATCTGTGGGGGAGAAAAGGAGATAAGTTTGTTTTTGCACCTCTGGATACATTAGAAGGAGGAGAGAGTTGATTTGACAAAGGTCTTGTCTTTTGCACCAAGTATGTTCCTTAAGCTCTGGGCTCCCTTGGCTGATTGACTCTCTCCTTGCTTCCCCTTGCTGGAAGACACCATCACCGCTGGCTTGCGTGCATGGAGTGGTGGATTCCTCCGGCTCTGTGGATGCTGGCTCCTGGTGCTGCACCTTGCTCTCTCCTCAGGAGAGGATGGCATTAGAACGGCGGATACCAACTAAGTTATCAGCACTGAAAGATCGTCTCATAGCAGCTTTTGACAAGTCTTTGTATTTGTCTTCACACAGCCGAGAGATTGCCTGGACACCACAGACACACAACAAATGAAAAGCCCACATTAGGAAAGTTTGAACATTCCAAGGGAGGTTTTACCAGTGCAATACCAACAGCACAGGTGCTCTGCAGCAGTGACACTTCTGGCTTTTATCCAGAATGACAATAAATAAGGACTGCCCTGGAGGGAAAACAGTAATGGGGTCTGTCCCCAGGTAAACATGAACCCCAGCCATCAGAAAGGTAGACCTAAAGAAGGTGAGTGGTTTCCACATGCAAGTATCTTCTTTATTTTACTAGTCTCACTATCTAATGAAAACCTTGGATCCATTTCAGATTTAAGTTTGTGGAAGTTATGTTAAAAATCACCCCTAGTAGCTGGGTCTGGTGCACGCAGCAGCACAAAAATTTTATTTTGACAGTGCAGAAACACACACAGGCATTTCTCTGAGAGAAAAGGTTTCTGTGCTCCCTCGGGCATCTTACCCTTGGCCACTCAGGGTAAGCAAGCCAAGGAAATTAATTTCTACTAGAGTGTCTGTTTTGTCTTTACCTTCTCTACACCCTCATTTCCAACATATTCTTTCTTAAGAGGATCACCCCCATGATCTGAGATGGGAAGGCAGCCATGGGGTACTTTATTATAGCAATTAAATATTAGCACATGTGGACAATCTAGTGTTGAATTGCTTTTTCATCCATTTATTGGCTTGCCTCTGCCTTGCTTATCTAGCTATTCTAGTAACAAGCATAATTATTTAAATCCTAATAACAGAATTATCAAAAAAATACTGTGTCTCCTCCCCTGCAAGGCCCGTTTCTGATTTGAGCCTTCAGGCATTATCAATGCAAATTAATAAGGATACCTGTAATAGAAAAGTTGAACTGAATTTCAGCCCTGAACATTTACTTCCATTAATAATTTACCACCTATCACCAGATGAACTTTCAGAGTCCTGTGATCAGCTACAAGCCTACACCTTCCCTTTAAGGCAGCACCCATTCAGCAGAGCCCAGTGTTCTGCAAGTTCAAAAGGTGAAAAGCACTCTGAGCATGAATAAAGTTCTAAGTGTATTTTAAAATAATTATTTACATTTATTTCTGCCGACCTTCTGGAGGCATGCATTTGGCTCAAGAGTGGCATTCTTTGAGACACTGGCGGCATGAGCTCCTGGTGCAAGACCAGACAGACTCTCCATCCTGCTTTAATGCTAGCACATCAATCACACAGCAACCTGTGTTGACATATTTACCCCAGTTGCCCATATGGTGTAAATCAGTTTTCAGTTTCTGGAATTCACTAATTCACTGCTTTATACAGGCTCCTATCAGCTGCTTATGTGCTTCTAACCAAAAGACAGAATTAAGAATTTTAGCAAATAGTCTAAACATTTATCACATTTTAGAATTAAACCCCAAAATGTCCAATACACATGCATTAGTAAGTGCATGACAGCAAATTACATACTGGTCTGAAAATTACTCTGGTTTTAAATACCAAGCCCCCAAATACTAAGAAAGAAGAAACAAAACAGGCTCACAATCTGTAAATCATCCACTTATGCCCTGGCACTGAGCAGTTCAGTAAACAATTTCCTGTGGACTATGAACTGCCCTACAACCACATTTACAATTAGTGACAGTGTTAGCTTAAAGTGCAAGTAACAAGGGTGAGACAAAGCAGAAGAGCTGCATTGCTTAACTTTAAATAGAGGAATTCATAGGCATATCATACTTATCATTCCAAAGGACCAGGAGGGATCACACTTACTCCTGAAGTTTAGGCACTTATGGGACAAAATAAAATCCCTAGCCCTTGGCAGAATTATTGGGGGTGGACAATGGAACAATATAAGCCAAGAATCTGCAGCACACCCCTCTCTGAAAGGGACCATGGTATCAGTGTATACAGGGCCTGTGGTAAGGCTTTTGTTGAAAGGTCAACAAAACAACATGCAGAGTCATCAATTAAACCTGGACAGATGAAAGGTTGCATTGATCCAACAAGAAATTTCCCTGGGAACCCAGGTAATTTGTATATTTTCAAAATGTCTTACATATCTCCAGCAACTAGGAAGCCTGCCTCTGCAGAAGTGAAAGCTTTTTAAAATGAGCCTTCATGCCAAGAAGGCCACGGGGCCTCCCCACAAGAGCAGCCTTTCCATGGAGCAGCAAGGGACAGCATCTGCATTTACACTCCTCTGGGCATTCTGAAGGATTCCCAAGAAGGTGCTATTCTGAAAGTTTATCTTAAAGCAATGTTTCTTTGGAAAGGTGGGAAGGTACAACTTATTTCTGCAGCTGTCCCCAGACAAATTGTTTATTAAACCATGAGAGCAGTAAGAGTGCTCCCTCTAAATCCAAAAGCAGCTGTGCAGTGGGATGCAGTGGGAAACCTTCAGCTGGTAGTATTTAGAAGGATCTGAGTGTGACTGTCTCTAGGTGCTTGGAATACAGACTGTGACCAGGGAAGGACAGACAATCCATTACATATGACACTAATCCTTTCAATCTTAAGTAGCCTAGCTGAACTGTGGTTCCCAAAATAACATCAATTTTATTTTGCTATTTGCTAGACTTTTGTAATCTCTTCCAAAACCCTTCCTTTCCTCAGAATTCTAGCTTAGCCTATGCATGGTTTTAGAAGTGCTAACTGTATTTATAAAGGGGTTAAATTACCCTGTAATACACTAATCTAAAAGCTTTTTAGTTTTTCTAACTGCCACTTAACATGATTAGCAACAGATGCTCTTACTACTCATACAAGACAGAGGAGTCCCCTGCTCAGCCACTCTCAGACCATTTACCTCCAGCTTCTGTGCTCTCTCTTTACTGAGAGGCTCCAGCAGAAAGCTCAGGTTATTGTCATCTGCTAGGGAGCGAAGATCAAAGTAGTATTTGGCATAAACGCTGGCAGGAACATTGATATTAAACTGCAGTAGCTCCAAGAAGTGTCTTTCCATCTCGTTCCTAGGAGGCATAAGGGACAGGAGACAAAGGAAAAAAAAGATTGTTTTAGCTGGCTGAAAACACTGAAGAGACCTCAAGCTTGTTTTAAACCCAGCAACTTTGAACCAGGTCACGGAGAGCTCTGCATTATTAGTTTCGAGAGACAGGTCATTCCCTGGTGCTCAAAACAAGGTGCAGCTTTTGAGTCCTGGCACCTCCGGCTCGGCTCGGAAGGCAGTGCCCTGTTGTGCACTCGCCCGGCTGAGCGGGGAGGTTCATTCTTCGGAGTTCCATTAGTGCAGCTGTACAATTCATGCGCCATTCTCACTCTCATATGGCCCCACACTATAGTGATCAGATGAAAGGAATGATGTATGCTGTTTATTAGCTCTGAAGAACTTGCAGACATTTTCACCAGGCTGATAACAGGAAGGGGGTTTATTGAAGCAGAGGCGGACTAACAAAAGGAGTAGGCAGATCACCACGGCAACAAATGGATCTATGAAGAGCTGCTGCTATTATCTCACAGAAAAAAGCCTCTTGAAGCAACATGGATTCATCTCCAATAAATAAATAAATAAGCAGCATTAGGTGGGAGAAGGAATTTTCTCCTCAATAGCATTAGGCAGGATAACAAAGTACCATGTCAAAGGGCATTGTCCAGTTTTTACTCTCTTGTCTGTTTTCACTGGGCAAAATACTTGGAGGAAAATGTGGAGAGTGCCATGACATGAAAAAAAAAACTGCTTCAGCTACTGTAATGTGGTCAACTAAAGCAGAGATATTCTGCAGAGGAAAAAACAATGTTTTACAAATTAACCTAAAAAGAAACTGGTAGTACTCAAACCCAGCAATTCAGTTCAACAACAACTCAACAACAGCCCCTACAGGTAGCAAATCTGTTCCAACAGAACTTAGGAGCTGTACAGGCCAGCTGTGAAAACACCAGAAGATGAGTTGCACCAAGTCAGTGCCAAGGTTGTTACTGCTTTTTTGGGAGCTTTTAAAATGGATGCTTTACCTATCAGTGCGGGGGCAAATAAATCAAGGAATCATCTGTGTTGTCCTTTATTGGGTGGTGGGTCTCAATATGAATAGCAGCTTTGTGTTTCCTTCTAGCATAGCAGACTTGAGTACCATTGAACCTAGTGCCAAAATTAATTTCCTGTTCATATGGTCATAAGCCTATAGAAATGTAAATCAGATAATGTTTTGATGATCAGCTGATCAGAGCTTGATTTACCCTGTGAGTAAATGCTCTTCACTGCCCCTTTTGTACTCACTAGGCGAATACATTTTAATTCTGTAAAAATACAATTCTTCATTGGATTAACAAGTCTATTAACAGTCGTTTAAAACCTGGGAAAGGATAATGCCCATATTTTTTCTGTGCCTTATTTACAAATATATGTAGCCTAAAGAATGAACAGCATGTGTCCCCTTACAAACAATCATGGCAAGATTAGCAGCTGTACTGTTAATTTTTCAGCAATTATGGATTTGGTCTCATCAAAGCTAGCAAGTTCTAACAAAAGATGACTTCCAAATGTCAACTGAATTTCCTTTGATTTTTTTTCCCCATTAGAAATAAGTAAAACAAAACAAAAAATCTATCTCCCAAAACCCAAAAGAAAAATGTCTTTCATTAAAAACCCACCTTTGCCTTGAGCAAATAGAAAAGGGCTTATGATTAAAAAATTAAGATAAACACTTCAGCTATGTTGAGTAGGATGAGGCAAAGGCAAATGACCACGTGGCAGTTGCCAGGTGTGGATCTTGTATCCCTTCAGAAGCTGAGAGCCCCCAGCTCCTGCCCTAACAAAGCTGTTGGGGGCATGGCAGCACAGCTCCGAGCAGTGGGGGCAGAGTTTGGTGGGGAGGAGGTGCACCCGTGCTGCCTTCACAACGGGTGCCTGGCTTGGAAGCACACACACAGATTTGCAAACTGGGTGAACTAAATCAGATATAAAACCTTCTGCCAGTTCCAGAGTGGTGCAGCCCCTGTGCTTGGCTTGCAGTGGTCCAACAAGAGCATCTGTCAGGTTAGTGAGATCATTCTAGATACAGAGAGCCAAGAGGAGAATTCAGAGGAGCTCACAAACAAAACTTGCCAGCAGTTGCTGCAGGGGGGCCGTTCCTGCACAGGAACAGCCCACCCAAGGAGTGATACCTGGTAGAGTCCTGCCAAGCAGTCTTGAGCTGCAGAGCTGCTGGGATTTTGGGTGGATTTTTGGCAGCATCACCAGCTGTCTCCAACATTAGAATGCAACTATGACTGAAAGCCTTTGCCAATTATTTTCTCTCACTAACTCTTGTATTTGGAATACTTATTATCAAATGACTGGTTTAAAAAATACTGTAGCTACTAAAACTCACAGTAACTATGTACCAACCATGAATTGAAAGTAGGCTGGTAAATTTAAAACAACTTTGCCAAGTATTTGAAGCAGTTTTCCAAGGTCCCTATAATGGTGATGTTACCCAGCCAAGGAGTGGTGAAGTCTGCCTAGCTGCAGAGCCTGGGATGAACACCCTGTGCCACTGTTAGGAATGGGGTAGTACAGTGTCTGCCCATACCTAAATTCAAAGGTCTAAATCATCTCAAATGAGATGGGATTACAAAAATTCCATCCTCAAATTGGAAGGAAAAAAAGCGCCTAAATTGCATATATTTTCCTTACCATCATCACTGCTTTGAAAATGCAAGTACTGACAATTTCAGGAGACCCAGCATTGGCAATAGAGCATAAATATCCTGCTTGTTACAAATATTTTCAGTGCTATCAATTTGATTTGTCCCAAATAGGGCTAGAAGAAGAGACATCAAAAAGAGCAAGATGTACACTCCAGCTCTTCTGGCTTAGCTGACCCCTCTTCAGCCATATCGGAGTTATTTGCAGCAATGCTTAAAGTATGTTCCTCAGATAGATGAGCACTTGGGGCCAGGCTAAGTGAAGATGTACATTGTATAAAATCACTAATTATGCCTCCTGAAAGCAGGGCTGGCAATGTCCTGCATTTTGAGACAAAGAACTCCCAGGCAAAGGGTATGTATAAAACAAGTAAGAGTGGTTGCTGTTTGAGATATGAAATCATTTGAATAATAGAAATTGTTTTGGTGCAGAAAACTCTTTAATTTTTAGAAATACAGCCCTCCACCTAAAAGGAAGAAAACTAGATGTTCCCCCTCCTAAAGAGTCCCAAATGAATCATTGCTTTCTGTATTTGAAACATTAGGGAAGAGAGCTTGGGGCAAGAACACTGCCCCATGACACAGCCTCCCCATGCAATGTACAGAGCTCTGCCAGATCAGTCTGCTCCTGTGCTGGAACTGGCTGTCACTGCACAGGCCTGGGCACATGCTCAGGGCACAGCACTGGGATTAAACTCAAACACACACAAAGCATGTCATGAAAGCAAGGCCAGAAAGCCTGTTTTTTTAAGCTGGACTTGTATAATTTCTACCTGTGATAATAAGAGAAATAGGAAAACAAGCTAGCAAACAGAATTAAAACAAAAAATGTTGACATTTCAAAGCTCTGAGACAGAACTTTGTGAAAAGGAATTTAACAGAAAACCTAATGGGCCAACTACAGTCCACATAAACACACCTCCAGCCCAAAGTATGAGCCTGGAGCCATGAGGGTGAATATCTTCCCATACTGCAGAATCTGGCTTAAAGCTGAGTCCAGCAAGAAAAGGCAGCAGATTCAAAATTTCTGAAAAAGTGAAATGGACATCTAAGACAAAAATACATCTAAGGAACAGCCTTACAAAAACAAGCAGTAATAAGACTGAGGACTTTGTTTTCAGCACTATAAGCACATCTAAGAACCTACCCAGAGACGATAAGCTGCAGCAGTAGCTGTGTGTAACACAGGCAACCACAGCTACCCACACAACACCTGCTGGCCAGCAGCAGCACTAGGAGTTCAGACCTTGAGATGCTTAGGCCTTAACTGGATACACAAGCACACATGGAAGTCACAAGTTATGGTTTACCTTGCAATTCTTTAAATTCTAAAACAGAAAAAGGCAGGGGACAAGTTAATTTCACTTTTTTTTTTTTCCTTCTAAAAAAACCTTTTGATAAGACTATAAATTGGGCAGTTTAGTTCCATGGCTCATCACTGAGATAAAGAAGGTAAAGAAAACTAACTTCCAAGTCACTCACACAAGTCATTAAAATTATTAATAGATTTGTCTCAAAGTAGGGTAATTATCCAAAGTTTCTTGAGGTAAAAAAGAGAATGAGGCCAGACACTNCTATCATAGCAACAGAGAGAGAGTTTTTCAGCATGATCACATGCTATTTAAAAAAAACAAAAAACAAAACCAAAAAGTCACACACAAAAATAATCCCCAAAAACCCCACCACTGTAGACTATCCAAACCTTGCAACTTACATGTCCTCAACAGTAATGTCCTTCAGTATTTGGCAATAATCCACATTCCACACAGCTTGATCGTCCCAGACTTTAGAAGCCAGCAGAATAGCTCCTAGGACTATCCTCTTCCAGTTACTAGGGCATATGTCAATCTCTGCATAGGTTAAAAGCCTTTCCAAATAAACCTATACAAAAAAGAAAGGAAAAAAAAAACCAACAAAACCCCACAATTGTATGTATGTAATTAAGACCTGGAGCAGAGCAAACATGCTAGTCCAATATGGTTATTTATTACTGTTAAGTGTGTCAACGTAAGTATCAGTGATTACTACTTACACTTCAGAATTCAAATTTTCAGGAGTTATGGATTCCATTTTGTATTTTCCCCCAAGAGCCACTGGGTATACAACAGCTAGTGAGGTGAGAGTTCTGAGCAATGAGCACTGCTCCTCCAGGGAGACACTGCTCGGGCTCTGTCACCCAGTCACACACCGCTGGCAGGTTCTCATTAGGGCCTACCTGGATAGCAGATCACTCCACATCACATTAGCCTTTCATCCTGGTTAAGGTTCAGCACTTGTAGCTTAATAGGAAGTGCTAAAACCTGCATTTGATCTCTAGTGATGGGACAAAGATGTGTTAATCGCTGTCCTTCCACAATGAAAGGCCTTTAGTGCTATTTCTGTCTTACCCTGTATAGAACAGACTTCAATCCCCTCATCTCCATCACCAACTGCTTCGGCAGTGAGACATGCCCAAGTCCAAAGACGTGCCTTGGTCTTTTCCTCCCATGAGATCTCAAACCAACTCTAGGATGATGAATCTCTCTCTTCCTTGAAAGTTCTCTACTATTCACACTCCTATAATGATCCATGTACTAAGAAATATGCACTTTCAAATTTGAATATTAATTGTTTTTAATTTTATATTCACTCATCTAAATCCAAGTTTCTACCGTAGCTTCAGATAAATTAGTGGGCAAGGGAAGCTCCACCTGTTAAAGTCTAAGGGAAGGATTGGTCTTTGTCACTGAGTTCTCCACGATTTCTTCCCATCTTTGGCTTGTAGCCTTCAAATAGCCTAAAGGTGTTCCTATAATAACAGGGCCATCTAGTGGTAAAATTCACTTTAAAAACTAACTCAATTTTTCGTAAACACTTCACATAGTTTGCCCAGTGTTAGCTGTCATCTTGTTCTGTCAAAACTGCTTGCCTGTCTTTGAAAAAGCAAAAACCTCCAACTACTTTTAGAGTTTCAACAGCTCTTAAATATTCAGCCTTTTTAATTACTCATTTCCTTATTAAAGAGAGTCCTTCAAGCTAAGTTTGCTTAATTGCTGTACTCTCTTTTGGTGACAGTTCTGTTCTCCTTTCACACTGTTTTTCAGAAAGAAGCCACAATGAAGACTTAAGTTTAGTGTGCAACAAAGTGCAGTTTGAGAGACAATCCAAAGTAGCAATTGTACATGTTGTGGTATTTAAATTTCCTTTCATATACATATATGCACACATACACAAATATATATATAAAAATAAAAAATCATTGTCATTGATGAATTTTTAAATCCATAATGCTTTCTGAAATCAAACAATGAACTGTAATGAGATGATTATCTTAATATCGTTCTTAAATTCTAAGTACCTCCATCTCACCCAGGGGAAAAAGTTATAGTCTCTTTGGCTTAATTAAAAAAAAAAAAGTTTGGTGGAACCGTGGCAATGATTGAAGGACATAATAATGAGAAAGATCCTCTCCTGGAGTTCCTGTAGGATTGACTCTTGATCCCTTGAGGCAGTTGTGGTAAATATGAATTTAAAACTAACACCTTCCCCTCCACACAGCTGAAATAAAAAATGTCTTTGTGTATGATCTAATTACACCCCATTGTTTACAGCACCCCTGTGAACAGTACAAAACATCCCTGCGAAACATTATTACTGTTTTGCTGTTCTCAAGCTTCTTCAGCGAGTTATGTATTATGAAACAAATAGTCTTTTATTGGGCAAGTAATTAAGCATTCCATATTTATATAGAGAAAAGGGAATTGCCCTTTTATTGAATCACTTCTTTGACTACTTAGAAATCTATAATGAACTCACTTGTACTGTGCCTTCATTAATAGGGTTTCATGAGATACTCTTAACTATTTAAATGTCAGTTCAGCCCAGTTCTCTTAATGAGGAGAGGGGAAGGTGCTCCAGAAGCTCGAGTTGCAGCCCTGCTCTTACCAGTGTCACAATTGCACATTCCGCTGTCAGCTGCGCCGCGCTGAAGAGCGTCCGCACAAACCGGTAGATGTGCTTGTGGTCAGGGTCATGCTTGTAGTAGTCATCTGGGACTTCTTCCCGCTGAAAGAAAGTTCTTGGAATTACTGAAAAGCTGTCTGCTTAACACTGACTCTAAAGCACAGCTTGTTTCTTCTCACTGAGGTGTATACCCCCATTTCCTGTCACAGAGGCAGAACACAATTACACCCTGAAAGAAGCAGCCTTGCAATATTGCCAACATTCCAAACAAAACACAGTAGCTTTAGCTGGTATCTCTCTTCTGAACCCTTGTTTGATCTGTAGGGCCAACAGGAAAGAGCATGAACTACCATCATCACTGCTAGGTGCTAACTATTGTCCATGGAACATTCTTCAGACTGAAAGAGATGTAAAAAAAAATGCTACTCCCTGCAAGAAAATCATAGGTATATACACACACCAGGGAAACAATGGCTCTTCAAAAGGCAAAACTAACAGACTTCATGAGATTCCTCTTCCAGCTGAGGAAGCGCTGAAGAACACATGGGAATACTGTCACAGGTAGAACTAGGAGGTAATTTACACTGTCTTCATAGGGCTCATTCTTGAGAAACTCCAGAAAGACTACAAAGCTAATGAACAACTGACACAGTGCTAAACTGCTTCTAAACACGGGGGGAAGAAAAGCTCAGAAATAAACAGTCTGTAAAAGCCATCCTAAAGTAAGTGTTTGAGACACATTCTGATATTTAGCACTTTTTCTGGAAGGATGAAACTTCAAGAGCTCCAACTCTGCACACTGGTTCTGCAAGACTGATACTGAATAGATTTTTGTCTACAGTTCAAGTTAGACCTACAGTATGGTCAGGACAGCAGCTGAGAACAGCATACCTGCTTGACACTAAGCTAGTGGTAGTAAGATAAACAAAGCAGCATTTTCCTGTTTGTAGTTTAAAATCACCAGGGAGCATTGTCAAGTGAAATGCAGAGGTAAGTTAATGCTAAGTTAACTTAGTACTGCCCACAGAGCCTTCTGATACACCACTAACCAACAGAAGTTATCCCTGCAAGTGGGACACGCAACATTGGGAACAGCATGGGCAGGAACACTGCTCCTTCCTGTGCTACATGGGGTACAAAAGCACATCTAGAAGTACATTTTTGCTGACTGGATGTGCTGAGGTAACTCAAATGGTATTGTATTCCCCATCTATCTGTGCCCAAAAACTGTCACTGTCTCTTTAGGACCCCTCTGCAGGAAGTTTGGGATAGGTGGGTGCTATCCCAGGTGCTTTTAAACTCAGCTCTGGAAGGCAGCTGGGCCCTGCTGCTGTGTGGTCTTGGCTTTGACAGCTGCTTGGTCTTGCCTTGAGCACAGGATTTGCCCATTTTGGGTAAACTGACTGCAGTTAGTGGCTTTCTCATCTTGGGAAGGGTATTTCTGGCCTTTTGGGTTTCTCCTTGCTCCCACAGGATGTGAGATTCAGCAGTTTGGTATTTAGCTGTTATTTACTGTTAATTTTTGCTTGTTGCTGTTTTGTTTGTTAGTAAACTGTTATTTTTTCACTTACATCTACTTGTAGTCATTCCTTATTGGTGGAAAGGGATTGGTTGAACCTATACAGGGAGGCAACTTATTCCAGAATGTTCTCCTTTTAAATAGTCTTAAACCAAGACACTGGAACTGAGAAAGGAAGCACCAAGACTGGTATTTGTGACTAAATCCATGATATCAGTAACTGGGTCCCATTAGGGTCAACAGAGCTGGGTATGGACTCCTTGTGACTGCATCTTTAGAAGACAAGGTGTTCAGAGATTTCTTCCTGCTAATTAACCTTTCTGAAGGAACAGTAGGTACCCAGGCAAAACACCATTGCTATAGAAACTAACAAGCTATGTGTGCCTTTCCCTCAGAAGTGTGACAATCAGCCCTAACTCTGTTTCTGTCTGTATGCTGCAGTAAGATAGAAGAGACCTTTAAGTGTTCCCAGAGGCCTCTGTGATTTTCTTCTCATTAAACAGGAGGCAGGCTATATGAAAGGATCAAAGGATGTCAGGCTGTTAAATGAAGAAAGTGTCTGATGGAGTTCATCTTACATAAATAATTTTGAATGTGAAACAACAGATTCAGGCATTTAAAATTGTGGAAGAGGTTTTACAGTGACTTCTCTGAGCTAGAGAGAAGTTTTGTAAGAGTTTCCATGTTTACCCCTGAAAGAATTTCCTACCAAGGTCGTTGACAGAAACCAAGAAAGAAAGAAGGATAAATAAGAGAAACCTGCAACTCTCTATTCCAATAAGCACTTTCTTTGTCTCTTCTGACAAATGAGTAAAGTGTAAACATAGGAGTTTTTAAAGAATGTATAAAAATGCATGCTAGAATAAAAAAGGGTTTGAAGCCTTCTGAAAATGGAGTGTTGCTTTGTATTGTGAGCATCTCAACCACGACTTAAGATAGTGTTGGTCTGTACTTTTTACTCTGAAGTGTTACAATCCATAAAAGAAATCTTGAATATAGCTCTTGTTTTGAAGTTCTTTTTTTTTTAATTGAATAGAGTTGTATTTATTTATATTGTACTGTACAGTTCCTAGCACAGTCAGTCATATTTAGGGATGAAACTTTAACAAACTTGAAATATTAACTTGTTTATTAAAATCTGTTTATTAACAAGTGAGATCCACAAAATAGGTTATACTGCATCCACTCAGGTAAGTCTCAGAGCAAATTCAATTTTTAAAGCTGCTGGATCTTTGCTGAATTAATTTCACATGAAAAACAAAGTAAGTGCTTCCGTAAGACAGGCATTAAGCTAGGGGTGCTCCAACTGGATGTGAAAAGCACACGCTCCACTCTTGAGCTTCCCTGTACTATGAGGTTTTCCATCTTTAAGAGTGTCTAAAAAGGTATACCAGGACCAGTGACATTAAAATCACACCCTGAATGCTCCTTGCTGCAAGCAGTCTTAAGCATATTTGCCTTAAAATGTTCCCTTTCCAGTTTTTTAAAGGCCAAACTCACTATTGCTTACTTTGTGTGATGCTTCATGTATTATATTCTCCTGTCTGCAGTCATTTAAAAGGTTAGGCACATACCTACTAACCATGTCTTTCTAAAGAAACGGGGAGAAAAGAGACAGACAAGAAACTTCAGACATGGCATACAGAAGAACTGGGCACACGATTGTTTCTATTTATAGTCAAAACATAAAAATCAAACATAGTTTGTAACATTTAGACTGGAGTCTATTCATGATCTGGCTGATCTCAGAAGTCTGTTTGTACTTTGTATTATATATAAAGAAACACTTAAGGATCAATTTGATTGTGGCCTGGTGCTAATACATTTTTAAGACTTATACCATATAAATCAAGACATTACTGATATACACTCAGAGGACAAAAAATTACTTACTGTGAGAGGGTGAGATTTTTCATCAAAAATATCCAATGATCTATCAGAATCTCTACGAAACAAAAATCTCTGTTTTAGCAATAAGACTTAACTAGTAATGCTATAATCTACTAAAAATCATTGTTCATTAAAAAGAATCAAGGGACATATTTTATAGCTCAGCTTTTCCTAGAATATGGTATGGAGCTACCTTGTATTTTTCAAAGCATTTAATGATGAGTCCTTACAATTAAATATTTAAGATGCTAAACAATGAATAGCTTTCCATGTGCTTGTATTATGCTTACTAAAGTTCTCCCCAAATTGTGAAACTAGATGAAACATTAATAGAATTACTTCCAAAAGTCAGCTGTAATTCAGAAGCATATGCTAGAACTAGCTGTAATGGCAAGAGTGATTTGTACATGGACAGAGTGTTCCTTCACCCATCAAAACTAATCCGTACCTCTGTATTCAAGGAAAGCTAAACAAAGTCCAAAGGCTGATTTGTGGTGAGTTAAGTGTGTTTGCCTCCCTCCCTGTTTTGGAGTTTTATGTGCCATTGGATAGGTGCATTACTGACCCTTTCTCAGCTGCTCAAGGGGGGTACAAAGAGAAAACAGATACAGCATAAAGTGTCAGAGTTTTCACCTTCTTTAAGTTTCACCAGCTGTCACTGAAGTGACCAAGACCATATTTGACTCTATGATCTTGAGAGTTTTTTTCCAGTCTTAGTGATTCTATGATTTTATATCCCTGATTCCAAAAGAAAGTCATTATATTTCAGCAAAGGAAAAGTTCACTCACCTGTTCTTTATATGATAGAATATTGCTAATGTTACACTAAAAAAAAAAGAAAAGAAAAAAAGATTTAACAAAGTGTTTTCCATGCACACTATTCCACTGCAAAAGCTGTCATTCAGCAGAATGTTACAAATCCATTTTGCAGTAACCTCCTCTCCCATCCCCAAGCACTACACATCTCATTTCTGATGTTTAACTGTCTGGACAGAAATTAGCCAAATCAAATCTGCCTGCCAAACTACTTTTACATTCATTGTACAGATATTTGTGCAACAAAATAAGTGTTAAGTGACATTTTCAACATATACATTCATTTCCTGATTAGGTGATATTTAGTGAAAATCTAACTATTCCCAACTAAAATGTAAGTTCTCCTTGGTGTTACATATACCACTATAGAGATTCCGCAGATGTTTTAACCCTGTCTAGTTGTCTAATTTAGGAACTGTCTAAAAAAGAGAATAATAAAGATGGTATTATACCAGCATAATCTAAGAAGTGGACAAGAACAGATTTCAGTCTCTGCTAAGTGAGGTAATAGGTCTCATATATTAACACTCATCTACTCGTCTACTGTGGCTAAATTTCGTCTTTACTCATGGTGGTAACAGGAACACTGCCATCACAGGAACCTATCATGAAAAGTTCTGATCTCCTGTCAGCTCTACAACACTTCTAAATGGCACAAGCATAATTTTTTAGGTTTTTGTTTTGTTTTTCTCTAGAAAAGGAGAAGTGACATCTGCATACCTTTGTCTGAAACCAAATTTTAAAGTAGCAAATCAACTTAGATATTTTTAAACTCTACTACACTATTAAATCAGTAAAGCCTTCTGGGCCTCAGTCTACTCAGCCTTCTTTCTCCCTCAAGCTGATAAAACTCTCTTCTCAATTCTCAGCTGGTATCATCTAAGTGCAAATAACTGACTTTCTGGTATCCAGAAAAATAGCTCCAGCAGCCATTTACATTGGAGGACATAATTATCACCTACCTAAAATAACAACTACATGAAGAAAAGGCAGAAAGGCCAGAACTAAACCCTAAGTCAGCAACATGTTGGTTTTCCACAACTAGAGGGCAGACTAATATCACCGGAAAGTACCAAACACAGCCCTACAACTTTTCCTGCAACTCCACACAAAATCCATTTCAAATTCTCCCAGGTCAAGAATTTCTTGATTTAGCTTTCAGTGTGACCTGAACTCCCTCCCCATCTCAACACAAAAATTTCCAACCCACAGTGCTGACACACTTCTGCACTGCCTCAAGTGCACGATGAGAACGACTGTGACTCAGGACAGTCCATGAGCTCTGTGACTGAAACAAGAGCTCCCTCCAGCAGCCAATTTCCCAGACCTCTACACCCCTTCCATGACCAACCTGCAGAAGCAGTGCTGCCTCTCTTATTCAGGGTGCGGTGGCTTTGGAACAGACAAGACCCCCAGAAAATCCCAAATAACCCTTACAATGCCACTCAATCCCTTGCTGATGACAAGGGTCCTTACCACTTTATTGTGCTTCTAAGGTTAGGCTGACTGACAGTGCTGTCATCTATAAATATTGTTGAGCATGAGCTGTATTTTTTCGTAAGCTGCCCAGGAGAAACCTTGGGGGGAAAAAAAGAAAAAAAGAAGAAAAGAACTGAAATACATTGAAGAAGAGGGATTCTGTAAGCTTTTGTTTAGCACACTGAATACTGGCTTTACACCTCAAGTGGTTGCTGCTGCAATGTAAGCTACCCTGCAACCATCTAGTTCCTTTGTGTAAGATAAATTTATAAACCATGCCTTGTAATACACGACTTGATTTTGGATAATTTACAGCAGAAATAGCTGAGCTAAACCAGCAAGCTGTGATTTTCTCAGTTCTCTCCCTTTCCATTCTTGTCAGTTTGTGTCCCAGTCTTCCCTCTCTGTGATACTCTATTAGATTTCCCTGTGACTCCATAATCACTTTCTCCCTTCTTTTACATCCTATAACTTTACAGTTTCTGGTTATCCAGTTTAATATCTGAGTTTTTGTCATGTTACAATTTAAAAAAAAAAAAAAAAAAAAAAAAGAAACCTTTTCCTGACATGGCACCCTTCACACGTCCTGTTTAGTAGCTGGAATTCGGAAATTAAGTACTGCTATTACTTTTACTTTTACTATTATTATTTAGAGCTAGCAATATGCTCCATCATCCATCCTAATCCTCTCCATTCTGTACTCTAAGGAATCTTCCAATATAACCCTACCCAGTCTTCCCTGAGCATTTTCAGAGAATGCTTTGCACTTGAGATAGGACATCATAATTGAGGGAGGAATTTTAATCAAACAATTCAAGATTTATTAGTTTTCACCAGAATTTTTTTTTAAATGCCTTGATTAAAACTTGAAAGTCTTCCATATGAAAATGTTGACACCCTTCAAAACTCAACAGCTGCCTGGGAATATCTCCATTCCAGCAGAAGTTTGCCAGCAAAAACACTCCAATCACACTTCACCTCAGTACTGGCAGACCAAAGCTGGAATTGTAACCAAAAAAAAAAAAGAGAGAGAAAAAATGGAAAATAATCACCCCCACTTCTTGCACAACGTGCAAAATAAGAGACCCAAAATACCATTATCTTACCAGTACTTTATCAGTAGACACTTTTGATATTTTTAAGCTTTATGTTACTAACTTCCATTCTTACCTTTAGTAGTCAATGATTTTTTTAATCCACCTATTAATGACACTGCATCTTTTTTGTTTTGGCTCCTTCTTTGATAAGCGAAGTGTCCAAACCAACTAATATTTGTGGAAGAAGCTCAGAGCATATTTTCAGATTTTAAAACTAATGGAGAATCACTTATTTATCATACTGATGATATTTGTTCATTTTTTTTTTCATACTGGATATACTTCTAAAAATAGGTCCTGTAGCAATACTCAATCAGCAAGTCATTCAAGACTTGCCATCTCAGCTGAGAAATTAATGCAGTTTTATTTTTGTTAAAAAAAAAACCAAACAGGTTGGTTTATATTTTCTTACTGTTTTGGAGTACTTAAAACTGCCAAAAAAAATTTCATTTTTATTCTTTTGACATCAGCCACTCTATGCTTTGTGAGATTGTGCCTGTTTATTGCTTAGAGACGGGCAAAGAAAATTCAGTTTTACCTTTCTAAGGAAGATCTGGAACATGTGTATGACTATATACCTAGAACTACTACAGTTGTTTCCTTGAACTTGTCTTTGGCCCAATATACTAATATTATTTACACAGAATCTGGTTTACTTACATGATTTATATGGTTACTCTTCCTCTTCTCTCGCACTAGAAAGAAGGAAAAAGAATGTGAACTGAAAGGTTTCCCAATTTACATTCAATAAAGTTATTCTATTAACCTAGTTTTCTAAAGTATGGGAGTATTAAAAGTTTCAAATTTTACTTCAGGTGTCTGGAAAAGTAGTTTGAGGAAAAAATACCAAGTTTTATCAAGCTAGTAAGCTCCATACTCCTTCTGTCTACCCACATTTAGGAACAACTACTTCCCATCACAGGAAGGGGAAAAACGTCTCAGCTTTGAAAAGATGCTGTGTATCATGAAAAACAGGATGATTTCAGAAAGTTCAAATAGAAAATGTCCAACATCCAAAAGCAAACAGAAGCAAAACCAGCACACCCTGAGCCTGCCAAAGGCACACAAGGAGGAAGTGAGGTGCCCAGCATTATTTAGGTGTTCTCTCTCCTATTAGCAGAAGGTAAAAGGGTATTTCATATACAGAAGGTGCTGGCACAAGCTGTGCACCCATTTATCATGTAACTGCAACCATGTCATTTGATCATTTTAAACTGTGTTAGTCTTTCAAAAGAGACTGCAAAGTTAAACTTCCAGCTGTGACAGCAGCAATACAACAGTGTGTTAGGGAGAGCTGCACACAGGCACAAAGTATACAAATGTCACCAGCATGGACAGGCACCTCTCCCAAGCTCTAACCTCAGATCATTGCCACTCTTTAGCAGGACACGGTCTCTTACATATTTAGAAAAACTGACAATTGGAAAAGAGTATCCACTTTGTTTTTAGTCTTTTTTCATAAATCAAAATTCATAATCCTGATAACATCTCACTGAGAGAGAACTTATGGATATTAATTCTACTAATTCTATGGAAGGTCAACTAAGAAGAACAAGGGAAATTAGAAAATAAATTATTCTGCCCGACTTCTCCATAAAATTAATTAATTTAATACAAACTTCAGGGAATAGTTTAATAGTTACTACCTCACCTAGAGGAGCCTTTTTCTACATGAACACAAGTCTACACAATTCAGTACATTTCATTTAAGAAATCCAAATGATGTTTAAAAACAATACTAGCCCAACAAGGCTGTTCACATAGTTTGAGCATTTTCTGCAGCAAGGCTGCACAGTGAGAGTGTTCATGAATTCTGTCAGAGAGTGAGCTGCACCTTCAGCACTGCTCATCTCAGAGGTGTCTGAAATGAGCAGGTCAGGCCCTCTGCCTGTTTGAAGACTGACCTTAGAGGCCCCAGAAAAAGAGGTTTTTACATTTCCTTGGTATTATCTCTTCTGGACAACCAGGCTAGTGCTTGTTCCCACTGCTCACAGATTATCTGAGCACTGCAAAGTTGATACAACTGACAATAATACCACTTGCCATAAGACTGAATAGCAGGACAGCAACTGACAGACCTGTCAAAATAATTCTTTTCTGTGGCAATGCTGTGTCAAGTTAAAAGACACACTACAGCTTTCCATCAACACATCCAACCTCAAGTGCATCACTTTCCTAGCAAAACAGTGCTTCAAACAAGAACCAACTATAAAAGAAACAGAAGCATTTTAAAAAGATGATCTTAAATTCTTTTTTAGCTGTAACTTCAAAATACCCTGTTGTCAGAATGTGACAACAGAATTTTTATATGTGCAATACAGAAATGCCTCCACTTTTTAACAGCCTTTTGGAATTCACAAGCTATAGCAATTGTTTCAAAACTGAGTTATTATGTAAACACAGGTTCTGCAAAGAAACTGAAAATTGAGTTATTATGTAAATCCAGGATCTGCAAAGAAATTGAGAATCCCAATACATCTATATAATTAAAGCCAGGATTGGAGAATATTTATACTCAAACTATTCAAACAGTTTAAAACAAAAACATGATATAGACTAATGGCTTAGGCTTATTATTTATTACAGAAAACTTAAATTTTTTTCAACTACACTTTAAAACAATTTTTGAAACAGTCTTTGGTCATTAAAAAACCCACCATTGCTTGAAACTTGAATTACACTGATGAAGAGAGCCTTGCTCCTTCAGACTACTAGGATCTGCACTCTGCAATCTGATACTTAAGCATTTTAAAGATCAAGTGATTTTAAGTGTTAAGTAAAATGGTCTACAAACACGTTTCTGTGTAAATATATAAATTACTAATCCCTATGCTTTGAAAGAATTGAAGCACTGTTCTTGAGCTGTTACTTTTGGTTACTTTTCCAATTTTTTCCTTTTTTTTCGTTAAACTGGGAAAAAACCTTAGCTTACCATCTGTTTGTGACTTGCTCAGGAAAATTGTGCTTGCTCTGGGATGATCAGATGGATTAGATTCCAAGGCTAAATCTGAAATAGGAAGGACAAAAAAAAGGAGATACCTTTAATAAAAGATGGTAACTGCAACAATTCCCACCCAGCCTCAAAGTGCTCAAGCCCAGTGATGGAAACAAGATTAACCCCACATAGAATGGGCTGTCTCTCTGAAACAGAACTGTACTTTTGCCAAGATGAATAAAAATTTTACATTTTTCCCTCTGAGAAAAAAAAAAAAAAGGACAAGGAGATCTCAAAAAATCCATTTATCTTCAAAAGTCAATCTGTGCCCCTGCATGTTAGGGTAGCTGGGTGTGGGGCATGTGCTCAGTAGTGAACAGAAAGCTAGAACTTTATCAAGAGAATAATTTTTAAAAAACATACCAAAAAACAAAAAATTATCACTGCTGATCTTTCCCTCTGTGGTCTTTCTCTCTATGCTTTATGTACCAAATACAGCAGGAAACAATCTCGTGGTCTTACAAAAGAACCTAATAAGTAACATTTACAGTGCTGATAAATATCAAAACATGGAGCTTATGCTATTCAGTTCTTTTGGAATTTCAAATAAAACCATGTAAAACTAAAACAGAGTTATTGAAGAACCAAATGACTGCTTTAATCCTGTGCCACAACAGAGCAGTGATGGCATTAGAAGAGGATATATTACTCCCTAGCTTAAGATGGAAGTGATCACAAAAGTTTGTGGATGAAACTGTGACCATCATGATGAAATTCTGAGCTGCCTTAGCTTTGACAGAAGACACAGCTGTTCCGAGGAAGTCACGCTACAGGCACAGTGACTTATGTGAACACATGAACAGAATAATCTAGGATTGTGATCCTCTAAGTCCTGGAAAGAGCAATTTTGCATCCATTTATAGTTGTCACTCTCATGCCATGCCAGCCATACAAGCACACACATCCATGCATGAGCACTTGCATTTTGAAGTGTTCAAGCTGAGACACCAACACAGCTGCCACACCCCTAAAAAGCAAAGCCATTCAAGAATCACCATCAACTTTTAATTAACAAAACCCATAATCTTTTATGCACCCAACCAAGAGAACTCTACCAAACCACAAACTGCCTGGGTGCTGAAGTTTTAACTGTGTGAATGTTTGTGCCACTGCACCTCCCCACAACACAGCCACAAGCCCCCATGTGCCAGCAAGGGAACATAAGTGCAGAAGTACAGGAGTCCCCAAAACCTCTCATTCCAGATTCCCACTGGAGCACAACACTGCTATCCAGACCTCTGTGTTTTCCAAGTACAGGGCTTTACAGCACTGCTGATCTTAGTCCAGCCCTGTTGCTCTGGCACTGGTCCAGGACGTGGACCACTGTAATTCTGAATCTCTACTGTCTGAGTAAAGTAGCCAACATCTGTTTAGGAACACCAAGACTGTTCAAAAGGGAATTCCCCCTTCTCTCAAAATGGCCAGTCAGCCATGAAAGCAGACCATCTTGTGAAGTTTTAAAAAGCTAATTTACAAACCCAGTATTTCTATTGTTGTCTTACTGTGCTCATTTCACAGTATTCAGTGAATAGATACCTGCATTTATTCATGCAGTAAAATGTAAGAAGTCCTGGATTAGCTGCCCTAGAGTGGAATTTCCTCACAGCTCATACCGCATGTACTTCTGATACACAGTTGATTCTCTGAAAAAATAAAAAAATCCAGCATGCAATAGCATGCCATACTACCACATTTTAAGTACCACTTGTAGCATCTTAACAAAATAGCATAACTTGTTTAAAACTTGTCCACAAGTCTGACAAGTTTCTAACACTGATTTAACAAAATCACATTTAAGAGACAGTATACAGCTTCTAATGCTAGCACTGCATTAACAAACAAACCCAACACAAACAGTGATTCAGAAGTGGAAGTATTTTGCCAGCCTCTCAGTAACTGAAGTATCATCAACAGGCCAAACAAGACTGCAATATGCAGACTTAAAATACAGATTATTATCAGCAAGTTATGATGCAAACAGAGCAAACAACTCAGAAGTTATTTATTTACAGTTCAGCAGCAACTTTTAGAATAACTGCGTAAGTCAGGTTAGAACGGATCTCAGAGGTCTCCAGTTCAACTTCTTGCTGAAAATAGAATCAGCTTTTGGTAGAACATGAAGCTGCTCAAGGCTTTACTGAGCTGAGCCTTGAAAACTTCCAGTGAGGGTCCATAGAGCCTAGATCACCTTTCCCATTTGGAGGACTAATGCCTACAGGGCTATGAGACTCACTATGGAATCAGAGGGAAGAGCTTATAGAAGTGTACAGGCCATATTTAGGAAAAGGCAGCAAGAAAAACTAGGGAGTAAAAAGCACAGGAAAACTGAAGGAAAAGGGCACTGAAGTCAGTAACTCCTAACACAGGACTCCATGTTTCTCCTTGCTGAATTTCATAGGTTGCTGTTGGCTCAGTGCTGTCCAGGTCCCTCTGAATAAGCAGCCTCCAGCACATTGACTGTTGGCTGTCATCTGCAATTTGGGCATCCTCCATCACCTCCTCCATGTCACTGATAAATATTAAACAGGACAGATGCTTTTTTTCCCAGGGAAGAGACAGTACAGGATAACACCTATCCTCTCTCACCTCATAAAAAGAATACACTACTATCTTGACTTCAATATGGTTTTGATTTATTTTGGAACCATGTGACTTGTTAATGCTCACTTCTTACATTGTTTCTGTCTCTTATGCTCTGCCAGTCCCTATATCCATGCCTCTTACATGTTAGAAATCAGGTCTAGGACTAAAAGCACAAGAATGAATATAACCAACTTTCACCCCAGTCAAGAAGTGTCTGCAATATCTTCTTGTCATTCCAGGCGACAAGACCCACAGCACTGCAGCATGCACTGAGTGACACAAAATTGACAAGGCCACATGAGTCAAACCCGTGAACCAAGCAGACCAACACATTTAAGGAGAGGAACAGAACTGAAAGGATCATAGACTTCACTGGCTCCAGTTCCATCATGGTTCTGCCAGACATCAGGAGCTTTCTGCTGGATGAAGCCAGGTATATCAGCACATTAAACCCACAAGACAGATTATACAACCAGAGTTAAGGTACTAATAGTCCAAGACACATCACACAGCTCCCAGTACAAAATCCCAACAGAAATTATCAAGACCAACTGTAGCTGGGTTTGTTATTCCAGGATAACATGGCACAAGCATACATAGTGTACCTGCTTTGTTCTGGCAAGAGACTGCAAAGAAAGATGCATTTAACAGACCACCTCCCTATAGCTTTTCCCTTAGAAGCTGCCAGAGAACTTTAACCATCCTGCCTGTGTCATTTTCTCTGAACAATGCTTTTTTCTAAGCAATGGAAAAAGCAGTCATTTGATTTGCTTGTCCTAAACTGCCAGTGTTGCTCATGAAATACCAAAAAGCAACAGCAATACAGCTGAAGGAAATGTAAGGCAAGATGCAGATAAGGGCATGAGCAGAGGCAAAATTTAATGAGAAACAGCAAAAGAAAAGGCAGAGCAAGAGATAAATCTGTCTGCAAACAATTTGACTAACAACCAAGCATAACTCCCAATACTTTATCCTGGTAGCACTTATGAGTCCAAAACCAAGATACAAGCGCTGAAAGTAAGGGTAAATCTTGAGTAGGAGCTGCATCAGAAGTTGTATGACAGAAAATTCAAGCTTCACAGTAAGCTAACAGAAAGCATGTATGCCACAGGATGAACAGGAATAATAGGAATTAAAAAATACAGAAACAAGAATGAGAGAAATGAGAGGAATAATAGGATGATATAAAAAGCAAGAAAACAGCTCCAGAACATTTTTGTTCTAGAGCTATAAACAATAGAATTCAAAACACTTTCTATCAGACCCTCAAACTTAGTGATAAAGAGGTGAGAAGGGATGATTCCCACCAGAAATTAGGTCTATGAAGCAGAACAAGAATGCTGCTACACAAGGGCCCTCCACCTGTCTGAGAACAGTGTGTTAAAAACAACGTTCCCCCTTATTTCTCTGCATCTCTCAGAACCATTTACCCATGTGTACTACCAAGCTTGTCAGATGAACCCTGCCTCCAGGTGGAGCAGAGAGAAGCCTGAACTTGCTTCCCTCTGCCACAGTTCCCCCTTTGAGGAATCCCTTGCAGCTCGCTTGCACTTCAGACAATCTCAGCCACCTCTGCTGCTGCTGTGCACACACAGCCCCCCACAGGGCAGATCACATCACTTTAAAGGCAATCCTCTGCCCTAGCTCAAGATCTTGCATCCTTTCCACAGCACAAAATCCACATGAAGACTTTACTTTTATCCATGCCATGTAAGAATGTGTGTAGGTTTCAGGAATTTACAATGCTAGCTACTTATCTATGGTTTACACACTCCACGGGTGACTTCTAATTATTACAAACACATTTTAGACATTGCATCGTGCTACATGTATTATCCTGTGAATAAAGCTGACAGCCAAAGATGTCACTTAGTAGCAGCCCTTTGACAATTTCATTATTTCAGAACAAAAAACTAGTACATTTCCTTTAACAGCTTTAGCCCCATCCTTCGCTTTACCAGACAGCAGTAACGTTTTGATACAGCACATATTTAAAGCATTAAATAATACAATAATCTCTTTGCTGTAAATTGCGTTTTGTCACTTGCTCAATGACTTACTACCTGTGACTAATGCTTGAGTTTCCCTTATATTTCATTACCTTATGCTGTAAAGATGCAAGCCACTTAACACTCCCAATAAAGACGTAAAAATGATAACAAATTAGATGAGCAAACAATCCATTTCAGAATGTTTGTTATTCCTAACAACAATTTCATATAAAATTATTTCTCCTTCAAATTACGTTACTCCCATTCTTTTTTGAAAATCTTTTAGGAAAGTTACTACTCTGGTTTCTAAATTTAACCTTTGTTTATTTGTCACAGACACTCCAAATGCACCAGAGTGCCCAGCACGCATAGGTTGCTTTCCATTTGCAACTCATTGTTGAAAGATTGTTAAAAGATTATTTCTAAATATTGTGAATTTACACAATAAACAGAGAGGGATATTTTAAAGCTATTTAATAGCTGTCAGTTAATCTTTGTGGCACTACTACAGAAACAGTAATAACATTACCAATACCCAGCACATATCTAAGTACACACTGATGTTTCAGAAGAATGCAGAAATTATTTCAATATACAACAAGCTCTCTTAATTAGAAAGGAATTATTTGCTCTTTTCCACCACACTCCAGAATTGGGCTGGAGAAACTGGCACAGTAAACATTTCAAATTTGCTACTAAAATCAGAAGACTTTAGAAAGCAGAAGTACATATATATGTTAAATACTGGAGACTACCTAGGATTTAAGTAATTCATAAACTTCTGTGGATTTAAAAAAAAAATCAATACCATATTAATATGTCTTCTTTTATTTCTCAAAGCACACCACTCTGTACAGCCTCCACAGGACATCCCACCATGATCCTATTGCACCCCGCTCACCGCCCCTGCTGGAGAAACACAGCCGAGAGATCTGTCCACACAACACAACACCCACCCTCCCTCTCTGGGACCAGACAGAGCCCAGGAGGCTTCCACGTTTCCTGATCTACCTGCCAGGGTTATAAGCACTTCTACAGATTTTAGCCAAGCTAGGGTATCAGGAGTGTCCCAAACTCCACAGCAAAAGCAGGACAAGTTAAAACAATGGTAAACAAGATGCCCCTAAGATTTTATCCTTTGAACCAGAAGGAAAATAGTAGCTCACAAGATAGATTATAGAACTAGCATTTTGTTGGGGATGTGGTTCTGTACTGCATTTAATTTAGGACCATTTAAGGGACAAGGAGAAAGCATTAGTTCTATGCTGTCACTTTTTATTCCCCACACTGACCTTCATATGTAACACAACTCACTATCACCAGAGGTTAAAGTCAAAGTCCACAGCTCTAATTTTCTAACTGATAAGCAAAAAAAACAGCCACAAAAAAAAACAACCAAAAACCAAAACAAAAACCAAAACAAAAACAACCAACCAACCAAAAAAAAGAAAATCCAAACCTACGGAAAAAACCCACCAAACAGAACAAAAATCTTGGTCCACATTAAAGAGCAATCAAATTTTAGAATCTTAGATCCATGCTGACAACAGCAGGCATAAGGAAAGCCTTCCTGTAACAACTCACATGTTCTCTGCCTCACTTTCAAGCCATGGTTCAGAAAGCAGAACAGCTGAGTACCAGAAATTCCAGCCTCAGGTTGTGTCTGCAGGTGACCAAAGTAGGACACACTGCAGTGTTTGCTGCTGTCACATGCCACCTGATGGACTGGCACGTGGTATATTTTTCAGATCTTCCAATTACTCACATTTGCAAACTTCAAATGAAGCCTAGACCTTACCTGCTGTTTGCTCTGTAAAAGAAAAATAACTATCCACGTAACAAAACATGTCCATGAGCTTTACAGAAAAACTTTTTTTAGTCTTTGAAAGATACTGGCATTCAGCAGTTTATTATGTGAGTCTGACTGACACATTTCATAACAAGCCAGTGTTAGTTTTCACACTGGAAAAAAATCAGCAATGTTTGATTACTGCAATGATTCGAGACCCTTTCAGAACTCCAAACAGAAGCAAAGCTGTGCTATACACACACAGCTCACAGAACATTGTAGAATGCTACCTGGCTGACAGGGGGATTTTTGTGTAAGCTGTTAAGGTAATCCTGACATTCACATCACCTGCAAGGAAGATCTTAAATTTTATTCATCTGGCTTTACTACACATTGAAATAAATAGCACCAAGTTTTTTTAAGTCAGTATCCTCCTCACTTATCTCTTGAAATCACAACATTCAGAGTTTTCCTCTGAAAACATTATTTTTCTAGTGAGTGAAATGAAAGTGCACATTCAAACTCTAGAGGTAATGAAGAAAAAACAGATAGGTTTAACAATCTCAACATAAAGTTGCTAGCAAAGATCTACAGATTCAAGGTCTGGGTTCTTAACGTTTGGTAGCATTTCCCTCCCAGCCTCCCACATTAACTTCTTCCTTCTCCTTGTATGTGGAAGAAACACGGTTAGAAATGTTAATTTAATGTGCAATATGAATCTGGGAGGAGTAGGGTTTTGTGTTTTGTTGGCCGTGCAAGAGTTCATTCCCTGTTAGTCAGCTTTCTGGTATGACCTCACCACAATGATCACACTTGAGAGAACACGTACTTCTAGCCACAGAACTTCTGTTGTTTTACATCTACCCTGCACGTAGGAGGGAAAACAGCAAATCTCCTAAAGAAAGCCAGCAGAGAATAAGGATGCTAGAGGTAAGTCACACAGAATCAGTTTTTAAAAAAAGTAAAGATTAAAATTAATTCAGTTTCCTTAGTTCTAGAAGTCTCATCAAACCCCTCTGATTATATATTTCCTTTCAATACTTGTTATGCTGAAAGCCTGAAGAAACACACCAGAACCACAAATCAGTCTCCCTCCACATGAGCTTCATGTACATATGTTTTATACCAACTACTCTTAAAAACGTAAGGTTTTCTTGCTTGCTGAAAAAGTCTCCAAGACTTACTGAAGAGAAAAAAGGATAGTGGATTCCTTAGTTGCCAGCAGCATCCAAGCATAAAAACAGAAATACAAATACTCTGCAGTGATGAATTATTTAATTTCAAATTCCCAGATCTGTAGGTCAGTTTCATCACTGTTCCTGGATGACTTTGTCATTCAGTCATTTCCACTACAGGTACTTCACAGATTGTTTCTGGCATCAAGCTTCTTAAGAAAATAACATGGAAGGTGTTTCAGGCTTACAGAAAGTCCAACACTTCCTATGTGTCAAGATCACAGACTATCTGCAACTGCTACAAATACCTTTGTAATGAATGTCTAGTCACTTTTTGGAAAAGGATAATGACAGTTATGAGGAACCAAGAGTGAGTCTCAGTTAGGTGAAAAACTTGGTGACTACATGGAAAAAAGGAGAGGGAACACTAAGAAAAGGCATCAGAGCATCATGTGGCGTTTAGCTCTGGTTTCATGTTTGTCCAAATAGACAACAGTATTTGTCAACCTATGCAGCTACAGATCTTGAAATAGAGGCACAAAAACCAGCACAAGATAGTTAAGCCTTCCCTGTGATGAAAACTGCTGGCATCAAAAAACTGATTCTTTGCACCAAAGTGTTTTAACTTAACTAACATTTTAACTAGGATTAAAAAAAAACCCAACAACAAATAAACCCCAAACTAAAAAAAAAAAACAAAAAAAAACCCACAACAACAACAAAAAAAAAACACACCAGGAAAAAACCTCCACCCACATGCCTGAAATAAGCTGAAATTATGTAAGAGAAACAAATGAACAGTATTTAGACCTTCTGCAAGGAGATTTATAGACAAACTGTTATAGACAACCACATCCCAGACTATCAATATATCCAAATATCTGTTCACCTTCAACACTGTTTAATAACTTCAGCATGCAGACAACCTGAAGTTTTCAAGAGTTACTCTAGGCACTAGCCAGGTAAACCTCACTTACTACATCCCTATTAACTCTCCTCTTCAAAGTCCTCTTCCACTTGCTTTACATCTACACTGGCGTGTGATGATCACATCCCACTCAGCTCCTCTCCTGATCCCATTTACTGTTCCCTCTTATCTCTGACTGTCTTTTCCCTTGTGATTCTCCATCCCCCAGTTACTCAGGTGAGGGTACCAGGTCACTTTGTCCCACCACTTTAGTAAGGCAACACTCTTCACCTTGGTTCAAGGGAATCAGGCAAACCTCTGCTCAAACTCAGTGAACAGCAGCAGTGAGGGGAGATGACTTCAAGTACAAGTGAGAAACATCTGCCAAGCAAGGTCTTGTTCTAGTTTTATCCAAGGATCAAAGAACTTCTGAAGAAGTAGATCTGTGTCTAAACATAGGGATCTAGCAAGAAAGCATCAGCCGTAAGCTCTTCCCCCAAATAACCAGAAAAAAAAATCTCAGGAAAAAAAAAAAGGAAGCCCAAAATAAAGATTAGCAGACACTCACTTTGGGGGGAAAAACCCAAACAACCACAAAAAACCCAAACAACCAAACAAACACCAAACCAATCACCACAGCCCAAATGGCACACTAAGATCAAAGAGCTACTATTACTAAAACTAGATAGGAAAGCCTTTTTGGTCAATGCAAACTGTGTTGAACTGTTAAGGAACACTTAATGCTCAGCTGAAAAGTCAACTAGCTGCTTCAGATTCATGGCAGACTTTGATATTTAATATTAGCAGTAGACATGAACCTATTTGGAAGAAACTTCTGTTTTCAAAGTTATGTTTTATTCCTTGTTTACTTAATCCAACTAGGCTTAGCATATCAAACCACAAACACAGGCTTATTTCTCATCTGGAGAAAGCGTGCACCAAACAGGTTTATGGCTCAGGATCTTAAGAGCCATAAAATACAAGGTCATGCTTTAAATTCTCTTAGTAGAGGATCTGACCAACCTTTCCTGTTTGAATTAACCTTCGTTGAAACATGAGACTTTCAGTTTTACTGTGTTTTACCTCCATTCCACTTACCACTGCTTTTTTGTCATACATAAATACCACATCATAATTTGTCCATTTTAAGAAAGTGAGAATTTTCTTGTTTCATTCTGATCTGATACAGACAATCTAAGTAGTGCTGACTGGAAGGTAGTGCCTGTTAAGGAAAGTGCTGGAGAAACTACAGAATAATCCTCACGTAAGAGCACAGACCTGCGAGGAACACATTCCACTTGCTATGGAAGGTCAACACAAAGCTATGACACAACACAAAACAAAACGTCCAAAGCTCAGTTGGTAACTTCTGCATTCCTGATACAACCAAAACATTCAATTTTAGCAAAATAAGTGCAAAAGTACTTAAGACAGACTTCAGAACAACAAACAACATCGAAGTAGAAATTTAAGGAATGAAGCATCTCCATCCCATTCAGATGCTAGCTTCCTGATATATTTAGCTGTTTTCTTAGAAACTCTTAGAACTGAGCAGTGAAGAACAAAAATAGCCAAAATGATCTTGAGTTTTTTCCTTGCAGCTTTGTCCCTGCCAAAGGATTCAAGAAAAGGGCAGTCAGTAGATTCTCAGCCTCCCATTATAGACTAAGTTTGCATCTTAGCTAGCCTATGATACTATAAAATAATCAATTACAGAAATACGTTTTATTGCCCAAATGAAACAAACACTTTCTAGTAGCCAAGAGCACAGAAACACGCAGGCTGTTTGCATGGTTAGGGTATGCTGAGAGCTTTTACATCCTAGAGTTTAAGTGGAATAAGCATAGCTATCTGGTCTATTATAGATCTATTCTTTCATAGGAGGTATTAAATTAAACAGATAGCTGTCTCTCTTCTAACTTCATAAAGCCTGTATCATAACACATGATTTCAGACTTCACAAATAGTGCTTTACATTTTGAAGTTAACTGCTTCAATTCTATCCAGGGAATGCTTTGTAACATACAAAAATCAACACAAGAAGCTTTACTTTTAAGACTGACTATCCAGAATTTTGTTTTAATAAAGGTATCAAACTTTGATACTTTCTGCACCCCTGAAGAGTTGTATAAATCAGAAAACTTCAAATATCATCTATCACTTGCAGCAGATCAACTTCGGAGGGCAATAGTGAACCACATACCTCTGTAAAAGTGATCTTCAAAATCATCTTAAACATATACCACTTAGCAGTTCTAATTCTAAGATTATCTCCTGTCTGAAGACTCAGGTTTCTATAGCCACAAGAGTAAAATTTGTGATAGACAGCTAGTATCTTATTCTTGGACTATACACTCCTATTCAGGCTTGCAAATTCAAAAAAATTTAATACTTCTCTACTTCAAGGCCAGTCCTGAAACATGGATGAATTCACAATTAAATCTGTTACTTAGCACAGCTGACATGATCACATACTAAAGATTCAAACAAATACAACCCTTATTCCTGAGGAGATTTGTTTGGCTTAGGCATTTTTGCTTGGCTTATTAGAATCTTTAGAGAGTTTAGCTCCTCCTCCCCTAATGAGTTGAGAGAGTTCTGTAATAATCTTCCTGCAAAAATAAAGGTTTATTTCTCCTAGGCAGCAAACATAATTTCTACTACTGCACAGCTGTCTCAGAGGAGCTCCAAGAGGCTGACTGTTCCATCTCATTTCTGGAACAGCTGCACCATATGGTGCTGTGCAGAACCCTGCAAGTTGAATAATTCCATTTCTTAAGGTCTCCTCACACTCTTCTGCAGCGAGTCTGATAGCAAAAAAAATTTTTCTAAAGTTCGAGTATAGATTACAGTGATTATTGTTACTGCGTGCACCGTACATTAAAGATGTCAGGCAGGCTATCCTCTTCCAAGCGAATGTATTTCACATAGGTGTGGTTATAATTGCGAAGAGGAATAGCAAGATGTTTGTTAATTAACCTAAGTTTTGAATATCATGAGGTGCCAGACTGCGCCGAGCGGCTGCAGCAGCAGCACCACGTGAGCGCCCGGCCAGACAGGAGCACCCCGAACCTGTTACATGTCTCGGGAATTCCGCAGCACAGCCCTGCAGCTCTCCCGGCCCAGGAGATGCCTCACAGAGCGGCTCTGTGCGGTACCAGCGCTCCGGGTGTAACCGCGAGGAATCTGAGCGGCACACACGTACTTTCCCATGAGTCCAAGGAAAGCAAATTGGGAACACCGAGAGCTACGCGACAAGGAACGCCGGTGTCATGAGTCCACAGTTACAACCCTGCACAGCCAGAGCATAAATTACCCACGTCCAGCCACGGTGATGTCATATGCACACAATCTTTGTAATTCTTAATTCCCTTACTCCCCACACACCCTCTTCCTTCCTCCTGTTCAACAGAGACTGGAAATGCAGCAGCTTTTGCGATCTGCCCGAACACTGCGACCGAGTCACGACTCCACAGTTAAGGAGAAAGGAGCAGCCAGACTTCTCCGCCTCAGCCAGGAGCACCCGGGGGCTCTGCCACGTTCTCTTCTTGTTCCCCGACCCCCTCTCCGGGATCCGGGCAGGGCCGGGCGCTGCCCGGCAGGGGAGGCGCTCCTGGCCCGGGCGGGGACTCGCCGAGCGGCCCCAGGCTCGTCCCGCGGGCGGAGGTCC
>WBNO01023405.1:173433-219838 GCA_013400575.1 Peucedramus taeniatus | reverse complement strand
TAGCCGGCGGCCGGGGCCGCGCTGAGCCCGGGCCGGGGGCTGCGGTGGCCGGCGGCGGGATGGCCTTGGTGCCCTACGAGGAGGGAGGCGGCTGGGCGGCGCGGCAGCTGCACAGCCCTTCGGCCACCTTCCACTTCGCCAGCCGCACCATCCGCCTCAAGCAGGACTGGCGGCGGCTGGGGGTGGCGGCCGTGGTCTGGGACGCGGTAGGTGTTCATGGCAAAAAGCTCTTGCCGAGCTTTCAGATTCACCGTAGAAAATTATTTACCGTAGAATTGTAAAGGGAAGCTTTTTTTATTTATTTATTTTTTTAATGTTATGAAAGAATATGTTAAACAACTGTGCTTTACTTTTCCCTCTTCCCCCGTAAGAGATCCTGCAGGAATGCAAGGGAGATGCACCGCCTAAACCCTGCACAGCCAGTGCGCAATGCAGGAAATATTCCGGATAATTCTCACCTCTTTCTTTACAGTGGCTGGTGATGTTAGCTTGGCACCCTTCAGAGCACAGCATAGATCCCACTGCTTGTAGCCTCAAGCAGGACTGCTGATAGACTTTATCTTGGGGATAAGAACCGTCCAAAGCAGAGGGGTTTGTGGTGGGTCCAAGGCCACAGGGCAGTTGCTCACAGCATCACTTGTAGGAATCCAAGGGCTTCCCATCGGGTTGGATTTGAGTCCACACACAAATTGCACTTTTACCTCTAGTTTAAAAGAAGAAGTGTAGCATTTTTAGCAAACTTCTCAGATGAATTGGTGTAGAAGTTTGCTGATCTTTCTGGACATCAGCTTTGACAAAAGTTGCTGTGGGAGAGGTTCTTATCAAGATCTATATAACATGCTACATACAACCAGCTAGAAGTGTCATAGTTTACTTTCCCTGTGTCCTTCCCGAGGCTATACCAGTGTTTTGCAGAAACGTTTTGAAATGCCATACAACGTACTATGAAACCTGATTCTGGACTTCAACAGTACTGGGTTCATTCACTAGTGTTTGACAACCCCATAGCTTTTCCTTTCCAAACACAACTCTTTCTACCTCCTGTTATGTTTAGGGTTTCATGGAGCAGTTATCACCTCCAAGGTGTAACCTCTGTGGTTCTTTTTTTCCTTTTGCCAATAGAAGTCTTCCATAAAACTCTATAAAAAACTTCCGTAAAGCATGAAAAGATGACATGGGCACACAGGAGGTGGAGAAGTGCTGAACTAAGTTTGCTGCAGACCTGAAGCACCTGACCCTTCCCATAACCTTCTCTCTCAGGTTAAACCAAAAACCCTGTGTTCAGTATGGCTGAAACCCTGTGCTTAATCGCCCTTGTCTCTTGGCTTAGGCTGTTGTTCTGTGTGCTTATCTGGAGATGGAAGGCATTGATCTCAGGGATCGGTCCGTGATTGAGCTGGGAGCTGGAACTGGATTGCTGGGAATAGTGGTCACCTTACTAGGTAAGGCTTTTTTGTTGTCTCGTTTGAAGCAAATCACAACTGTAGTAAAACTAGCTCTTTCACATGTACATGCCCGGTGTAGGAGCGAGCACCAAAGCTGCACACATGAACTGATGGCTCTGCTCTGAGTCATCTTCCTTCCTTGTTAGACTCAGAGCCTGCTGCGATATTTGTTGTAGCGATGGTGCCGCTGCAGTTTACTTTATGGCGGGACCCCCTTGAGGCTGACGCCTGTTGCCATGGCAGGCAGCTCGGCAGCATTCGGCTCTGCAGCGATTCCCCCCGGGCAGCAAGAGCTGGGCTTCCCGTCTCCCACTTGTCTTCCCATGCAGATAAAGCTACAGACAGAAACCACTCTCCAGCTTGCATAAGCCTTCCATTAGCCTGTCTTGCAGACAGGGCATGGAGAAATGATTTGCTGCTGATCTGTCTGTGGCTGAAGCAGGAACTGGTACTATGTTAAATTTGTGCAATCTTTCCTAGGTTAACTTTGTTAATTCAAAGCTCTAGTGGCTGTGAAAGGTGCCTATTGAAATCAGAGAAACAAAACAGTTTGACAAAATGCAGTCATGCCATGAAAAATCACACAGGCATAACTTTTGCCTGACCTGTGAAAGAGGCTTTCTAGCTGCCTCTCTCCTAAAGAAAAATGTGAAATTGGAGCAGGTTAATTGTAACACCTCCTGTAATTTATTCTTTTGTCGCATATGGAAAGGCCAAAAGTAACTCCTTGACTTTCATGCATTAAGAAAAAGCACCAGAAGACACGTTTTCTTCCCTACCCAACTCAATCTTCATGTAGAGTACACTTTATATTCTTAAATGACTGATGAAGGGTAGGATGTCTGTAGACGGGGGTTCTGCTTGTTTTGTTCTTTTGTTTGTTTGTTTTTAATCAGGCAGCTCAGGGGAGCTGTTAATGTTTAACAGGAACTAAGGAGCCTGCTGGAGTTAGAGCATTGTATTCCACATGCTGTACTGGGGGTGTGGATTGTGAGTGTGAGCCGTGTCCCCCGTCCCCCTTAGGTGCCCGTGTTACCATCACAGACAGGGCGGCAGCACTGGAGCTCCTGGAGTCAAATGTGCAGGCGAACTTACCCCCTGAACTACGTCCCAGAGCGGTGGTGAAGGAGCTGACGTGGGGGAAAGACCTGGATAACTTCCCTCCAGGAGCATTTGACTTAATCCTGGGTGCAGACATTGTTTATCTGGAAGAAACATTTGCAGACCTGCTTGAGACGCTGGAGCACCTGTGCTCAGAGCGAACGGTGATTCTCCTTTCCTGCCGCATCCGCTACGAGCGGGATCTCAAGTTCTTGAAGATGCTGAGGGAGCGTTTCTCTGTGTCTGAGGTCCACTATGATTCCAGTAAGGATGTTCATATCTACAAAGCACAGAGGGGCAGTCGCAAGGATGACTTTTGACTCTCTGCTTTGTTAATAAGCCACTGATGCTGTTCAGTTCTCCCCTTTGTTTCTACTCAATACACTTGTTCCTAAGCGTGAAGTTGCAGTTGTGTTATTTCACTGGCTTCTTGTTCTGATGGTATTGTCTAATCACTGGTCTGATACAGCAAGGATTGTACTTCTGTTCTGCATATTGAACCTGTGCTTCATCTCTGAATAGAGTCATATAGGGCGTTCCACTGTCTTTTTATCAAATGTAATTTTTGAAACTGATTCAAGCTGCAGAAATCTCCAGCATCAAAATTGTTATATCAAAAGGTCTGTTGTCTGAAATCAAACCACATTTAACTTCTGGGGGAAACTTAAAGAGATTACAATGGGATTTTTCCCTTTATTGCTTCCTTAACTGTAGAAAAGTAGGAGAGTGGATGAAATAAAAGCTAATGCTCCAGCTCAAAATGCTCTAACTCTTCAGGACTTCTGCATCTTAGAAGTTGTGGTAAAAGAAACCACTTAAAAGGCAAAAAGAACCAAAAGCAGGTGCTATAAAGTTGTTCTATTGCTGTCACTGCTGCATTGAAGAGGTACAGTGAAACAAAGAACAAGATCTGGAGGGGCACTGGGAACAGGGATTGTCAAGCAAGCAATCTTAGAAATCAGTGCTATTTTTACCTGATTTGCAAGTGAGTGGGCTACACTTGCAGTAGTGAAGCAGTTGTGATTTCTGAGTTGTCCCTAACAAGTCTGCCTCACACAGATCAAGGCTCCTTGGAGGACATACACGTGCACATGTGCCACTGGGAAAGTGCAACAACTCAAGCTGTTCTTAAAATATCAAATCAGCCCTTGACTCTCTAAGTACCACTAGATAATGTTCTACTTTGTGCCTTTGTTTGTGCTCCCTCTGTCTCTGAGAGCTGTTACTTAGGACAGAAGGGTGCTCTGTAAAGTCTTTGTAGCAGGGGAAGTACTTTTGCATTACTTGGGACCTTGGGGCAGTGTCTAGGTTTCAGTGTGCTTTCAGTGCAGTGGTAGTTAAGACACTGTTCTAAGGAACAGATTTCATGCCTTGAGCTTGTAAAACACATCTGTGTGTTTATCCCACAAGATCCTGGAGTCCAGCTCGCAGCAGCAGCAGACTTCCTTCTCTTTCCAGTGGTGGAAGAATGAAACTGATGAAAACAATGGGCTAACAGAAGACAGCTACACCTCTAAACACAGTAATTGCTTTACTACCCTTTTTGTGTGTGTGTGTGTTTGTATGTGGAACTTTTTTTGCTTTTAACTTAAAAAGCCTCAGGTCAGGCTCAGACTTTGAGCATGTGCATGTATTTGGCACTGGCAACAGAAAACAGCTTTGCAGAACAAAGCAGCAGCTGCTTTGGGCCATGGACATTTTGGAAGTTTTTGTCACTTTTGCTCACATCATACTTCCTGGTCGGTGGTCCAGAAGTGCTGTGCTGACTGTCAGGTGGAAACGACACATTTATCATTAAGGTTTGTGTTTCATCCCTGGCACATCTCTTGCATGTTATCAGCGAAGTTCCGTGCTTGGCTTCGGATCCCGTCTGGGAGTTGCTGCTCTGGAACACTTGCTGTAACAGTATCCTCAGAAGCCACATGGTGTCACTAAAACAGTGCTTAGGCAGCTGGCTGGGAATTCGCCGCCTGAAATTGGAGTTGGAGTCAGTTTGGGGGAAGGAAGAGAGCACCTTTAATTGAAAACAGATCATGAGATGAGCACTCGTGTCAGGTGTAGCTTCTTCTGTCCTATCAGCTGGGTGAGCAGTGGTTGAAAAGAATTACGAACTCTCCCCCTTCTCTCTGGCTCTAGTTTTGGGAGTGTGGCTGTAAGTTCTCACCTCTCCCCTTCCTTTTCCTCCCTGCTGGTGTCTCCTTGTCTCCAAACTCGTCTGGGACTAGGCATTAGGCTCATGTGTAGCTCAGGCTCCCCTTGGGCTGGAGCTGGCAGAAAGCAGTGTGCTGGTGCCTGGGCTGTGAGTGCCCAAGGGAACTTTTCTGTGGGAAAAGCCTGGCTGTGCTCGGCCCTTGCAAGAGGCTGGAGCTTGCAGCACTGACAGCCATAGCAGCTTGCACTGTTGCCATAGCAGGAACGTGCTAAAAAGTCTGTTTAAATACCACAGAAAAAAGCACAGAATAAAGGCTGGTGCAGCAACCCACACACTTTTAAGAAGGGGGTTTTGCCCCAGGCCTTGCTTTGACGATGGGAAGAGTTTTGTACTTTTAAAACAAAGCAGTTTAATTCCATCTCTATTTGTTAAGTTTCCAGTGTCACATTTCCCATTGCTGCTGTTACAGCCCACAGCTATCCTGCCAGCACAAGCATGTGCCCAGTAGAGACCAGGCTTGGCATCTTTCACCCTGCTGCTGTTAACATATGCACACCCAAGGGAGTATGTTTGAAGGCTGCAGTGATGCTACTGCCCATAAATAATTGTGGAGAAAAGCACAAGATGGCACTGGCAGCTCAGGTGAGTGCCTTGCCCCTGACCTGCAGAACTCTTGGTGGTCCCTCCCCAGCCCAGCAAGTGGCACCCCCCAAGGGGACACCTTCTCCTCTGACTGCTACTGGGGTGCATGTCCTGTTAGGTTGAGGAGACCAGATCCAGGCATACTGCAGTTAGGCCTCAACCATGTGCATGCCAGTTGTGGTTGCATTTAAAGCTAGAGTTCAGGAGCAGGCATCAACAGTGAGAATGGAGCTCAGCTGAAACCTGCAGTCCATCTCCCCTGGGCAGTGCTGACAGCCACGTGCACCAGGCAGGCTTCACCAGTGTTTTGTGATCCCATCACACTTACCTTCAGGGAGAGGTCAGGAGTGAGTCAGGCCACAGGTGAGTCAGGCCAGGCGTGCAGGACAAGCAGCAGAGGAGTAGCTGCTGGTGAGGGAGCAGAGGGAGCAGCTCTCTGCAGTGACACCTCGGGTGTCCCAACCCACGGGTGCCACGGCAGCTCCTGCTCTAGTATGAGATGATGCATGACCACAGCTGTTGCCAGCAGCTGTTTGGCAATTATACCAACACCCTGCTCACCCCAGCACTAGAGAATCCCACTCCTTTGCATGGTTCCATTGCACTGATCCTGTTTTGTAACAGGTGATCTCAGCTCATCTGTAGAAGGATGTGTTTGGCATGCATCCCTGAGCAGTGGGGCAATGCACAGTCTCCTGAGAAATTCACTCGCTCTAGGGAGTGGGTCTAAGCCACAGGAAAGTGACCAGGTAAGACACAACCATGCTGTGATACTGAGAAACCATCCCTGAAACATGTGCAAGAGAACACACTTTTCTGAAATGTCAGTGCAGCCAAGGTAATGATTGATATTAAGACACAAAGCTGACCACACAGGGATCTGTGTTAGCCAGTTCTTTTCAGTGCAAAATTCAAGCCAAACTGCATTTTTATCTCAGGGACTAACCCTGTTTGGGATTCTCTCTCATTACTGTAGATTTTTCTGAGCAAGACTGTGAATGACATTATAAAAAACAGAAAATCCCAGCTGTAATGAGCTGACCTTACTGCTTCCCCTTGATTTCACTGGAGGTGTGTTTACCTCAGTGCTGAATTTGTTCTCCTGGCTTCCATCCCAGTGTTTGGATCCAGCCTTGCATTACATAATAGGGCTGCGATCCTTGCAGTGTTTGCTGCCTTCTGTTTCTGTTCTGTTCTAAAGACCAGTACTACATGGTTTACAGGAATGCTCAAAAGTGAGACATGCAGCATATTTAAACTGTGAAAGGCATAAGCCTTTCAGACATTATTAAACAGAACTGCCACCAGAACGGGTAATGGAAAACAGGTTTAAAAATATCAGGAGGAAGAGAAACGTTTGTTTTTCAGGACTTAACCTCTAACTAATCTAATTCAATTAAGATTTTAAAAAGCCTTCTCTTTGGGGAGAATATGAATACTTAGGGCAGGGCACAGACTGAGATGATACCATAGACTGCTCAAAATATGCCTTTTCCCATATTCTTCTAGCTCCCATTTGCCACTAAATTAAATTAGTGTAAATGGAACACCCTGCTCAAAAAAGAGACTTTGTAGAGTTTTTTAAAGCATGTTTATGTGACTGCACATAAATGTTTGTGTAAAAAGGGAGTTATGACAGTTTATACCACAAAGGTTACAGTAAGAAAAAGCACTTCTTTATGACAATAATTCACAAATTCACAAGAATCACTTTAATATACAAAGCAATTACTACCATTCTGAAACACAAAGCAGCTAATATGTACATAGTGTTAATAAAATGCATTATAACCCAGTACAATTTTTTTAAACACAGATAAAACACAAAAAAAGAAAAAAAAAAAAAAAAAAAAAGGAACACAACAGGGATGTTTCTAGATTTCTGGGGAGATGTAAAAAAGCCTTTATTTCCCCCCAGTGATGGATTTTAATTTCGTCTTTTAACTTCCACAAGTATGTGGGAGTCAAGCTCAAATACCCTGTTCTGTGCTGACACGGTCTGGGTAAAGAACCAGAAATGCAGATGAGGTGAACATACACTTTCCAGCTTACACTACAAAGGGAGAATAATAACCCTCGCTCTGGAAGCTTCCCTGAAAAACACTGTTTCAAAACAATTTCAAATTATAAATCCAGAGTAGAAACGACTCATTTCTGAAGTGAACAACCAATCTGTGGAAAAAAGTCTGTGGAGGGGTTGGCTGTCAACTAGCACCTCTTCTTGTCCTGTTCCCATCCCAAGAAGTCCATTATAAGCAGCACAGTTTCAAATCTCATTTAAGTTTGAAGTCGTAGAACGTTTTAAAATTAACGTTTTAATATAAATAAATGTAATTAAACACACAAAAAAATGGAGTGGCACCTGGATAAAACACAACTTGTGGAAAGCACCCAAACATCCTTAGTTCTTAAGAGTGGCCATTTCCAGATAAGCAACTGGCTCAAGGCCTGCCATCCCCATGCTCTCACTCAGCTATCCCCTAATTTAGAGGAATATGCAGCTGAGGCTGAGTGAACTCCAGTCCTGAGTGCAGTGAATGCTCAGCTTATGGAGTGTGCCAGCCATGGGTCATTCCAGCCTGTCCCTGGCCCCTTCCCTGCCAGCACCCAGCTCCCGAGGACAGCTGACTGCTCCTGCCTCTCCTGCTGAAAGCGGGCCCTGAACTCACCACAGAGCAAGTCACAAATCTGCACTTGCAGTGCCAGAAAGCAAACTGGTCACTCTCTTCAATTTGTGCTATGCCAACTAGCCCAAGCACATCTCTCTGCAGGCCACAGCTTAAATACATTTTAAAAACACATTCCAAGGCAAAACACTTGAAATGCAAACCCTATTTACACCACCTGGATCTGGTCCCTTTTCCCCAAAGATTCACACAAGTCTATCCATCCACAGACCTGAACCTGTCACAAGCACACAGAAGGTGGATTTCAGCACCCTCTCTTCACCTTCTCTTCAGTCTGGCTCTTTCCAGACCAACTGAGCTTCAGGATACATTCAGCCTTTTGTAAAATCAAGTGTCTTTTACAGCTAGCAAATTACACAGCTCAGAAAAACGAGTTCTCAGGCAGATGACAGAGAACCATCAATGTACTGTACGCTTTTTAAAACCTGCTCACAATGACAGACTCCAGGGTTATAGTTAAATTATCATCATTCCTGCAAAAGAAAGGTGGTTGTGCTGTGCTTTTCTTTTCAAGCAAGGTGACACATTGTCAATGTACCTTTACTTCCTGGTGTCAAATTATTGGAAAGCCTTTCGATTTATTTTCTTGGAATGCAGCTTGTAAAATCTGCAGACAAATCTCAAATTAAGAAAAGGGGAATAAAGTGGCTGAAAAATAGTTCAGCTTTCGTTCCAAATTAACCTCCCTTTCCCACATGGGATCACTGAACTAGTTCTACTCTAAAAATAATTTCACATCCATCCTCTACATACTGCTCTGAGACACCACATGCTTGATTCTTGCTCCTTCAGCTCTCCTGCCCCTCTGAAGTGATGCCTGCTGGGCACCAGGTGCAGATCTGCAGGTTCAATTAGCCAAGGAGTCAACTGCTGTGGAGGAGTGAATTGTGTGCAAGGCAGCAGGATCACAACAACTATGCCAGAAATCTTCTTAAGCAAACCAAATGTACCTTATTTTTTTTCCTCTGTGTTTTGTTGGTTTTTTTCCTTTTTTTTTTTAAAAGTGCACATTTTAATTAAACATTTACAAAGAACATAGTGTAACAAAAATAAATACATGACCTTTTGGTTGGATCATTGGCAAATGTTACATCACTAACCAAGCTCCAGAGTGAAAAAATTACAATAAAAACAAGGTCCTAGAAAATCAATTAAATCCTCTATGAACTTTCATAGATTCGCAACCACTGATATAGAACTTGCTTTGATGGGTGGACTTGTCTTTAAACCACAAAAAGCACTGTCTGCCACAAATGAACAGAACAAAATAAAAAAGCAGGTGCCAGTTTTCACTAACAGATGACTACTTGGTGCTGCAGTTTACTGGAAGCCCAGATTTTAAAAAATCAACCTGTGGTACAAATTTAGGTCAGAAACTATCAGGGCTGTTTTTCCTTATTAATTTTTTTTTTTTTTCCTGAGCCTCTTAAAAGATTCCAAACACCCCACCAATTTCCTGACCAATGTACAAGTACCAGAGAAGAAGACAGTGATCTCCAATGCAAATGCCAGCTCCAGGCCAGCCAGAACTACAGGTGTCTGAGCAGTCCTGACAAGCACAACAGGCTGAAATTGTGCTTTCGGATACAAGCAACGGTGCCGGACACTACCCAGTGCTGGTGAAATTGCTGCCTAAGGAAGAATGCATCACCACTACCCCAGGAGGAAAACAGAAGTCTTACCAGTGGTTCCTTTAGAAAATAACACCTTAACAACCTTTCCAAATGTTTTGCCTTTGATATATAGCTGCCAAAGAGAAAAAGCACAAAAGTGAATTACTCTGGGTGGTGGTGGTTGTAAAACTGTTTACATAATTTCAAAAATCTTCATCAATAAAAAACAAACTTCACAAAAGCCACGAAAGATGAAATAAAATTCTTGAAAATGGATAACTGAGAGACAGCACAAAACAAAACAGTAATTAAGAGCTAGAATAACGCAGCCCAGAGCTACTGGGGTATGGGAAGCTTTCACACACACACACACATCCACACACACTCAGACGCACAGAAAAGTAAAAATTCTTTTTCTGACCTCCATATACTATAATACTCAGCATTCCTGACTTAAAAGCTCTCAGAGCTGTAGATTATATACTGTGTGTATATATATATATGTACATATATTATACATATGTATTTTCCAAGAATATCTAAATTAAAAGAGCACCTTTGACAATATCTTAACTGCCTGATTGGTGCTGTTGTTTTGCAAAATAATGACATTACAAAAATTATATTTCAAACCAATTCTTGTTTATTATGAATGTAACGGATCTAGCCCTTTCTAACCCTCTCTTCAGGTAAAAGAGTCTATCAGTTCTCGAAAACTCACAACCGTGAGATATAAAACTAATCCTCCCTCCCCCTTGTCAGCATAATTTCCATCCTACTTCCAAATGGCCTTAGTTTATAGAAGCTTATTACCCCAACCTCGCTACTTGGTAAATAACATAGGAATGGATTCCTGTGTCATTCTTTCCCTTTCTGGGTCAATATGAATAGTAAAGCATGTATGGGTAGCCTAGCCAGCCCTGTACTTGGTCTAATACAGTTTTTATTATTGTAATCTATAATTTTCATTAAATAAATTTGTGTCCCATAATCCTCAGTGCAACATAAATAAAAATAAAGATTCTTGCAGACCCCTATGTACTTTGAATTACATTCCTTTTCTTAGTGAAACTTTATTTGCTAATGAAGTCTAGGCTAAAACCACTACAGGCCACTTGCAGACCACACACAGACAAACGGGTAACACAGTTCTCCTCTCGCTGCCACACAAATTTGTACGAACTGTGTAGTAGGAGAACCTCACCTGGGAACTGTTTTAGGCTCCCATGCCCATTCAGCCCCAGGCTTTGTGCCCAGTGATTATTAGCAAGCTCTGGACACTGTTCATTACCCACTAGACACAGCTCTCAGAGCCCAGCTTGCCTTGCTCAGGTTCACACCAAAATCTCACATTTTTTGCAAACAAGATGTTCTACAAAAGAAACAGCCTTAATGTGGGCATATACAGCCTTTTCTGTGTTTCTCAAAGCTGGAGGAACCATTCCCTATAATTGCAAATGAGGGCCCCATGAGCTTCATGCTTTACAAGAATGACTCCTGTATTATCAACATTTCTACATCAGTACTCGTTCTGGAAAATGTAACCGTTTTATGTATTTGTATTCACTGATTTTAAGAATCAGATAGTTTTTATAAAAGCACTGCTGAGAACTTAGGGTCTTCTTTAAATTTGCACTGCTAAATAGATTCATCTCCCATTAAATAAAAACACAAAAATCAACTCTCTATGGCAGATAAAAATAGACCATTTATAAAAACCCACAAAACCTGTGGAAGCAAATTATTTCATATTTCTGATACTTAGTTCTTTTCTTGAAATACAAGTGTAATTTGAAATTCTTGATAACTCTAGATTTAACAATAATGCTGTAAATTTAACCCTGCTCCTTTTAAATTAAGTCTCTTGGAAACTGAATGCCCCCTCAAATGAGAAATCTAGAACTTTTAATACTGCTTAGGTGTTTGAGACTCAACTGCCCAGAGTCTTCCAAGTATTTTACTTAGAACATCACACTGACTGTATAACCTTTTAGAAGCTTGTGTGTGAAATTTATCTTAAAAAGACATAGAGTGAACAGGAAAAAATATTAGCTAATACTCTGCTAGGCAAGGTATTAGTATAGACCAGAGCCTTACCCATACGTTTCTATACAAAGAAGTTAAGACCAGAAGCCCAAAGTAAATTTACTCCATCAAATGACCCAAGTTAACACAGTGAGAGACTGGCTTCAGAGGGCCAGTACATAAACCGCACATGATTCTTTTGGACACATTCTTTTTGACAACTTCTTGATGTTCTTTTTTGATTCCTTTTGAGCATGATTTTTTTGAACTCCTAACGCTTAGTACAGAGGTTTTTTAAACATGAACTTTTTTAACACCATAAATCTGGGAAAGACCACAGTTCCTCAGTGCACAGGAAAAAAACTGATCTTGCAAATATCTGAGGCACGTGAGTAATTTTAGTTGCAGGAATAGATTACTCAGTAAATCTGATACTTTCATGAAAAAAATACCCCAAATAAATTAAGAGTTTAGCTAATCTGGCCAGGTTCAAATAATCAGTATTGTCCCTTGCAAAGCAGGAGTTGGAGTATTTGTGTTTGAAGTCCTCTTTAATATTTGAGGTTGTCCTAGTAGTTGTTATACTGCAACTTAATTTATGCATAGAAGGCAGCCTCAGAGTTCAAAAAAGAATTTAGCAAACCAGTCTGATATTTCTATTGAGTACAGTAATTTCCATTGTGTAAGACAGTGGTAGGGAAATAAAAACAACCTCATTGCTTGAGAGGACTTGGGACACAGACCATACTGTCTTCAGGGAGTACTTAAATGGAGTTGGCTATGCTTCAACTGCTTAGTTGTTCTGCATACAAACAGGTAGTGCTTTCACATGTTACCCCTGTTTACCATGTGACTGCTTACAGAACATCACAATTGCATCTTTTTAAAAATTTTCTTTCCCATCCAAATATAATTTCCCAACCTATATCCTATGAAGCTGCTGTCTGTTCTCTGTGCATTCAGAATGCTGAATGCACTTGCACACATAAGCTATAGAATCAACAACTGACCAGTGAAGCTCATTCCAATGCACTTGTTTCTGAAGTATGGAGAAGGTTTTACTAGTCCAGGAGGGATTAATACAGGCTACAAATCAAACCCCCTCCTGGGCTAGTTTGAAAAAGGTCTGTTATCTGCACACCAAGGACGTGACAGTGAAGCGCCCTTCGTCTGGCGTGCTGCTCGGCCGTGTATTTGTACAGCTCAGCATGAATGTGTGAACCCACTGTGGCAACCACTGCTTCTTCATTGTACCATGCATGCTCCACCTGTGTGGCCCACTGTTCTCTGGACCAAGAGGCTGGGGTGGCTCTGTCTCTAAGGCAATGGAAAGAGCTCAGCACAAATTCTTGGCATCTTTACCAAAGGACCCTCCTCATAGTAACTTCCCAAGTGACCACTGTTACTCCTTGAAGAGATCGGGAGACGAGAGAGAAGCCTGTTCTTCTTCACGCTGAGACTGATGATGAAATTCATCTTGTAAGGGGAGAAGTGGAGGCAAGTACTTGAACATTCACAGTTTGATGCAAAGCACAGATGAAGTATATTCTGTAGTTGCTTCAGGCAGTTTTGCGCATAGAAAAAAAGAAATGTTTAGAAAATAAAAAGTTTACTTTGTCTTTCTGGGTATAGCCAGAACCAGTCTCTATCCCACCAGGACAAGTGAAAATGAGAATCCAAAATTAATCTGATTTGTGGCAGTAAAGGTCCTTAAGTGCTTTCAACTCCTCAATCAGTGTCTTGTTTTGGTTTTCAAGCACAGCCACTCGATTTTCTAGACATTTCACATACTCCTTTTTCTTCCTGCGACATTCACGTGCTGCCTCTCTGCAAAGCAAAAAAGGCCATTCAAATCCAGAACAATCATTTGCAGACATGGGCTACCTAACTGCTTTCAGGCAAACCTTTACTAGTACTTTACTAGTTTCAGCATATGGAGGTATTGCTAAGAAATGCAAGTGAGGAAAAAACACTGAGTTCATAACAACTGCTCCTCACAAATCACACACACTCAAGATCCACGTATCATTTCAACACATAGATCCCAGTAAGACAGTGCACGTAAAATTATTATTATTATTGTGAGCAAAGAATCCTACTCAGTGAAAAATTTTGCTTGCAGGATTCACACTTGAGCCTATAGGCTGAGTAAAATGCTGCTGCAATAATTTGACTTTATTATCATCTATTATTCTTTTTAGTCTTTAACTCTTCCCTTTGCTGCAGTCCCACATGATGATCAACTGGTGTAAAAAAGTGCTGTATTTAGAGCCTTCATGTATTTGCTCTTGAGCAATGCTTAAGAGCATTACTCTTAAGCTATGCTCATAAGAGCAATGCTCTTAAGCATAATTTTAATAATGATGTCTGCATCACTGCAATGATACTATTAATGAGTAAAAAAAAAATCCAAAAAACCACAAACAAAAAAAAGAAGTATCACAAAATAAACAGTAGGACCCATGTAATTCTTTAGTCCCTTTTTTGGCGACGCCAAAAACAGACCTCAAGACAGTCAAACTTCTAAGTTTTGCTTGTAAAGAGTGAGCTGCCTGTAGGTAACTTGGTAACATACCAAGAACACCAGTGACAAATAGCAGAAGGTATTAATGTGCTGCTGAGCATCCTGAAGGCAGGAACACCAAGGCAGGAACTACCCTGCCCAGCAATATAATGGCACCAACGTGCAAAGTAAGCACAAGGCTAAATGCCACAGGCAGATGGGAGCCCAGGAAGAGGGCTCTCCTCCTGCAGTGCAGCCTGTCCAAGCAGCACTCTGCAGACACATGGAAATAAACACTTACTTGCCCTGAACCTTTAGTTGCAAAGCAGAACAGCTTCAAAAATAAGTCTGTGTGCCCCTTAATTGCAAACACTACACAGACCAGTGAGACAGTCAGTGTTCTGGGAAATGAGAGGACAAATCAGAACCCAGTTCCTCCCCTTATTAGATAAATAGTAGCTGTAAAAACAGAATGCATTCCAGGACCTAACTGATAAGAAGCCTTTAAAGTAATTTCTGAAATTCAGCTCCGCAAATGAGACAGGATGAAGAAACTATAGCCTGTAAACCCTGAAAGGACTCAGGTATCCATGTGTCACTCCCACAAATACAATTTCACATGTCTGCAATGCTTCAGTAAACCATCTGTAACGTTTAGAATTTAAGTAATTTGGGGCTGTTAGCAAAAGATTAAGTACTAGGGGATCAGGAAGTGCCTCCCAGTGCAAACTACTAACAAGTCTCCTTGGGTAGCAACACATTCTTTCTGTGATTTTTCCCCCTTAGGCTGTATATATTAAGCCATGTAAAGTCTGTGTGTGCTAGTTTTTCATTATGAACAGAGTTTTACTGAATTACAACAGAGCTTTAAAAATGTAAAATTTATACAGAAAATTAGCACAATAATATCCATGAATATTTACACTATAATCCTCCAGTAAGTACCACCTTACCATCTGCCTCTCTATCCTTTTTCCCCACTTTGCTATGGAGCTTAGATTTGCAAATATCTATTACCCAGACAGGCTAAAAGCACCACATGCAACATGATACTGTTGCAAAAGCTGTCAATTTAACTCAAGTGGGGTAATTCCCCATTGTTTTTCTTGGCTTTCACAAACACAAAAGCTTTCTTTTACTGGAATAAGACTGATGACTAAATGAGGGTATTCTGTGATTCTAATTAAATTTTTTTTCAAATGCAGAGCCTGAAAGAGAGATATCTATTATTCACTGGCATGAAAAAAACTATATAAAAAGGGAGATGGGTGACCTTCTATACAAAAACCTTTTAAAAAAGTGACCTCTGTTGTTCAGCATTATTTACTTCTTTAAAGCCCCTTGTATAAGCACTGGGTCTGCTCAAGTAAGTTTCCATTATGTTCACAGCACAGCAACCTACAGAAGAGAAATTAACCTGCACAAGATCAGTTTTTTCAGACTGACAGATGAAGTTAACAAGGTTTTCAGGGGGCATCCCCTGCTCAGAAGAGCAGGAAGCACTGGGTTCTCAGTGTCACAGGGTAACACACAGGCTCCAATCTGGCCTGTGGGTAAGAGTTCAAGCTTGCTGTGATGGGCCAGTTCAGGCCTACCCCTTCCCACTCCCACAGCAGCAGATTTCAGGAGTATCCTGCTCAACTTCTCCCTACAGCTCCCTTCCTTTGCTACTTCCACCCACTCCCACCTCTAAGCTTAGCTGTTCCTCCTCACACACTGGATCCTACAGGATCAAGTCTTTACCTTTCTTTTAGCCCCTCTGCTGCCACTACTGGCTCCACAGGACTTCAATCAAAGGAATAGCTGCTCATTTAGCCTTTGCTTGAGCCTTTCTGTCCCTGGAGGAGAAAACCCAAAGCGGCTAAAAGAACAAGTGAGACAACAAGAAAGTACTCACAAAGAGCACACGTGGGCCAGCAGCAAGGCTAAGGGAGAGAATCCAGCAAGTAAACCACATGAATGTAGTAACTCAAAAAAAGCAACTCATCTTGGGGTTTGTAAGAACATATCTGCAGTCATACAAATATCTCACCAATTACTTTTCTCCTTACTGCAACAACCAAAGTCACAGACCTCACAGAATGAGTCTGAGACTTAAGGTTTCACAGTCACAACAAACAGCATTAGCAGATGTGCATTTCTGCTTTGCATCTTTAAATAAAGGCAAATTCTTCGTAAAGCATTTCATAGCATGGCTAAGTAAGGTCAGCACTCTTAGTGCCTGACACTCTAGGCCTGTGCAGAGCTGACTCAATGCAAGTGATGTGAATGTACGTGCCTGTTCTTCATCAGACGCACTTCTCTCTTCCGCGCAGCCTCCTCTGCCGGCTGGGTGGGCAGCGCTGGCGAGGACGCCATGACTACTCCTGGTGCAATGGTGCTGGTCGGGGCCGTGCGGATCTGGTAGGTCTGCACATCTCCTGAGGCAGCTGCAGGGACACACGGGAACGTGACATCAGTCTGGTGACAGCACTGTCACACGTGCTGTGAGAGCGCCTACTCATCTCTCTGACCTGTCATTCCGTAACACAGTCAGCTCTGTGACCCAGCCATCTCTCTCACCGCACGGCCTGGACCACGGCGCAGGAGGGACAGCCATCATCTGGGTCATCACTGCTACCTCAGGCTCAGTTTATTCATATATGCAAGGTTTTGGGCATTCCTGCTGAAGAAGTCTTCACTTATGCTTGGTAACTTGATTTGTCTTGCGGTATAGCTGTGCTTCTTTCTCCCTTATTACATTTCTTTGTACTGCTCTGTTTCTTGGGCAGTTCTAGCATTTCTAGAGAAGGATGGAGTCACTATCTCTAGCTATGTTCCAAATGTCTGCCTGGAAAAGGAGGAACTGCATGTGTAAGTATCTAACATAGAAAAAAGGTGTAAAAATGTAGCATTCCCACAAGAGAGGGACAGTGCACTCTATTGCTTCTCTAGAATGAGCAAGGTCTTGGCTTTCTTTGATTTTATTAATTTTAATCTTAGGAGTGTGTTAATTTTGCCTGAGCTCATAAAAAATCACAATACCACCTAAAGAAATCATGTCCTTAAGAACACAAAACCCCAAAGATCAATGCAACAACAGTACTCTGCTATGCATTTTTACTGATTCCTGGTAAACTCTTCACTGGATAACTTTCATATCAACTACTTTACAGTCATAGAAGCAGGGGTACACTTCTGTTATTTTCAATAAAAACTTTGTAATACTCCTCATTTTAATGAACCAAGGTATGTATTTTGATACAATAGGTCCCCACAACTTAACCTAAGTGAAAGTAGCTCTGCCAAGTTGAGGGCTAGACCAAATGATCACTTAAGGCACTTTGCTAAATTATTCTATGATTCCAAGACTCACTGATTGAGTCACTCACTCAGTGACTAGTAACAAAAGTCACAGTAGAAAAAAAAATGGTGACTTGCAATTGGAAAAGGGGGAAAATAACTAATAAATTGAAGTGTCCCTTTAGAAAGAATCAAACATCCTTCCCTCCTGTCTTTAATGCTTGCTTTAAATTTCCTATTGTTGCACATATGGGAGAACTCAGAACTCTAAAGTGGTATTAGTTTTTGCAGGAACATATAAAAAAATTTGTGGAACAAAATGCAGGAAATACAGCATGGAAAAGCAAAAGTAAATATATTAAACCTCAAATATCCACAGTTTTACCAATCTAAAGGGAAAGGCTTCAAAAAATATGACAAATAGATTTGTCCAGAATTTCAGTAATTTTATGGACTTTTCTGTGCCAAAGCTGTTAATTCTGTTTCCTGACACATCTGAAGGAGTTAGGCTGGTAACTTATATCTGCATAGAGAAAATGTTACACAGAATGACTATCTGTGAAGTTCTCACCTTGTACAACAACTTGGTTGCTGGGTACAAGTATCTGCTGTCCATCTGTGGTCTGTGCATATTGTAAAATGGTGGTGCCAGGTTGGGTTGCAGCTGCATTGGTCATCGTCAACGTCTGGAGACCTTGTACTCCATCTGTGCCATTGTTAGACAACTGTATTGCTCCTCCCTGGGTGATGGCAACTGTAGACAAAAAAAATCAACCCAGCATTTAAGACACTAATTCACCCATTAACTTACAGTATTAAACCTAGGTAAGGAAGAATACTGATCTAAGCTAAATCCCTTGAATCCTTACACACCCCCAAATCAGACACATGGCTTCAATGTACATGAAAGAAATCATCCTTTGAAAGGTAAGTTTTCAAATGTTTGTGAGGGCCAAAACCCACAGCCTAAAATACAAATTAGTTTCTCTAATAAAACAGAACCACATGGAAGAGCTACAATTCACTCCCAGGGAATACTTTTTAATCCATTAAGATTTTCTTCTTGGTTGGTTTAGGTATTTTTCACAGTCCTTAGTTTTTCTTCTCATCTGAAATTCCTCTCATCTTCTGTGCTTTATGCCCTTTAGTCTCCTCTGCTGCTACTGCTATCCATCTTGTGTTTCACTTTCTTCTTGATTTTTTTTTTTTTTGCTTCAGATTGTGCCCCCCTTCTCTACAACTTCCTCAGACCCTTCCTAGCTGTTTTATCATTCATAAAGGTACAGTTTAGTTCAGGCAGTCTTAACTTTGCTGTGTTTTTCCTTTCTTTCCCTCAATCCTGTCATGCAGGCATACTGGGACATCACCCCTTTTGTGACTCACAGAATTCCACTGTGTTCCTATATACAGACACACCAAAATCTCAAGTGTCTGCACACAAAGTTATTGTACAGTTAAACAGGAATCAGAATTAACCACATCCATTTCAATAAAATTAAGCAGGGTACAAGGCAAAGGGGTTAAGGAGTAAACAGAGATACAAAATTTTAAAGAGATTTTAAGAAACAGATGTAAACAAGTAGTTCTTTCTCCCTTTTGTATGTGTTGTATATGTCTCCTATTGTATGGTTAGTGTGAGACAGCACGTGTCTTAACTTGACTGCCATATCCTCAATCATTCCTCAAGTCAAAACTCTGTATCTATAAAATCTAACAAATAAAGAAAACACAAAACCATACACTTATGACATATATTAAGGTTGTTGACAACCTTATTTTTTCAGGACTTTCTAAAAATGTAATTGCAGACTGTAATGTTTTTTTCTAATGATGAGGTTACAGCTTTGTGAACAAGTGTTAATGATCTGCCAAGAAAAAAAAAGAAACTTCTGAATTCCCCCATCTAGTTCCTGAACTGAAGAAGTTTATAATAGCATTATGGTTAGTTCCTGTTTTGCCTCAGGATGCATTAGCTGCACCAAATGGCAAGCAGTCCCAGAATGTTAATTGAGCCTTTCAAACACTTACAATAGAAATGTGTTTAAAAGGCCTGTCATTATTTAATAGTCAAAATAATCTTTTTTTCACCTCCTGCTTTGTCCTAGTCCAAACAACAGTTACAGAAATAATAGCTCTTCATCTTCTCATCCCCACTTACTAGCACCACTGAGAAATTCAGACTACATACTGTACTGCCCACTGCTGGTTTGGTAAATGGGAGTTGGCACCGTAACAGTGGCGATGGCAGGTGCTGCTGTTTCCTCTTCAGACTTTTCTTCTTCGATCCTTGGCACTCCTGGGGCGTCTGAGGACAAGTCATTCAAAATTTTTCTGGCAAAGACAGTGTGTTGTAGAGATTTTAATAAAAATTGGGGGAGAAAAATAGTCTATCTGATACACAATGCTGGGGAAACTGTCAAGTGCAGCAAGCCAGCAACGAAAATATGAGTGGAGAATGAACACCACACACTATCTTCAAACTCTTATTGGAGAGGATTGCTCAAAATGCCAAGCACTGATGGGCAAGGGAGCCAGCACAGAACAGCTGTGCTAGTCAAAACCCATGATACAGCTATTAGAACCTTCCCTTTTTCCTCAGAGCATGTTTCTCTCAGCCATTTTTATTTGTTTCCTGTTTTTAGCTGTATAAATATTTGGAAAAAAAAAGAAGTCAGAACCTGTCTCCTCACATTGGGGGAACTGCTCCATTTCAAAGACTATAAACACCTCAGCCAGAGAGCTGAGTAGCAAGGGAGTTAGCAGGAATGCTTGCAGAGAGCCAGCAGTTCATAATTTAACACCTGCCTGGAAGACAATACCCAGTGTTTGAGAACAGTCTGGCAGTTATGTTCACAGGTGTCCTGCCTGAGAAAGTTCATGGGTAAAGGAAAGAACAGATTCTTTCATTATTTCCATGAGCTAATTATCCAAAGTCAAAACTTCTAAAACATCACTGCTACAGATCCCACTGAACATGACTGCAGAGTGACCACAGCAGTCACTGCAATTTGCATCTCTGAGATCAAACATTGTCCTTCCTCAGAGGACTGTCAAGCCCTTTCACTGCTGGCATATTCTGTCACAGCAAAGTGCAGTAAATGCCCTTAGGTAAAGGACAATATTTTTTGTAATTCTCCTCCTACGTTTTCCAGTGGATTGGCAATGGAACTCAGTGGGATGAAGCAAACACAGGTGTAGACCCCAAGTTCCAAGACAACACTACTTTCTTATCCAAGACTCCTGAGGCTGTGGGAGCCAGAACACCTGTATGAAGCTATCTGGGGAGACAGCAGCTCGATGAACAGAGCAGCATGATGAACAGAGCTTTGCTGTTGCTGTTATGACTTTGTGTGTATGCAAGAAACGCCAGCACTGAACAACACTGTGCAAAGAACCACTTAGACAAATAAAAAATTCCCATCCAAAGAGTTTGCAATCTAGGTGTTAGATCAGGAACTAGTGAATGAAACAGATGAAAAAATATGGAGAGAGCCGAGATGATGAAGAACAAAATCCAAGGAGATAAAAAAAAAAATAACTTTTTAACCTCATGTCATTATGACACCTTTGCCATCATAAAAATGGATTTAAGGTAAAGGATAAGGTGGCAGCTTTACAAATACAGGAGCTATGAACTGATGGAATACATGATGCACTTCAGTAGCAGAATCACAGAGGAGTTTTTGTGGAAGAGGTATAGCTTTCAATTCTGTGAACATATCTGCATCTATCTTGTTTCTGGGGCCAGTTACAGCAGGTTGGGTAATGCCAGCTGGGAAGTCACTAAAGACAGCAGTGGTCTGACTCAGCCTTTCTGACCTAACTGACACCAGCCTGGAGTCTGAGCTGCATACAGAAGTTTTACAGCTAACAAATGTTGCTGTGTCACCACGATCTGGTTTGAAGACAGGCTGTGCTGTGTCACCAGTGCATGCAAAAGAGTCCATCTCAATGAGAAGTCAGCATGGGCAACCACCCTCTTCTCAGTTTTGCTACTTGTTTACTTAGCTCTGTTTTCTCACCATATACAGCCACTGTTCCATATATAGTAAAATCAAGGGTCTTACTGCAGAAGCAGACTGAAGGGAATCTGAGGCAGCCTTGAAGTTAACACTGCTCCTCACAAATCAAAATATTTTCCCGTATCTATTATGGCTAGGGATCTTCAGCAATGATTTTCACTATCTTTGGCAGAACAGCCTTGAAGGCTGCTGGACAAGGCAGACAATAATCACACAAGTGCTAACAAAGTAACATGGTTGAGATATAGTCAAGCCTAGCTTCTATTTCCAGGGCTATGCTCATAAACAAAAAAGGAGCACCAGATTTTCTAAAACAGCAGGAACTCACAGGTCACTTAAAACCTCCTGAACTCCAGAGCTGTTCCTTAATGCTATTTAGTGTATTTTAAGAATGAAAGTGGGATTTAGTACAGACACAAAAAGCTGTACAAAGGCTTAATTAACAAAGTAACACAACACACCATGTGAAGGAGAACCTCAGCTGGCTTTGCCAGAGGTATTTGCCATGAGAAACAGATTCAACTCATATACTGACAACTTTAAACACAAACTATTTTGCTCAAGCAGAAATCCTCTCTGAGCTATGGAACATCAGAGCTTTCTTAAGTCTCATGGGAGAAAGGAATTAAGTTTGATTGCTGCTAGCATTTCAGCAATAATGAAAGCCAGTAGAGTTAATTTTTTGCAGACTACAGATTACACAGAAGTCCCTTTTTGCAAAGCTTCAGTGTATTTCGTATATTAAGTATTCATTAAAGCTATTTCTAAGGCATCTATCACAATGATACCTCAATTTTCTGAAATGTGGCAATTAGCATATGTCAGCTCACTTCTGTCTTAAATGAGTGTAACTGCTGAGGTTTCTTCCTCCTCCTGCTGATCTCTTTACATCCTATTCCATGGACATATTCCATATTCCAGTTGCAAGACATTACAGAAGAGAGATTTCAGTTAAATGGTAAATCTAAAAATAATAAAAATACAATCCCACTGTTTGTATCTCCACGTGAACACCATCCATCAAGCAAGATGCTTCTGCTTTAACCTCCATACCTGTAGGAGGGTCGTCTGGACAGAATTTCTCTTCGTTTCTGTGAGTCTGTGACACTGTCTACTGATTCCTGGGAATCTTCACTTTCTGCTATAGTGGAGATCTGTAAATAAGAACAGCAATCAAATTTAACAAAAGACTTCCAATGCCTTTATTTTAAGGAAATGATGACATCCTGTGAAAAACACCACAGTGCAAGTGTTCTAGCTAGACAATGAACAGAAAGTTACTGCTTAGTAACAGATCCAGGAAAGAATGACCACAGTGATCCACCCATCAGAATGTTCTTTATAATTTAAATATTCCAATAAGAAAACCTAAATAAATAAACCATACGGTTTATGCCCTCCATGATGTTTTGTTCTCATCCAGTGCAAGAAAACAAAGATTTTTTTGGTAAAATTCAGGGAGAGAATAAGTAAACCAAATTAAGGTAGCAGAAATGTTTGGGAACAAAGAATATAATACTGAAAAAACAGCAATTTATAAATAATGAGGTAGATATGTTAAAGAGAGACTGCCTTTTATGGGGGAAAATTGCCAGGAAAATGTCATATATGAAGATATTAAAAAATAATGTAGTGCTGCAATTCTGAATATCTGCACTAAAAAAGCAAAATGTTTATACAGGAAAGCTAAAATAAAAATAATATTAAAATAAATTAGATAATTTCAAATTCAAAATGTGCATGACAAAATATATAAAAGCTAATGATGCTCATGTGAGAAACAGAGCTCACATGCTGACAATTTATGTAATGCAGAAAAGATTCTTAAAGGCTCAAAAATCTTGCTGGCACCCACATCTCACAATTGTCCGACAGAGGGCCTGAATATGTCCAAGGCTGACTGTGAGCTACTGAGCTCTGAACATGAAAACATGATGGATCTGCATTGAACCAGGTGAATTCCAAGCATGGCTTCATTGTCAGTCTCTTATCTTCTACCTTCAGGGTAGCAACTTGAGCACTTATCTCAAAACTGTTCACCTCTGATAGATTAAAACTCTAAACTTTTGACTGCAATGGCTGAGGATGGTAGAGCCTGCCACAAACTTAGCACTGAAGCTGAGAAGGAAAAAATAAAGATTATCATCAGAATAGTCTAGTTTTAAATTATGCATACCTTATTTTTAAAAATAATATCCAGTTGAATATCTGTATCAAAAAGTCACAATACCTACTTTTTGAAATTAAATATTTTTGAGCTAGTTGCTCTAACAGCAAATGAATAATGTACAGTCCTTGTCCTGTGGTGTAGCTGCTGTACACCAAAGAAATTCTGCATTCAGTAACACTGAACTTCAAATGGATAAAAAGCAAATTGAAGTTTTAATGATTTCAGACTACTTGTCTCCTATCTTCAGGCTACCTCACCATATTGTGTTATCTGTCTTGCTTCACAGAAGAGAAAACGCTAAGGCTTCACAAAGTACACAACACTCAACCAGCACATTTTAAATCCATTTCTATGTAAGGACTGATAGATTTATTTTAAGAACCAGTAACATACAGAGACCTTTTTTGTAAACCAATGCAAATATTTCTTACTGAGCAAAGACTCTCATTCTAGAATACTGGTCTCATTAATTATTACAAATTACAATATTAGAAAAAATTCATCCTTTTGTTGACTTCAGAATAGTATGAACTCTTACTCAATAAAAATGTATGGAAATACAGTATAGAGAAAAAATAGAGAATTACTGTAAGAAAAACCATAAAGCTGTTAAACTCACCAAACAAATTCTAGAGGGAAATGAAACTCAGCAATGTTTGAAAATGACAAGTGATTAAGCCAGAACAGAAAAAAAGAGCAGCAAATACTGTACAGATTTGCAAAAACCCAATCCAGCACACAAATACATTAAAACCAGTGCAATGACAGGCCTATTTCAAAGGCCCAATTCACGTATTAGGAATTTCTTCAGTCAGTACCTGAACTGTCTGGACCTGTGGAGACTGAATAACTGATGGCTGGGCAGCCTGAATTACTCCATGCACTTGAACCGTCTGCCCATTGGGCAGCTGAACTAAGGTCACCGTGGGGGCAGAAGATGTGGCGTGAGCTGCTGGCATAGATACCTGCAAAGAAGAGACAGTGAGCATAAATTAGGTTATTGCAGATTCTCCTCAGTTCAGTATTTGTTTTGGTGAAAGAACTAAGTCTCCTGTAGACCCCAGTCAGATGATCCAAATATTTCAGCGTAATATAAAACCCCCTGAACTGCCTGAGCCCAACACCTGACCTACTTCACAAAATAATCGAATGCAGAATTTCTGCAGGCTCAAACGTGATTTGTAAAATCACTGACAAGAAAAAGAAAAGCACAACTGCCTCTATTTTGAGGTAACCTGATACAAACACATCATTACCTTTCACTTACTTCACTCGGATACTGCTCAGACTGGGGTGTACTCCTACAGACACTGCTGAGTCAGAGGCAGAAACATATGGGAGTGGAGCTATTTTTGTTCTCACTCAGGAAAATGCAAAGAATTTGCCAGATGTAAGAACTTTATATTTTTAGGGAATCATACCTTTCACTTTCTACAGATTAAGCCATATGAGTAGCTAGCAAACTGAATGTAAATGAAGAAAACTGACCATGTGCTCAGACAGAAAAACCCCATGAGTTTGCAGTGGAAATAAGTATTTTGTAGGCAGTCACTGTGATTATTGTGTAACAGGTCAACACAAACTCTAGTTTCAAGAGTTATCTCTATGAGGAGAAATTGCTCATGTTTTAAACACAACTGTTTCTCCAGCACAGACCTGCAGGCACAGCAGCTACGCCAACAGGGACACACTGATGACCTCAGCATGGCACATTATAGCTCGAGCTTCAGGGACAGCAGTAGCCACACACAGCTGCTCATGCCACATGGGGCAGTCACCCTGGCAGGCCACAAGAACTACTCTGGGCAGCTGGAGTGCCATGTACCAAGGCTGCTCCATGGCTGAGCCCACGCCCAGTGCACATTCAGAACTCCCAGCTGTCTGCTGACACGACGCCTGGGTTTGGGGCTGGGGGCTCCTGACAGGCTGCAGGGTGCCAGCACACCCTGTCCCCAGTGAGCGTCCCTCCCACATGCCATGGCCATCAGGGAAGGACTGCAGGCAAGCGAGAGCTGCTCTGACAGACCTCAGCCAGGTCATGGGTCACTGACTCACCAGCTTTCTTCTAGTCACCCAAGTTTGGAAAACCTATCAATCCTCCAGGGCTCAAGAGCATTTAAAAAAATTCCATCCACATAGCTGCAGTGCAAGAAAGGGCTGCACTGCTGTCCTACCTAACCTCAAAGGGCTGCTATGCAGTGAATGCAGAAGGAAATCATCTGCTGTCCCTGCAAACATGTGGTTCTCAAAAAGCTGCAATAGCTCATCTCTGAATTTTCATAAACATCCACCACTTACAAGGAAATCTTGTTTAACAACAAAATTAAAGGGAATTACATGTAGACCTCTCTCCTCCACAGCTGTCTCTCCCTAATCCACCAATTTGCATTTGTTTTACCTTCCTTTTTCAGGAAAGCAGATGCAGTATTACAGGGTGCTGCTTAACTCGCATCTGAGAGAAACTGTGCTGAGATTAACATGAGAGCCTTTTCCTCTGACAAATTATATTCCTTTACCAAGTGACCTTTCTTAATAATGCATGTCTGACTAAACAGTCCTTGGCAATGACAGCAAAGCTGATCAACTGGAGGCCACTGTGGCTGGATTAAGCCCACAGCCGAGTGTAACTTCCGCACATGTCTCTGACTCATACCTTGTGGAACTGGGACGAGTTTCCTTTTGACTCTGAAAGCTACCCTGCACTCACTAAAAATGCAACAATTAAACTAAACTTGCAAGAAGGGTGACCTTACAAGAGATAATGGAAAAATTAAATTGATATAATTAGTTATTTAGATTTGGCTAGGCCTCTGAGGGCACTCCCTAATGCCAAACACTGCCAATTCACTTATTAAAAATATCATAGTAACGTAACACTGATGTGAACAACACAAGGAATTATGTTTAGATTGTTTTATCACCTCCACAAACTCTCTACAGGCTGGGGAAAAACCAAGGTGCAGATAATATAGTGAATGACAACATGGTGATTCACGTGGATTTTAACCATACTTGTATAGCGTTTTCTCACTTGGAAAAAAGTCTCATTCAAGTACTGGGGTAATTATGTCGAGTAAAGTGCATTCTACCCATTACATACTTGTAAGTTCAGGTCCCTGGAGGTTAGTATGTTAGCACATACATGAAAAACATTCTTGATTCTCTGGACTAAACCTTAAAGCACATCAAGTGAGCAGCAGTTAACTGGTTTTGCAGGAGAAATAAACTACTTCCACTCAGTTCACATTGAAGTGTTTTTCACACCACCTACATCCTGTGCCTAAGTTAGACAGTGAGAAAACTGCCCAAAGAGGCAAGCTGGTGCAGGGCAGCTGGTGGCTTGCAAATTCACACTACAGCTTCACCCAACAAAATCACCCTGTGCACTTAAACAGCTCCAATCCTTACACTATCACTTGAATGGAAATGTACGGACTACAGAGGGCAGGACTTGTTTGGAAGTCTCTGGACTACAAAAGGTGCAACGACTTTAAAAAGACACTAATCATTTTTACAAACTAAGCGATTTAACACTTGTGCCACTTAAAAGACACTCAATTCCATAAACAATGAGATCAAAAACACCTGTTTGTTCTTTGCAGACTACAATTAGTTTTTAAATTAAATGGTTACAAAAGAGAGCCAAACATTTTCTGTAGTCATTTATACAATGGAGTTGCTTCTGCCAACCATCAGTGTATTCAAAAATGAAACTGAATCCCAAAATCAGAGATATAGCCGGGATTGCGTTTCTTGTCTCTCCAAAATAATTTGGGGACAACAAATTATCTACTTCTGTCTCTCTAACTCACCAACAATTCTGTGAAACTCTGGAGACAACAGGATAACATGAGCTGTCAAATGCCAGATCATTCCACTTGATTATAATGCTCATAATATTAATCCCATCTGCTAAAATATTTTATTTGCTGCATTATTTATCTACATATTCAGTTTGTTTTCTTCAGAATTAAACTGACTACTACAGACAAGTTTTTAACAAAAAGCACAACAGCAAGACAACCCAGTCAATATAAAAAAGACAGCAGATTACATGTATTGAAATGAATACCTTTCAGTGGTATGGTTGTGGTAAAGAATGCTAGAAATATTTTTATTCATTACTATGTTAACATTACACAATTTATACACATACAATTCTTCAGAACTAACATAGCCTACTACTCTACTGCTTTAAAAATGTGAAGACAAATGTTAAAAGAACTACACATCACATGTGTTTCAGAATGGTATCAACAAAATCTCCTCTCAGGCCCATGAGCAGACATTATCCCTCTTAAAAATATTAACCATAAGTAAAACTATTACACCATATGATTTTTATACCTGGGCTAATGTTGCAATCTGTGGTTGTGCCTGTACTGTCATCTGTTGCGTTTCTGCCTCTGTACCGGCTGCATCTCCACTCTGCTGGTTCTCTGCTCCAGATTCCATGGTCATTTAGTTACCTACAATCACAATATTTGTCGTGAGTCTGGGTTGGTATGCAAGTCCATTACTCTTGGTGAATCTGGCAGTAATCACTGCAGCTGAATTCCCATTACTACATACTGTTTTAATTTGCTTATTAAATGTTGCCAAATTATTAGTATTCAGGCAAATTCTTTTCATGCCAGGTGTTTGCCTCAGGTGGATTTTTCTGCATGTAATGTTTGTGAAAAACAAGTCCAGTCTCCTCAAACAATGAGAACAGGAAAAAATGCATTTTGCTCATCCTAAAAAAAACTGAGCAATTGCACTCCGATGACCTAGCACCTCTGCAATTTGGAATGAAGACCTGTCAGTATGTCAGGAAGGGCACTCCCTCAGTGCCAAGGAGACAACATGCCCTGTTACAGCCCTCCCTCTTGCCCCAGCTGCAGTCTGCAGATATCCAACAGCAATTGTTTCTGTGCTGTGCTCAGTTCTCAGTTGTCTTTGCCTGAACTAAATATGCAACATCTCCATGCAAGCTCCTTCCATCACCACACTGTGTATGGCTCTATGTCAGAGCAACTTAGCCTCTTCCCCCCAGTGATTTTAAAGCCAGTATACAAAATGATGGAAGCCATTTCTACTTGAACCTTACCGCAAATGTTTTTATTTTTAGAGGTACACATTAGTTTGCCATGACCTAAGATTTTTATCATATACAGCTCCTAATACACTGATATTTCTAAACACTAACTGAGCAAACCTAGATCACCAGAACATACAACTCTATAAAAAGAGGTTGCATAACTTCTAAACCCATGCACGTAGGCAGAGTGCAATGCCTGTTAAATTCTGCACTGATCTGAGAAAATCACTTTTCAGTTCTTAAGTACTGATATGAAAATACTTGATATAAAAAAGAACTTCAAAATACAAGGAAATTATATAGCAATGCTACTGTATTATACAGAACTCCAAATACCAAATATTAAGAATGGGTATTACCTCCATAGCCACAACACTTATTCTGTGTACCACCTGTGCTGCCCAATCTATTCTGGCCTCTGCTACCCCAGGGCAGCACACCTCTCTTCAGAGCTGGTACAAAACAACCACCAGAGCATTTCTGCTTTGAGAAGAGGCCTGGAGGAAGTGGATGCTCAGAGCAGAAGAAAGGTGGAAAGAAGCAGAAATGCCCCTCTCCTTCTTGGGCCCCTGAGGTAAAGACTTAGAAGCATCAATACAGGTGGTGGTTCCATGTCTACACTCCAGACATTTCATTTTAAACACAAAATCAGGGAAGCTTCCATTTCAATGCAAACTATACCTGAGTGTTACTGAAAAGAGAATACCTTTTATACAGCCTAAAACAGCAAAGTCACACTTTAACCCTGAATATGAAATGTCTTACAATAAGCCAAGTGATAATCAAGAAAGATAAAACAGCTTTTCATAGTAGTAACTGCATCCTACATCGAAAGAAACCAAGTCAGTGTATACAAATCAAAATCTGTACATTTACCATTGAAAGTGACCATTCAAATGAGCTTGTGTGTGTGTGTTAGCACTGAAATGTAAAGTATCAAACATTTAGTTCTAATATCAGTAAAGAAGGAAAAGAATTAAACCTGATTTTCCTTGAAAATTAACAATAAAATAAAACAGTGATTTTTTTTTAAAAAGCAAATTAAACTATTCTAAGCAGTGGAATTTTGTTATGCCTCTCTCTCTAGCTAAGATTTCTGTGCTACAAACCAAGTCTTCCCCATGTTGCGTTTCACATTTCAAAAAGCACACAAGAGAACCCAGGCACTATTAGTATTTGCAGTATATTTTCCCAAACAGCTTTTAAAGACTTAATTACAACAGTTTATGTGGTTTTCTATCCCAACTTTAACACACAAGTCACATTTTAACACTTAGTCCTCCATGCTATATGCCCATTTTTCTTTTGAGTATTCTGTATTTTAAGTATCTATTCATAGGTTTCCCTATGATTTTTACAATTTCCATTACCATTTTACTACTTCTCCAAGGTAAGCAAATCAACAATTTTTCCAAATTCTATGCATGTACCATGGTGACTCCAGTCAAAACCTCATTGGAACCATTTCAGAAGCAGATCTTTTACATCAGCAACATCTCCCAGCCAAGTCTCTCCAAAGAACTTTCAAAGAAAACTTCCCAGCTACAAATCCAAGTATATTGCCAAACTAATAATGCTTTTGTTTACTGATAGAAATCATGACTCCAGCATGGAGTCAATTTGGATTAGAAATGGATGAAACGTGCAAGTATCAGGTATTTAGCAATACAGACAATTCACAGAGGTAAATGTATTGCCAAATTCCTGCTGATAAATGCAATGTTTTCCTAGGAAAGATTTCCAATCCTCTCATACACCATTCAGCAAAGGTCCTCTGTCTTTACAAGCTTGGCTTCCACGCTTGCATCACCTTTTGCACATGTAATCAGCAAAAGGATTAACTGTCTGAGATACTCCCTCTTCTACGACACCAACATTTCAGAAATCAAATTCCCAACATGAACTGCAAACACCTAAAAGGAGCTTCCTCATTTCATAATGTAAGAACCAAGCAATGCAGGAAGCTGCCTGCAAGATTTACATATTGACACATGCAGTTTAAGTGAGTTTCCAACGACCTGTAGTTTTTTGACAAGTTCTCAGTCTCATGTTATTTACAGGTTCTAAGGACTCATTCAATTTAGCTTGCACTTATACATCACAGTATTTTAATTCTAACAGCTTCGCTACTACCTTTTACAGTAATTTGTGGGAAAAAAGAAGAATCAGATTTTTGAGCATCAAGGCATCATATTCCAGAGACACTGGCCACTACATTGTTAAACATTTGGATATGATCAAGATTGCCAAGATGTACAGGACCATGCACAAAGAACATAAACACTAAGTTGTGTGATGGGTAATGCCACGATAGCTGAAACTAAGGTTGTCAATTGCTATTCTTGCAATTTACAGTGTAACAGAAGAAAATATGATTGTTTTGAAACCTTAACCTCCCAACACATATAAATGAATGCCAATCTGTACATCTCCTTTCTAAGCCTTCATACCCCTAGTCTAGACAAGCTTGGCTGACGAGTATCCCAGCATCTTTCCATTCTTGTGGGTGTCACCTCCTCCTTTTACTCCTCCTGCCCTGTTCACAGTGGCCCACCCTGCTCCCTGGCACTGATTTCCTTGGCAGGCACCACACCAGGACTTCTCAAATGAAGACAGGGATATGAAAAGTGTCCTAGCAGGGAACAAGTCTCCAGGGCATGGACAGCATATGGGAGCCAAGGGATCACACTTCTCATTTTTCCTTGCTTCCAGGCTACTTTCCAATGTGTCAGGAGAAGACACCCACATGCACATACTTTGAGAAAAGATTAGTAACTGCAGTATTGAACCAAGCATTCGAAATGAAACTAACTGAAAATAATAGCTATTAACAACCAGAGTTGGAAAAACAGAGAGTGCTTGCCTAAAACATCCTGGGTATGAACTCTGAACACCAGAAAGCTGATGAGACTACCTGGTTAGAGGTGGTTTAACCCATGACTTTTGTAGTACACAGCTTTCTTCATTAGTTCAAAAGCGGCAGCTGTATTATATTTACTAATGCTTTTTATTAATAACTTACTTACTAATGAGCTCAAACTCTGGAAGAAAAGAGCCAAACAGTGAAACATTCAGCTGAAGATGGGCATTTATTTTAGCTAAATCAAGACTGAGAGAAAGGAGTTCAGCAGAGGATAACTAACTGTCCCAGCTGAATTTACACCAGGACCACAGAAGACAGATGCCACTAAAAACAAACAGTTGCAGAATGCAACTGAACTAGACACACTGCAGAAAAATGCAAATCAACCTGTCTCCTTAGCTGCATAAAGCTGGAAGGGGCACTTAGCTAAAGACTGCTGCAGAGAGATCACTTCAGATTTCTGCTCAACGTGCATTTATGACAAGAAAAGCTACAGAGTTAGACTGCAACAATAATAAGAAACAGGATCATCTTTAACTACTGTATTTGTGTAGCTGGACCCTACACATCACTTGGATTACAGTGCAGAGACAGGGAGCCTGTATTAAAAATGGGTTCTGTGGAATTTGGGTATTCAGAGAAAGCAAGTATTTAGGGCAATGAAAACCTGTTTTATGAAGAGACTAGATGGATTTTTATTATTTATACTGGAAAGGAAAAAAATGCTTCAAAATCATCTAGAAAATGTATTTAAACTCTTAACAGGATAAGTAAACTAGAAACATGCACTGTCTGATTATAAAACCAGCAAAGCTTATAGATGTCAAATTTAAAAGTATAAAAATAAAAAAAACTATTAAAATTATGAAAATGGATACCTCATGTACTGCATAAATGGAGCAATGATGCTACTGATAAGAAATTTATCAGTACTTAAACATGGGTTAGGCACTTGGGTAAAAAGAACATCCAAGAATATGTTGAATTAGTACAGTTTTTTTCATGCCAAAAAAGTGCTGAAGCAAAAGGAAGATAAAAATTTAATGAGTTGGGACTTAAACTGATTTCTAATCTTTAAAAATTCAAACAAATGCTTTTATGAGGGGGAAAGATTATATCCCATGTAATTTTTGCAGGTTCCAGTAGTCTTTTGAGGTGCATACGGATCTTCACTATCTTGGAAGACAGGATGCTGAACAAGGTGCTACAGGTAATGCTAACTCCTGTAATCCCTGCCAATAAAGTGACCATCAATGCTGTGCATTCAGAGCACAAGCTGTTACTTACCTCCCCTCCCACCTGCCTAAAGTCAGGATAAAATATAATTGTGTTCCAACAGCTCTCATCTCACCTTCTTCACTCTTTAGTATCCTCCCCTCGGTATGTCTGTGGTCTGCCTGCTCTATTTTGCTTCCCTACATCTTTTTCTATCTCCTGTCTGATTTACTCCCATGAATTTTAGCATGTTTCCTAAAGATTAGGCTGTGCTCCTTGCTTTCCCCTTGCTCACACAAGCTCAGAGCTCTCCTGCTCTGCAGACAGGCTGCTTTTCATCTCCCAAGGCAAACTGCAGAAAAGTGGAGATCCTTTCCCAAACACCATGAAATCCAAGAACCAAACCACACAGTGGCTGTTAGACCCATTCACTTTCATAAGCAAAAGTCCTTAACACCCAGAAGCTTTCTATGTTTTTCAGCTGGACAATTGGCACAGTAAAACACAGCACCTCTCTCTGCAAGCCTTTCTTTTCTCTCTTTATTAGCACTGTGGTGGCAATTCAGTGTCAGAAGCTCAAGCTTGCACCGTCCCTGCCCAGCTGACATTACCGCACCTCCAGGACACGCGGTTCGCTTTACGCCTTGGAGGTACCGTCACACCTGCTCCCCAGATAGCACAGCTTCACCAGGGGACACGCTGGGAGGAATCCCCCTCTGACTTCTACACTTATTTTATTAAAGTATATACACAGATTTTAAAGAAAAGTCTCTAGAAACAGTGCAGCGCAGAGACCCAACAGACTCGTGCCCATTCTGAGCCTGAGTACCACATCCAGTCATGTGCTCGCCCAACACCTTCAGAGGTCACCCTACTGCCACATGAGGCTCCTGATCCAGGACAATATCCAGTCACCCAGCTGCTCATGGCAGGGAAGGACCAGAGCAGCTGAGGGAAGGGGAATTGAGGCAATGCCTGTTTCTCAAGCCCTGTATTCACAGCAGGTGCGCCAGTACAATTGTTCAGGAAGTAAGCACAGCTCCAGTATCCAAAGTTCAGGAATTTGACTCATTCCTTATTTAATGCATGTGGCTTTATAAAGCCACAGGTCCACCATGAAAGCACGGAGAAGACCATCAAACACCACTCTGGTACACAATTGTTTTCACGGTTCCAGCACAGGCACTGAGAACATTAACCTGCAATCTGCAAACATTTCCACTGTCACCTTGTAGAGTGGCAGCCCTTTTAGCCACCTCTCAACAGCCACTTTATGAACTCCATTCAGCGGCTGCCAGACTGAAGATGTTCAGAGAAAAATAATTTTATTTACAGCTAACACATGGGACTTCAAATAACCAGTAATAAATGCTTAACAGGACAAGACAAACCCATAATTATCTCTGTCACTAATGACTATGGTGGGTTGGCACAAGAATTGCAATTTATACCACAGCTTCTTTGTCATCCCAAGCTGGCACTGCCACTGCTCCTGGGTATTTGCTCCCTGTGCCCTCTCCCTTGGATGACCAGTCTGTGTGTCACACTGTGAACACAACCTATGTTTGCTGCTTCATCTGAAATCCACCTTTTACCACTCCACAGAATGGATTCTCCACAAAGCCATTCAATGATCACACCAGCTTCTGGGTCAGGGAAGCCCAAAGGCAAGGAAAACCAAGTGGAAGTGCAAATAAAAGAATGGCTGCAACAACCAATGCCACTAAAAATGCCAAAAATGAAGAAGAGTCTTCAGATTGTGTTCTGCAAAAGATCTGCAATAAAGCAATCTGCCAGGCAAACTGAAGAATAAAAAGCTGGAAAAATTCTTCTTGTCACTGAAGTATTTCATCTTGAACGCACAATTTAGTCCTACTGTAAAAATATCTTGCACAAAAAATCATTCCATCAACAGAATGTAATATCAGTAGTCCCACCCCCGTCTCCATCAATGTGACACTGAGAGCAGTGTCTAAAAACTCTCTGCTGACGGGATACAACCTGTAACAGCCAGTGCAAGAGATGTGAACAAGGTAGTATTTTCATATAGGACACAGAAGAAATGCAGCCAGGACCCTTAATTAAAATTAACCAACTTTTCTGGCTCATGACTTTTTCAACAAAACTTTTGTTACACTTCTAAAGTCAGTGAAAATTTCTCACACCAGATTAAGATAGATGAGTGATGAAAATATTGGAAATTATTTGTGTTGCATACTCAACCTCTGTTTTACTAAAGAAAATGCTGTGGCAGATTTTAAAACAAGGGCAGAAAACCAAAACTGTAATCTCACAGCTACAGTAGTGAGCACCCAAACCAGCAATCTCCTCTAGATTTTGTTCTCTGTTGGCATAACTCAAGCAAGCTGACATTTACCAGGCAGATGGTGAATCAGTAGGCACAGGTAAGGTATATGAGTTAAAGTTCCTTGAACACTCTTCACTGCTGTATCCTCCTGATTTGACCCCATACTCCTGGCATTGTACTAGTGTCTAGTGTTTCTGCCTTCAAGCATTTTAAAAGGAAAAAAGGCTCTGACAGCTATTAACTGCAATTAGTTTCTTTTATCACAAATTACACTAATAAATTCAGAAACATCCAGCGAGTATTTGGTACACGCAATTTAATTCAAGTTTAACCTATCATGCCTTTTTGGCTCAATATAAATGATAAATAAAGAAATAAATAAATAACACACTCCCCCATTTTACTAACCTTATCTACCAGTTGGGATAGGTCTTATGTGAATACATGAGCAGGGCCCAGTAGAAGCAGCCAAGGGAGACACCAGAGCAAGCATTTCCTAATGCATTAACAGTGAAAAGCAAACAAATTACTCTCCACTGTCTTATCCCTCCCCTTTCCAAAATGCCCCCAAAATACAGCCAGACTTCACTTAGACAAAACAAAATGTCCAAACAAATCCCAGGAAGGTTACAAAGTCATTAGGTAACTATTATTATTATTGAAAGCATAATCCATAAATATGTCCTATTTATAAATGCTCTGTGCTCCTACTGAAGGCACTTAGGGTATTAAAAGACTAATTCACATGCTTTAACTCTGTGGTCCTCAACATGCAGAACAGAGTCGTGGCAGCTATTTATAAACACCTTTATTAGTGCAGTAAAAAAAAACCAAAACCCACCAGAAGAGATCTGCAAACTGAATTTTAGAGAAGCAAGACATTTTTGAGAATGTTCTGGCCAACATATTCAATCTATTTAGAGACTTCTGAGAACTCTGCCCATTTTGTTGTTTTTAACACATTCATTGCCAATATCATATTTATGCATTTCAGTTACTAACTGACTGCACTTTACTCCAGCTTACCATCTGTTCTCTGACATTATTTTTAGGACATAAAACTCACCTAATTTTCAATCTATGCAGATTTCTTGCAATTCTTACCAACTGTAAAAGCTTTCTTTTCTCAAAAATGAAACCACATGAAATTGCCAAAATACATGCCTCTTTTCTCCCTGGGACTGCTGAAAGTACTGTGGCTCACCTCATCACATGTTGCTGCTGGTCACTTAAAAAATCCATCACAACATTGTATTTGAACGGTATCATTTGTAGGCAGGCATCTTAATTGCAATATAAAATATAGGCACCAAATGATTTTTTTTATTGTGCTGTTGGGGAGCTAATGCTCCTGCTGAATACACCACAACTCCAGGAACAGGCTCTTTACAATTGGTACAGGCCCAGCAAATCAATAATCAGCACAGCCACTTGTGACGAGCTTTAATTTCTGGCCTTAATCAAATTCTCTTTTTACCTTGGACTGAAACAGCTGTGGGTAGAGAAGTGTGGGATCCATGATTCCATGGGATTTGAAGCTGACCTCAGCCCAGATGGGGGAAGCTACCTGAAGACAGCCATTTCTTGTATTTGCTCTTCTCACTGCAGTGTTGAACTTGACAGCACATCAGTCTGATGGCAATGTTAAAGGGATGACATGATTACATCTGTACTATGACAAGTAAAGGAGTTCTGCTCAGCCCAGGGTGAGAGCTTGCTGGATGGAAGCAGCACCCATCTAAGAGCCTATTAATGCAGCCTGACCCCAGGCAACAGGAGTACACAGATGGGTACAATAAATTAACACCTTTTCTGCTAAGGAGGCCCTGTGCCTGAGCTGGAACACCCTGCTCTCTGCACGGGCTGGTAGCTTGGGCTCAGCACCACACCAAAGCAGCTCTACCAGCCCTCGTAAGGAGGCAGGCTGTACCTGGAGTGAGCAATCCAGAAACAGTTCTCTCCTACCACCCAAATATGTAGATATGCCAAATAAATAATTTACCCTGCTCTACTGGTCAACCAGCAGAACATGTTGAGCCACCTCCTCTCACATCGGAGACTGGCATGTGAAGGTGCTCCAGCAGAAGAGCCAAGGTAGCCCAGAGTGACAGGAAGGAGAGCTAATTCTGCAAGCAGTCAGAGACTGTCTCCTTTGCCACTGACAGGGAGAAAAGAGAACTGTCAGTACAATAATTAAAGGAGTATTCAGAGCTGAAAATGATGCCAAGTTAGCAAGGCTAAGATCCATCTAAAAGAAGGTGCATGTGTTCCTTTTTTCCACTGGGTAGAGCTGTCAGAACTTGAGATTTCCACCTGACCTGCCAGAGTCATTCACATGAATATTACATTTGTTCTCCTCCATATGCATTTCTATGTTTTATGGTCTTTTACTGCCTCACCATTCATTCTGGCAGAATAAGAATCACCTAAATGCTGCATGACATATTTTGACAACCTTTTGACATGTTGTAAGGATCTTTGTCCACTTGCCAAGCAACCTTTAAACATTCCAGGTCTGAGGCATCAGCTGGAAGAACTGTTGCAATTCCAAGCCTGGGGCAGCCTGAAACTCTGTAAGGAGAGCCTCTACACGTTTTTATTAAATAAAGGGTTATCTCTGAGGTGAGGGAACTACTGAGACTTGTTCTCAGCAAACAACTGCAGGAGTGATGACTGATTTCTCAGCAGAGTCACTCTCCTAAAGTGAAGAAGAACTAAGATGTTGTTAGGACAACAAAGGGTATTCAATACACGACTACCTCCTGCACAGGCTGCACTCTATAGATGTGCTAGGGAAATCCACAGGCTCAGTCACTGGGTCTGTGACAAACACTTATGTGAGCAAAGCTAAAGCTACTGTGAATCTATACGATCACCCAGCTCTCTTTGGGTGCTCCGAGCAGATCAGGAACAACTTATAGAAAGATACAAATAAAAACCAGAGCATTACACAGGCCTACACCAATGGTTAACCTGAGTGCTCCAAGCCCAAGGGCCAAAAATACAACATGTAGTAATCTCAGACCTGTAACAGAAAAAGGAATCACATCCATATAGGTCTTTCCTTAACTGTATTAATTTAAATTACATACCAGGTATGATTTAATGGAATAATGTGATAAAGCCAAAGAACCACATAAATATGTTTATTATTACCTGAAATCTATTCCAAAGAACCGTTTTCCGAGTCTCTGTTAATTTTACAGTGTGAAAATATTAACAGACACATGTAATTTATCAGAATAGAGTACTGTAAGACTGGACTGAAGGCTCTTAGAGATTACACTGATTAAATATGACACTGAAGTAATATGAATGTAAATTTATATTCTGAAACTCAGATCTTCTGGGAAGTCCCAGATATTCAGGGGACTTTCCCATGAATAAAGTAAATGTTTCCTTTTCCACCCTATAATGAAGGAGAGCAACTGTCAGTATTTGAAGTTTTCTATATGGTCTCAAATGTTAAATTAGAGACCTGAATTTCATCACCCATTTGCAATAATAATAATAACAATAAGCCTGAGGTTTAAATAACATAGGTCACCTCAGCAAAGTACTGTACACTGAAATGGGTCAGATACTAGAATCCCAAAGTGACACATATCACACTCACTTTCACATCATTCTTCTGTTGCAGGGAACTGTCAAATCAGTTGGGGAACTTAGGGCAAGCATGGAGTTTCAGGTATTTACAAGCTGCACAGTTAAACTTGTCATGAGAATTTTAGGTAGAATTTGTGTCTGCTGAGATTTTGTCTGTTGGTGAGAATGGACAGCTCCATGGCTAATGTTTCTAATCCACTTCTGAATGTCAGTGGCTAAAGCATCAATTAATAAAAAAAATTACTTGAGATATTTATGCTGCAAACTTGACAAACATAACTATTTAAAACAAACAGTACTCATTCTGATTTATGCTTGGAACATATGTGGAATTTCTAGAGTTCAACCCATAGTATAAAAGCATGAAGTTACATAACTTGGTAAATATTGCAAAGTCTTGTTTAAAAAAAATAGAACACTTCTAATGAGTTCAGAAAGAAAACACAACAAAATGGATGTTTCAGACCAATGCTTTAACTGTTTTATTAGTAAGTATCATTAGAATTGGTCACCTGAAAGTAAGACTGAGTTATTAATACAAAGCTGATAATTACCAAATAGCAAGTCAAGTCTCTGAAAAAACCCAAAAAACCCCTGTATCTTTAAAAGCAACATAGTTTATTATTATTATTATTAAATAGCTTTGTTTCATTTTTAACAGGCAGTATAGAATATTTTTTGCTTTAATGCCCTCCAGGAAATGAAAACCTTTGAGTTCTTTCTGAGGTTGGACTGCTAGAGTAGAGTATGCCCAAGTATGCACAAGAAAAACAGCACTTTCTTACAAACCTTGCCCTTGTCAAATTTCTGAAGGCATCCTATTCACAAAATTAATTGCAACATTAAAACCAAAAGATCTGTGTCTTAAACCACAGCTTAGACTCGGAAATACTTTTAAATTTTAAAATTGCTCTGGCTTAACTAGTTTTATTGAAAACATCATTGCTTGGTCAATTAGCACTAGTCTTGAAGCATCATCACACTATGTTGCTTAATGCACCAAAACTAAATCTATGACCCAACCCCTCTCTAAAAAACAACTGAGGTGCAACAGTGATCAAACTCTGTAGTAAAACAATTCTGACTAACGTTATCAACCAAGTGGATTCTAGTTTATTTTTCATGTATTTTTAAAATTTGCCCGGGCAGCGCAGGAAAGCCTTTTAAAGGAGAAAGATCACTCATTTGCCTGCCAGGCAGATCTACTCTGCAACAGCATCATCTCCAAAGAAAAGAATAATGTTGCTCAAATACTTTACTGGAGTTTAAGGCCTCCATTACCTGTGAACAACACGACTGTCCCCATGGAACAGGGGTGCAATTTGCTGGTAATGATGAAGGTCTGCAATGACCCAGAGTAAGCAATGGGAGCCACTGATGAACCAGAAAGGGCAAAAGAAAGAGAATCCATGTTTCACATCACTGTGTTGCACACAAAAGAAAATCTCCGTTTTGCTTTCTGCAACTACAGTTTTGCAAGTATTTGCAAAATACTGCTGGCAGCACTGCCAGCTCAGGCTCTGGTTTCTTCTAAATTCTTATTTACACCTTTACACTTGTCTGTGAAGCTGTCTAGTAAATGGGACCAGGCAACCAATTTGCACTACAGACAAGGAAACACAATTAATTTCTAGCCTNGGGACCAGGCAACCAATTTGCACTACCAGACAGTAGTGCAAAACTTACAGACAAGGAAACACAACTGATTTCTAGCCCGGACCAGTTCTCTGATCCAGTTCACAGGCAGTTGTACTGTGAACAGAAGGAGCAACAGGGAAGGTGGAGCCAAGTCTACCCTGCTGCAGCCAGGCCTGTCAATGAAAGCAAAATAAATCAAATCATGGGTATAGGTGTCACAAGACTGTGGGAAGCCAACAAAGACGCTGAAAAAACCACCTCTATTCTGTAACTTGATTGCTGTTGTGATGACTCTGGTTAAGAGTGGGAGGCTGGAAACAGGATGAGTATTTTTTATATAATCAACATTAGCTTTCTGAGGATTGGGCAGAAATGTATTTTTCAAACAGCCATGTTGCTGACAAAGCTATTTGCAACAGACTTCCTCTCCCCAGTCCAGTGTAACGTGCACCGGTTACACATCCACATTAACTTTACACTACAACTTCCGGGCCAGTAGTTTCAGCCACCATTAATTATTTTACAATCCAGAGGACAGGCCAAGGCATTTATCAGTTTGTGGCAATAGTGACACTACTCACTACCTGAGCAAACTCACTGCCCAGGTGCCTTGGGCCCACTGACAGGATGGGCATCCAAGTGCTGGACCTGGACCCCTTCTGGAGCTTCGTACTTCAACTTGGGCTTTGCTAAAGAGATGCTATACATAACTCTCCCCTGCTGACTGAGCTTCTCAGAACGAAAAGTACCTAAGAGGTACATTGATCTAACCTCCTGAGAAGACTGAAATCTGCCTCTGATAAGGAGCAGTTAATTCAATCACACAGGTATCACCAGGCTTTCAAAACAAGGTAAATTTCCTTGTTTGGTTTTTTTGGTTGTTGTTATTTTTCAACTTACTGTGTTCTTAGCTTTCATAGCTGCAAAGACAAACTCATGTGGCTCTGATCACTACGGACAGAGTCCAACTCTTCTTTTGCTCCAAGTCACGGATATGCTGCCATTCCCCAAGATGGGTCTGCTCTCACAGCTCTCTGCTGCTGAAGGGAGAAAGCTGTGGCCCCCTCCTTCCTTCCCCTACCATCACTGCAAATCTGCATTGGTGTTGTGCTAACAGCACAAACAAATCTCAATCACCAACCAATTCAGCTCACTCATGCAGGAGAAAATTATCTACTAAAAAAGCACAGTTCTCTGCTGGGTTAGTGATTTGAACTGGGTTATTACATTTTGTATACAATCAACACTACAATGTAAAGGGATGTAAGACAATGCAAGGGAATGGTCCAACACCACACAGCCAGGAGCAGGAGGGAGAGAGCTGTCTCCTGTCTCCTCAGAGCCACATACAGTTGTATCAGCTCAGACAAAACCACAGCAACAGATTACTTGTGCTGGTTATACTGTGGCATTAGTACACAGTACCCTTTCTCACACCTTCCCGCCCTTTTTATCTCTCAGAATTTTCCTATCAGTACAAAAGGAATATTTGGATGAGTTTCACAAAGAGGGCAGGGGTCCTACACCTACAGTAATGCCCTAGGCTTCTTTTTTTTTTTTTTTCCCAAGAGAAAGCAAGCTCTCTACAATCCAGAAAGGTGTAAATTTACAAATCCTGCTCATATTGTATGCTACTTGGAGCAATGGACAGGCACCAGTGGATTCTGAGGCCAGATGAGCTACACACAGCCAGAAGCTGTCATCAGGAAAAAAAAGGCAAGAAAATAATGTTTCCCATCCATTATTTAATGGAGTAAAAAAGATGATGAGAGAGATTTTACATATGAGGAGAGATTTTGACATTCAAGCCGAAGGAAAGGTGCAAGGGGAAGTAAAATTCAATTGCTACTGGAACAGCATAGAGAATGAGAGATTTAGGGTAGCACCTGTAAGAAAAGAGCATGTAATACTGGACCCAAAATGTCACAGGAGGTTGCAGAGTTTCTGAAGAGATGTTTAAAATATTGCAGCAAAGAGCTGGAGTGAACAGCAACAAGTGAACTTAAAATGTGAAGAATTAAAAAAAGTAAATGAAGTGCACAGAGAACTTGCTAAAAACACACACACAAAAGGTATTTAAGACAAGTAAATAAGCAGCACAACAAATCAGTTTAATACATGATACTGAAGTTTGGGAACAGCTGTTGCTCATGTTCATTTGCTCACAGTTAGCACATATGTAAAAACTTAGCTGAATGATCCAGCTCTGTGGCAAGATCAGGCCCATCAGGATCTGTGTCATCCAGATTAGTTATAAACACAGCAATAATTAAAAAATTTGAACATAGGCTGCATTTTCTCATTTAGCAGCAGAGCTGATTGAGCTGCCCTTATCTCCCTGCTCATTCCAGCCCCATCCCTTCCCCTGACTATGCTGGTATTACTCCTGTGCAGCCATGCAGCAATCAGGGGAGGGAATGATCCAGGTGAAAATGAACCAGGCTCCACACCTCTCAGACAGCTGAACCATTTCCTCATGCAGTAGCCCAAGCATTTGTGTGAGTGCACTGGAAAAGACATGGAAGATGCTTTGGCCAGTATTACTACCAAAAAAATGCTATGAGGAACTATGGTTTCAGTTCATTAGCCAGTAAACAAGCTTCAAGAATTCTGGGATTTCTTAGGCTACCTGCTCTTTTGTAAGATTAGAAATCTATCTGAAAAAGTTTCTGCCTAAAGAAGAAAATGCAACACAGCTTTAACTCTGCCATGGGCAGGGAAAATGAGTTTTCCTGATAACCTCACTGGCTAAACTGGCTATCACTGAACTCTTAAAAAATCAGAGACTTTTACAAATCACTTTAACTCTCCCCTGCAAAAGTGTGAAAGCAATAAGGATAGAGGATTTTTATTTCAGTTTCCTGCACTAAGGTAGCTTCAAAATAATTCACTGTAAGGCTTCCTGCAACTGTGTCTCAAGTAGCCAGTGTAGTCTCCTGTCACAGAACAACTGAAAAGTAACAAAATCCAGAACAGCAATTGGCAGGACTCGCCTATCTTCAGAACTATTTTTCCATCTTTCACCTAATGGTATTATTTTTTACAAAATATCAACCCTCACATTATTCTTAGGACAAAAATATGAATGCTTATTATCTTGGGATAATATCCTGTACCTCTCTGCACCCTACTCAAAAATCACTGCCAGTAACTAACAAGTATTAGCACTTGTGTGTATGTACATGTTAGGTAAACTATACACACGCATCCAAACAGGAACATGCTTCCTCCAAATTCTTTATCCTCTCCCCTTAAAGTGGCTCTTCCAACACTGAGTTTTCTATTCTTTCCACTTGACACATAATACTATAAATCCAGCACTGCCAGACAAAAACAGCAGCAGAGAATCCTTGGCTGGTTTTGAGTGCTCTTTTTACCTGAAAGGCCAACTAGAGCCTGGCTCATTTTCACCTCCTGCACAGCTGACAAGGCTGTTTTAGACATATGGAAAGCTGGAAGGTGTTGTATTCATTCTCACTCACCTTTTTTAACTGCAGTACAATCAAGTGATCTAAAAACTTTGAAGAACAAAATAGGTATCAATGCCTTCATGCTGGGAGATGTACATAGATCATTAATGGCAGGCTGCTCAGGTTTTCATAGTCACTATGAAATATGACCTCACAGACTGCAGATGAGGCAACACAATTTGTGATTCAGTAAAAAAAAAAAAAAAAAAAAAAAAAAAAAAAAAATTAAAAAATCACTGCCTTATCATGAACTTCAGCTGTATGCAGGGAGGTACCGGAGAGCTCAAACCAAATTGGGCAGGGTTGTTTCTATAGATCAGGATTGCTGTCATGTCTCATGAAACTAACTTTAGTTAGATTAGTGGCAGGAAGCTAACACGGCCTTCTCACTGCACAAAAGCCTTGAGAAGTGTGGCATGAGTAACTGATCTCCACTTGCTTCCAGAGATCCAAAAATAGAGGTGAAGTGTGAATATCCCATTTGTTTCAAAACTGTGCCAACAGAAATTCCGAGTTGGGGCCTTGTCTCCTATCAAAATGTGCACCTACAGAGCTGCAGCTGCACTTAGGCAAGCAGAGGCTGCTTCTTACTGCAGCAGAACAGCTACTCTGCAGAGTGAGATCTACAGAAGATTCTGTACAGCAGTAGCTGTGCTGGTGCAGGTTTCCAAGAAACAGCCAGACCAATGACTTGACAGTCTAAATGAGATGTTTCTAAATTTTCTGTATCAGCAAACCCCTCTCCCCCTTTTAGACCTTTGGGGTGTTTTTTGTGTTGGATTTTTTTGTTTGTTTGACTGGCTCTTTACTTTTTTTACCCAGAGTAGTAGACACACATATCACCAAACCTATGAGGAAAACAATTAGATGCAGACCATTCAGTGCAGATCCAAACCACATTGAGAGCACTACTCTGAATACTGGTGTTCTCTCAATTAAATGAAAGCATTAAAAATTATTACACTCTTCCTTACTACATGCAACAAATTCATTTTACATTGACCTACATTCACCTGTAAGTGATGCTTAGCAAATACACAACCACCTCTCTGTTCCCTTTTCTCTCTGACCTGTGAGGGGACAAAGCTGGTGAGGAAATGCAGAGATGTGTGTTTGAAAACATGATCTGAGAATCTTCCACTCTATTATGAAATAGAATAAAATTAAATGTTTTTCCAAAACTACAAAAGACAACAAGCAAGGATTTTCTGTCCCATTTTTGTATTTACAAAGTAGTGCGTATTCCATCAAACCAAGAATGAATGAAATACACCAACAATTACACTCTCTTTAATCACTATCAACAGCTACATTGCTTACTGAAGTCCTCAGATGTCTATTAATCACTTAGAAGTTCAGAAACCCGCTTCTCATGTTGGTATTGTACAGTGAAGTGATGGAGAGCGTCTTTGGCCTTCATTTCAAAACAAGTGGTGGAAGTGACAGAAAACAGAAATTCACATACAAGGAGGTATACATGTGAATTACAAATAATCATTTTGAACAAAACCTATTTCGGTGATTTTGTATGTTACTGTATACATCCACATTTGTTGATACAGGGATGAAAGGATGAAAATAGAGTCTCAAAATTCCTGTATTCTAAAATCATGTTTAGTGCTGGTCAGCATGGGACTAAACAGAGATATGTGATATTTCTATGAAGTCTCTGATCTTTTATTTAAGATATAGGAAACATAGTTCTAACCCCAGGGAGGAAAAAAAAAAAAAAAAAGACAGGTGTTATTCCAGAAGCAGATTGTGAGCCAGCATTCCAGTATTTAAGAAACAAAAACTTAAAAAGTGTTTCATGAAAAAAAAATCATATGACCATTTAAAACTTTTTATCCTTGTATATATTTAGGAGGTGTAACAATCTTTGCTTAAAAAGTTTTTAAAGTCTGCCACGTTGTTTTTGCTTACTACTGTAACACAAAACTGCAGAAATCCAGGATTTGAAAGTAGAACAAAGTCAAAACACTGTCTTCTACTCTACTAGGCAAGAAAAGAGGGAAAAAAAAGCCCTCCAGCTGCAGCAAGGCAAGGCCGGAGTAAGGTGGAAAAAGGCATTTGAGCTGACATTTGCTATTAAAGCTGGGATAGAGGTCAAATCCCGTTCGCTGTTGCAGCACCCAAGTCTGTGGAAAACTGGCAAAAGCAAATCCCAAACCGAGATTGACCAGCCGCAGCCTAGCTCAAGTTCACTTTGGGTTAAAAATACTACCGGGGAGAAGCAGCGCGGCAGGAGGGAACCGTATCCCTGTTACGTGACCTGCGCGCCGGGCTCGGGCTGCGCCCGCGGGTCCCGCCCGGAGCGCGGTGTTGGGTGACCGGCACCTCTGCCCGGCGCGGCCTCCCGGAGACGAGTAACAGCGAGCCACCAGACCAAGCGCTGCCCCGGCTTCCGAGCACACATTTTATTAAAAGCTTCTCGTTACAGAGCCGGGGAGCGCCCCACGCACTCGTGTCCATCACGGCGGGAGTCTGTTTGTTTATCCGTGCAGCGCGCTCGGGGCGCCGGGGAAGCGGAACTCCGGCGGGCGCGGGGGGCCGCGGCGGCCCCGCGGGAGGGTCCCCGGAGCC